>QLOH01000661.1:0-553013 GCA_026901365.1 Sesbania bispinosa | reverse complement strand
ATAAAAAAAAAAACTCATTGTCTCAAGTCTTATACATAACACTAAGTGTATGTTTGAAATACCGTCCCCACACCCATATGTTCGTTTATTTGTATCCAACATATGGCGTGTTTGGATACACGTTTCATCCGGATTTGCAACATTCCAAAGTATGTACGTGTTTATGCCTAGGCCAGTAATTCTTTCCACAGAAAGGAAAAACATATGGTGGATTGCACAAAGCAGCAACACAGTATTGCATTATACAGAAGCATACAACAGAGTACATACATAGATGGTTATACATAGCAGTTTCTATCTTCTGCTAGTACAGGAAAAAAAATTAAAAAAATTGTGGGATCGGGTGAGTGACACATAATATAGGAAAAAGAGCTAAAGGGGTTTCATTTGTTAAGTTATGTCACTTGTTGAAGGTAGCAATAAAACTGATAGGGCCTTTTCCTGTTACAGCAGCTTGAATTGCAAAGATGAGGAAGACCACCATAGCTAAGCGAGAGTGCTTGATTTCTGCCAGTTGAAGTCTGGCCTTCTCTTCAGGGTCATTGGCCAAGCCCAAAGGATCAAAGAACTTGCCACCTGGGTATAACCTTTTCTCTGGGTCAAGCTCTGCATTTCTTTGAAACTCAATGTACCCAATCACTAACACCTCAATCCAGATCAATGTGGTCAATGAGAATGGAAGAGGAAGTCCCAGGTAGGATGCCCCTTCCACCAGCTCTACCTGAAAATTCAAGTTAAAAGAACCAAAAACAACAAATTGAATAAGCTTGTTAGATTATTAATAATCTTAAAAAGCTTAGGAAGCTTCAAATAGTTAATTTTAGTCATCCTAGCAATAAGTTTCCTAAGGATACATAAAGAACATGTAGGAACAGAAATAGAAAGTTTGTACTGAAAGAGTTTAAGTAGTATATATTGTTATTATAAATAAATTTTACATTATCATACAATAATCAATAAAGTGTTATTGCATCATTTAATAAATATGATATTTCATTTTCTATTAAACTCAATAAATGATGTAACATCATATTACTCCCTATTAATGCATTTCATTTTGCTTAGAAAAAAAATGATGTGACACCATATTATTATAAATATCATAATTTTTAATAAAAGAAATTTATTTGTTAAATCTCATTAGCAGGACTCTTAAAAGGTTAATCATAAATGAATCCGACTTTAATTTTGAGCCGTTAAAATGGTTCTCAGAATCACAAAGTCCATTCTACATGTAAGGTTCTTTGAAATTTGAACTAATTAATCTTAGTCAGGAGAATTTGTTTAACTGCTAGAGCAATCTAATTTCTAAAACTTGTTTAGGATTAAGAGCATATTTGATTTAATATTAAAATATTTTAACATTAAAAATAATTATGTTGAGTAATCTAAATTTGAGTTTAACCAGTTTTAATGCCTGCTAAATTAAACACATACTAAATTGTATGGTATTATTTGTCCTTTTGGAAAGAAGGGAAAGTAGGGAACCAATTGCTTAAAAAAAGACATTATAAAATCTGCAACAAATCAAATAATAATGTGAACTTTTGTCTTAATCGTTGGTGACCACAAAAGTCATCATCATCCTTAGCCATATAATAGCACTATACGCCAGTGGATAACAATGAGACACGCCCAACAAAATGCTGTACAAGGTATATTACTGTTACGCTCACTTGACAAGGGACCATGTTATATTGTCAGTAGCTTATACATACATACATGCAATACAACAACAACCATCACTATAGAAAATTGAAAACAAAAAAAAATCAACATCTCCATGCAAATTCTATTGCCTTGTCACAAAGTTTCAGCATTCAAGTTTCCACATACACAAATATCCGATCACTAATTCATTATGTTGTTAATGAAATATGAATTGAATATGTGTAAAACTGTAAAACCAGAAAAAGAACCACCAAGTGTTTGATAAATTGCCTAACAGAAAAAATGCTTAGGTTCCCAAAAATGGTGAAACCCAATAGAAAGAGAGAAAAAGGGTACTCAAATGTAGAATCAGGTAAGAGAAACTCGAATAAAAAATGGTACCTTTCCAGCGTCTTGCCATGCGACCCCAGTGAAAGCTTCAACGGCCAAGGCACCGAGAGCTCCAAGCATGGCCCACCTTCCATGAATGAGCTCGCATTCACGGAACCTCTGTATTCCGAAGACCTCCGTGTAAGGTTGAAACGGCGTCGGTTTAACCTCAATGGTCTCGATCCTGGTTCCGATTATATCGCCGGCGACGTTCTTGGCGAGGTTCTGGTCGAGCGAGTCAAGGTCGAATTGTAGGTACTCAGCAGGTTTCGCGAACCCAAATGGGTCGAACCCACGGTCTCCGATCATGGACCCGTCGAGCCATTCCGGTGGCTCTGCATTTGGGAACCACACGAGCCGGTCATCACTGGTTTTCAATTTCACCTCCTTTTTCTTCTGTGGTGGTGGCGGTGGTGGTGCCTTCTTGGTGCCGAAGTTGAAGAAGGCGTGGAATCTTCCCGTGTTTGAAGTTGGGTTACTGAGACGGGTGCCAAAAAAGTATGACGTGGCAGCGGCTGCGGTGGTGGTGGCCATGGCTTAGTTTGGAGGAACAGTGAGGTGTGTTTGAATGGGCAAAGTGGGAAATGAAAATGAATGAATATATATAAATCTATGTATGATTTTTAGTGTGGTGAGTTTTGTGATTGTGTGTCAAGTGAGTGTGTGAGCATAAGGAGTGGCTTATCTCTCTGCCTTATCTGCATGGTTGGTTGGTTGATAGCTGCTTCACATTTAATCTGTGGACCTAAAGGAAAAACAATTTTCTCTTTTTTACATTTTCACATTTTTCTTGGTTTCCCTTCATTGTTTTATGTTATTTTTTGGTTTATATTTGTCAAATAAGATACCCCCCAAAAAAAGGATATTGTGTTAGCACTACACTGTCTTCAGAAACAGAACATCAATTACTTGAGTCTTACAATTATGTGATACTGAAATGAAATTTTGATTCATAAGGTAACTATGGCAAAGAAAGATGGGTGAAGGGGTGACACTGGTCTGGGATGTGCAATGTTGGAAGTATATCTAATTTAACAATTAATGTGACATGGCCTTTTGAGATTTTAATGTAACATAGTTAATTACTAGCACTTGAATTTTTTTGATAATGCGATTCAATTTGAAGTTTTGATGATGGATTATAGGGGGGAAGTGTTTTTCGTTACTGTATGAACAATTGGTAACTGATAAGTTTCTGATGTTTGCACTTAACTATGATTTATGATTCATCTCTGGCTTTTGTTAATGCATAAGTATGTAATATAACAAGAAGCATAGATATGTTAGTTTGATTCTTAAAAATTTAGATAGAGCAATAGCTTCTTCGGTTAGCATTTGTTGCTTTCAATTTTTAATGATGGTGACAACCTAAAAAATCTTCAAACAAATAGCACCAAACTATGTTTAGTCTCTTGCTACTGCAACCTGATGGTATGGTGGTATGTGATATTTATGTGCCTAATGGTATTGTGGTATGTAAAAAGTGGTTGTAATAGCGACATAACACTATTTTATGGCTTCAAATTTCACTTGTAACGAGCAAGGAAGTGAAATTCATTTTCATTCTGCTTTTCGGCTATAACCTTCACTAAAATGGAGTAATTTATGATATAAAAGAGGAAATACGAAGTTTTTGGTCATTACAGTTTTTCTCCTTTCATATTTCTGGGAAAGTCATATAAATAAGTACTTTGCAATTGCTAGTGATAATATAGGGTTAAATATGTTTTTGGTCCCTCCAAATATGATGAAATTTGATTTTGGTCCCTCATTTTTTGCCCTCCATTTATTTGTGATAGGTAGCTATTTAACTAATTGTACAGCTTTAGTTAGTTAACTTTCCCGCTTTTCTCCTTGTGTATAAGTTTTAATTTTGTCATTTGAGTAATGGGAGTTTTAATGTTCTCTTTCTTTGTTCCTTGATATGTTGGAGTTCTTTTTCTTCTTCAATTTTTCTTTCTTGATTACTTGATAATGGCGAACTCAGCCATGGATCCTAGATCATTTAGCTAATGATAAACTGATAGTTATGGGGAAAAATTGAAGAGGAAGCATCAACACATTATGACTATAGCTTGAGCCCTTGTTCTTAAATCCAATCTTCCAAAGTCCTTTTGGACTTATGCTGTGAGCCAAGCTTTTCTTTTCTTTATCATCAATAGGCAACTGAGCTTTTTCTTATCCAACAAATCCCCTTATGAAGTGGTGTACAATGAACTTCCTGACATCAGTGGCATCAAGATATTTGGTTGCTTAGCCTATGCACAACCCTCACAGCTAACTAAAAGAAATTTGATCCCAGAAGTAGAAAATGTGCATTTGTGGGATTCAAGTCAAGTGTTAAAGGATACATACTTTATGATCTCTTATTTAGAGAAGCTTTCATCAATAGGCATGCAGAATCCTATGAAGAATCTTTCCCTATTCTAAACAGGAACACAACACCTTTAGACATTGTTCAACCAAGTTCAGTTCCCTTACCTCAATCTTGTCCAGTTACACTTGATGACACAGAAACACCATACCTAGATACCACTTCTCCCAACCATACTTCACATTAACCACCAGTTATACCAAACCATTCCTCACCACCACCTATGAGAAAATCCACCAGACCAAGAAAATACCATTATACCTTATAGATTATCACCATGCTCTCCTCACCAATACCTATTCTAACACTTTTTCCTCTCACAAATCTACACTTTATCCTTTAGCACTTCCCTATAACCTAAAAGCTACAATGAAGCAATCAAAGATGCTTGCTGGAGAGATGCAATATAGGCTGAGCTTCATGCATTGGAAAAGAATAACACCTGGACAGTTACTGACTTGCCACCAGGGAAACCAATTATTGGTGCAAATGGGTTTTCAAACTGAAATTCCAATTTGATGCCAGTATTGAGAGGCACAAGGCCATGTAGCCAAGGGTTACACATAGACAAATGGCTTAGATTACTTGGAGACTTTTAGCCCAATGGTGAAGATGATAACTATGAGAGCCTTGCTAGCAGTAGCCTCAGCCAGAAATTGACATCTACACCAATTAGATGTCGATCAATACAACTTTTCTCCATGGGGACTTGAATGATGAAGTGTATATGGCTCCTCCTCCAAGTCGTTTATTTTCTCCTACTCAATCAAAGCTAGAGTGCAAGTTAGAGAAGTCTCTATATGGGCTTAAAGAAACCAATAGACAGTGGAATGCTAAGTTAACTTATCTTCTGCTTAGCTCAGATTATACTCAATCTAAGGCTAATTATTTTTTTGTTTATCAAACAATCAGGGGATTCCTACATAGCAATTTTGGTGTGTGTTGATTATTTGATTTTCGCTAGTAATGATGTAAATGAGATCCAATCTACGAAGACTTTGTTGGACCAAAAATTCACAATCAAAGATCTAGGCAACTTGAAATACTTTCTGTTGCCATATTTCAATCCGTGATTGCCTTGCACTAGAGAAAATATGCTTTGGACCTTTTAGAAGATGCTGGATTACTTGGTGCTAAACCATGCAGGGCCCCAATGGATCATACCATGAGGTTTTCATAAATCACTTGGTACTACCCTCTTTGATCTTACTTAGTATAGGAGATTGTTGGGCATATTGATTTACCTGACTAACATCAAACCTAACATCAGTTTTTTTGTTAATCATCTCAGGGCCAGTTTGGATGAAACTTCTGTAGAAGTACTTCCAGGTGAAAAAAAATAGAATGAATCAAAGAGGTCAAATGCATTTAACTTCTCCATAAGTTAAAATTAGTCTTTGTAGGTCACCTACTCCAAAAGCTCTCTCATTTAACTTCTCCATAAGTAACTAATTTCAACTCATAGAGAAGCTAAATTCATTTCACCTCTTTGATTCATTCTATTTTTATCTTCTAGAAGTTATTCTGCAGAAGTGTATCCAAACAGAGCCTCAGTCATTTTATGGACAAACCTGTTGACTCACACCATCAAACAGTTTGAGGATTTAAAAGTACATTGAAACTGCACAAGGAAAGGGCTATTTTTCCATCTAATTTAGACTTTAAGCTGAAATGCTTCAGTGAGATCTACATTAAATTTATTCAGTAATTAAAAATTTGTTAGGAAGAGTATATCAAGCAATGTGGTTTTAACATTTATCAATATGTATGTATGTATGTATATTAGGCATATTATACCTAAATTATTTTTGTGATAGTTGTATACCTATTGATTTAGCTTCCGTTTGATTTGGCGTTTCAACAGTGCAAAACCATGGTTTCACGGAATTGATTTTAAATCACTTCCATTCAACATGTTTCGTAAAACGTGCATCATTCATTTCAACCATTGATTTCTAGAATCAATTCTACTCAACTGTAAATCAAATGGACAGTTAATTATCCTTATCAGATAATTTTATCCTTTTATAGCAACCAAATCTTGTATTATGCATTCTTGTAATTTTCAATTTTTGAATTTTAAAATCCAATTCCTTGTACATTAATAGATTGAGTCTTTTTGTTCATCATTTATACTTTCTCTATAATAGTGGGTTAGTTTAGTTTTTTTTTTCCTGTGTTATAACTTAGAGGCATAGTAACAGTTTATTTGCTTTATGTGCGCTGTGCTTGTCATGATGCTTGATCACAACCATAACATTCTTTATAATTTTATGTCTGCAGAGTTGTGCATACTCTTTTTTATTTTTTTCTCTGTTTTCTGAAAACAACATTTCATTCAAGAAAAACAGTAAAAATGGCATCACCAAATCAAAGCTGCAAATAGACCAGGAAGCAACCAGCAAGAACATGCCCATAAAGTAATAAAGTCATAGTGATTGATTTGTACCTTGACATAGATTGCCTCAAGTCCTTGATTTCTCAAAAGATTAGCTTGTTGGAAAGATGAAGAGATCACAATCATTTCTGGGAGGAGAATACCTCTTGAAATTGTTGACTTTCATTGTTTCTTTTGTATTGTTTGGTAATGCAAGCAAGCACATGATGGTGTTTGTACTATTCTTTAACTGTTAACAGGTTCCTGTCTGGCACCATCACCATGTATCCTAAAGAAGCAATACTCTGCATGCGTCTGTCAAATTGCATACATTGCCATTCTTTTTTCATACATTTTTTGGAATCCTCTGACATGTATGCACTTTTTTTCACACATGAAGCCACACAGGTAAAGGAAAAATAATCAAAATATGCCCTGCATATAACTCTGCACATTAAAATGATGTGTAAAATTGTACAGAAGTTTCAGTTCAGTTAACTTGAGTCTATTGTTACTTAAATTCAGATGCTGTCCATTGCACAGGTTCAGAAATAGTGATAATAAATAAAGTGATATAACAACTTGTGTTAATACAAAAAGATTCACTTATTCAATTCTTGATGCTGCTATATATTTGTATTAAATATGTACATTATCTTGATGCTAATGTTGTATTATGCATTCCCTGCCAGTCTGTTACCTCTTTAGGCTCTTTTGTATTTGCACTTTTTCTTCCCATGTCATTGTTTAGGAAAGCTTGACTATGAATCAAGACATAAATCATAACACATTTGATCAGTATACTATTGTCCAATTGGGTCCATGAAGCCCAATTGTCAGAAGTTAAGTTCATTTTGAAATAAAGCCCATGAAGTTGTGAATCTAAGCATTGCATACCCACATGACCAAGGGCACATAGAAAGTTAGAAACTCAACTCAATTTGTACATGCTCAACTTTTTACTATAGATGTCACCAATGCCAAAAGGAATGGTCATGCTTAAACAGGAAAATACAGTTATTATCATGGCATGCCAATGAGCCCTTCCTTTTTCTTACATATACACACATGCAGTAAAGCTAGTACCTTAACTCTGACGTGTTCCCTGCATAATTGTTATAGCTAGCTATATGTATGAACAGTGGATGGATCATCAATCATGGACTACTATAAAAACACAGGATCTTAGGTTAATTATTGAAGGTAAACCACTTTCCAAACCCATCATAACACTCTTGTTAACAGGGCACAATCAATTAATAAAGAGAGCAACAAGAGTGTGATCATAGTCATAGATGGCTTAAATTGCTTGCTTCCTTGCATCTCATGAATTGAATTTTCTTTTTTTTTTTGTGAGAAAAGAAAAGGCATCATTCACACGTGTTGGTGTCGGAAAATGTCACCAGAAAGTAAAAAATGTTGATGGCCTCAGGGTTGCAAGGGACATACCAAAGTGGACTACATGGGCCATCACCATCAAGCAAAAAGCAAAATTCAATAGTAAAAAATCTCCCACAATGCCTACACAATTCACCACTCTTATTTTCCAGGTGTGTTCTAATCATGATTTTACCTATAATTTAGTCTTGTGTCAAATCCCATACTCCTCCGACAATAATTATTCCCAATGTCACTTCCTTCTCAATTCTTACTAATCCTCCTTCATCTTTCTAAGCACTTGGTCATGTTGGGGTTTTGTCCTTCTCATTTGCACGTGTGATGGCTCTAGAATTCTTTGCATTTGTTGCTTAGTTCACACTGAACTAATTAATCCCAAATAATTCATTTTTAATTTAAATGAGATTTGTCATGAACCAATTTGAGGGGTTTATATGGATTTTTCTTTCCTTGCTTCTATGTTTGGGGTTCACCTGACACACCCAATATATGAGACCCACACAATAGGTGGGGTCTAGATATTGGGTGTGTCACCCTCTCTCGTTAAAGGGGGAGAGAATCCCCATAGTTTGAGAGCTCCTATTTTTGTAATCAAAATTTTCTTATTTAAAAGAAGGAAAAGACAAAATAGGGGGAAAAGAAGTACAGTTAGAAAAAGTATTCTAGAAAGGAGGCCAGTACCATAACATGGTCATTGATGTGAATGGCATAATAGGATACCAAAACTATTACTTGATAATTAAGGGGAAAAAGAGCATGCCGACCATGGATGATGCCTAGTGAAGCATAGTGTGTACTATTTTTGTAGCTTTTGTCTCCTCATTTATTTTAGGCACTCTGCAAATCAGAAGATGACTAGTAACCATGTTGGACTTTAGCCTTTTCTATAAATTTTCAATCTTTTTGTCAAGAAGGGTATTGTAATAGTAAAATTTGATAACAAACTTGATTTGTTTAGGCTTAAGAATAATATAGAGTCGATTAAAGAATGATTAGAGTGGATGAAGAATTTTTCAATGTTGGATCAAAGGATTTGACACAAAAGGACCAGAAGCAGCAATTTTGAGCTAGGAGATTTTGTCTATGTGAACATGATTATTTGAAGACAAAAGTAAACCCAGCCTAGCTAAAAAGGTTTAATAGTAAATTAGCTCGCAATTAATGTCAATCAAGGAAATTAAATTACCACTAGTTTAATTACAAAGTCTCCGAATAATTATTGGTGCTTAAGAGCATAATCTTTCCATTATGCTTGTCCAATCAGAAATCCTCCAATGCTTTTGGTACCTAAAATGTAATAGAGAAGGTAGGGGATGTTTTTCATTTACTCTGTCTTTCTGTGCTAGCTTTACGTTAAACTCTCAAGATCTTTACTTTCAATACGACAATACTCAATTCTTTTACAATGGATTAGTTTTGGGGGACATTAATGGTTTGAAAGGTAACATTCGGTAAAGTTATAAAATAAGTCAAAAGTGGTTAAAAAAAAGCATAGATTCTTTTAACTACTCCTGTATGATTATATTTTCAGCAACAACTCGTCTAATCTTCATGACGTGAAAACCATATTTGTTGGGTAAAAAAGACGGAAAAATTTTCTGCCAAGTGCCAAGTTCATTCATTCAAGCATCAAGTAACTATAGATTGTTAATTAGAATGCTACAAACACTATTAATATAAGAAATCAAATTAATATTTTCATTATAGTTAGAAACTAATAAAATGGTTCTGTTTTAAATTTCATTGACTAATTATTTTGTTTATGACTATAAGTAAAGTGCTACTTAACAGATAAGTTATTGTACAGTTTCACCTTTCTATTATTAGTTAGTTAAGTTGTTATTAGTTAGTTAAGTTGTTATTTGTTGTTAACAATTTTGCTTTTCAGTTTCCTCTGTATAAAAGACTCATTCATTGAACATATATAGTTGAATAAGAAAAGTTTCGTTCATTTCTTTTCTTCTTCGTTGTATCTTCTCTCCTCTACCAAGTATAATATGGTATCAGTGTAAATCTTTCCGCACGTTTCTCTTCTTCTCCATCACCATGGAAGATGCTTTAAATCTTCTTTTTCTTCACCACTCTGATGGCCCTGGCCTCAATCTTGTTTCTCAGCCTCTCACTGGTTCCAACTACAATACTTGGAGCCGTGCCATGATCATAGCTCTCTCCGTCAAGAACAAGCTCGGATTCGTTGACGGCTCAATTCCCCAACCTGTAGCCGATGATCCTCAGTTAGCTGCCTGGTTTCGCTGCAACAATGTGGTCATTTCTTGGTTATACAATTCAGTCTCCAAAGAAATCGTCGCCAGCATCATGTACTTTCGTCTAGCCTCTGAAATATGGAATGATTTAAAGGTTCGTTTCCAGCAGAAAAACGGTCCCTGAATTTTCCAACTTCGCAAAGAATTGGTGCTTCTTTCATAGGGTCATGATTCTGTTAGTCAATACTATACCAAGCTCAAATTAGTCTGGGAAGAATTAACTGCTTTCAAACCTTCTTGCAACTGCTCATGCGGAGGACTTTGTCACATGCTTGATTACTTTGAAACTGAGCATGTCATGTCTTTTTTAATGGGACTCAATGATTCTTTCTCTCATGTTCGAAGTCAAATTCTGCTCATGGATCCTATTCCTCCTATCAACAATGTGTTCTCTATGGTTATTCAAGAAAAAAAGCAGCGTGAAATAGGGATGTCTACCTCTTCTATTGTTGAATCACAACATGCGCTTGTTGTTCAAGCTCCTTTGAAATCTCATAAACCAGGCAAGAAAGACCGACCTCTATGTTCTCATTGTGGAATTCTTGGTCACACCATTGACAAATGCTTTAAGATCAATGGTTACCCTCCCGGATTCAAGAACAAGTCCAAAGGTCCAAATGTGGTTGCTCAAGTATCAGATTCAAGAACTGGCACTGTTAATCAACTTTCAGCTGCACAATGCCAGCAGTTAATTGATCTGTTATCATCACAGCTCACAGCTTCATCCACTTCAACTGATGATAAACCTGATGACCAAGCTTTCTCCTCAGGTATTGCTTTGTCCATTGCTCAATCCCCTTCTTCTTCTTCCTATTGCTGGCCGTTAGATTCGGGTGCATCAAATCACATTTTTTTTCTCAGCACATGTTTGATTCTCTTTCTGTTTTGTCCAATTCATATGTCACCTTACCAAATGGAACACAAATTCCTATTGAAGGCATTGGCAACATCAAACTGTCCTCGCATTTGTCTTTATCCAATGTTTTCTATATTCCTTCATTTACCTTCAATCTGATTTCTTTGAGTGCCCTTCTATCTGTGAACCCCTATAGTATCACTTTTTCTAATAATTCTTTCTTCATTCAGGACAAGCAATCTTCAAAGATGATTAGGAAGGGTGAAGCCTAGAATGCCTTATATTTTCTGAATATAGAACCATTTTCTGCTAATTCTTTTTGTAATTCTGTATCCCATTGTATTTGGCATAATAGACTTGGCCATTTGTCACATGATTCTCTTGTTTCAATCAATAATAAATACAATCTTGTTTCTTCCAAGTTTTCAAATTCTCCTTGTCATATTTCTCCATTGGCTAAGCAAAGAAGGTTGAGTTTCATATCTAACAGTAATTTTTCTTCTCATCCCTTTGATTTGATCCACATTGACACCTAGGGCCCTTATCATGAGCAAACACATCATGGACAAAGATATTTTCTGACTATGGTGGATGATCATACAAGATACACATGGCTGTTTCTCATGCAACAGAAATCAAAAGATACCAAGATTATTATGGACTTCTTCACCTTTGTTGATACTCAATTCAACACCAAAATCAAGTGCATTAGATCTGACAATGCCAAGGAGCTTGCTCTCACTGACTTTCTAAAATCCAGAGGAGCTACTCATCAATTCTCTTGTCCAGAGAGACCCCAACAAAATTCAGTTGTAGAGAGAAAACATCAACACCTCTCGAATGTTGCCAGGTCATTGATGTTTCAATCCCAGGTTCCACTCTCTTTCTGGGGTGATTGTGTTACTACTACTGCATTCATTATCAATAGAATTCCATCCAAAGTCTTAAAGTCTCAATCTCCTTTCGAATTACTATATCAGAGGCAACCAGATTATTCTGCTATGAGAGTTTTTGGATGTCTTTGTTATGCATCCACATTCTCTTCTCAAAGGAACAAATTTACTCCAAGGGCCAATCCTTCAGTCTTTATTGGTTATCCTCAAGGTTACAAAGGTTACAAATTGTACAATCTTGTCACCAATAAGTTTTTTATATCCAGAGATGTCATTTTTCATGAGACCACATACACTTTTCATGAGCCCAAATGGCAATCACCTCAATTCACACCATACAATGAAGTTGTTATTCCTACTTTCTTTGATGATTCCAACATCACCTTTCAACCTGCAAATGTTCCAGATCATGGCCAAGACAGTGTTCATAATTCCCCTAATCCTTCATCTCAACCCATTAGAAGGTCAAACAGAACCCATAGACCTCCCTCACATCTTAATGATTACCACTGGTATAACACCAACATAGCCTCTCCCCATCACATTAACAATTTTATATCCTATCACAAATTACATCCCCATTATCATTCATTCATATGCAATGTATCTGCTGAATATGAACCTCAGTACTATCACCAGACCTCTAAATTCCCACATTGGCAAACAACAATGGCAGAAGAATTACAAGCTATGGAATCTAATAACACTTGGAGTGTGGTTCCTTTACCTGCTGGAAAGCACACTGTTGGTTGCAAATGGGTGTACAAAGTGAAGCATAAGGCTGATGGCACTGTAGACAGATACAAGGCTAGACTTGTGGCAAAGGGCTTCACTCAACAGGCTGGTCTAGACTTTAATGAGACTTATTCACCCGTTGTCAAACTCACTTCTGTCAGATTGCTTTTATCCTTGGCAGCTATACATGGTTGGTCTTTAGCCCAATTGGATATCAATAATGAATTTTTAAATGGTGATCTTTTTGAAGAAATTTACATGGACCTTCCCCAAGGGTATTCCACCAAGGATCATCTCCTTAGTTAGGGGGAGAAGATGGTATGCAAACTGCACAAATCAATTTATGGTCTCAGACAGGCATCTAGGCAATGGTTCAACAAATTAGCTTCACTTTTGCTGCAACTCGGATTTCATCAATTCAAAAATGACTATTCATTGTTCACTATAGGTTCTGGATCCAACTTTGTAGCTTTATTGGTGTATGTTGATGACATTGTCATAGCTGGTCCATCATCAATTTTGATTGATCATACTAAAACCGAACTGAAACAGGTGTTTAAGCTCAAGGATCTTGGCAACCTAAACTACTTTCTAGGATTGGAAATTGCCAGATCTAAACAGGGAATTTTTTTGTGCCAACGAAAATACACATTGTCTTTATTAGAGGATACTGGTTTTCTAGATTGCAAACCAGCTCCTGTTCCTATGGAAGCAAATAACAAACTTAATCAAACTGATGGCAATATCCTCTCTGACAGCAGAATTTACAGAAGACTCATTGGAAGACTTCTTTATTTGACAATCTCCAGGCCTGACGTCAGTTATGCAGTTCACAAGCTCAGCCAATTCATTTCTCAACCAAGAGATCCCCATTTACATGTTGTTCATTACTTACTCAGATACCTTAAAGGTACTCCTGGACAAGGCTTACTATTTTCTGCTTCTTCCACACTGAACTTACATGCCTATGCCGATGCTGATTGGGCTACTTATATGGATACTAGAAGATCCATTTCTGGTTTCTGTGTATTTCTTGGTGACTCTCTCATTTCATGGAAGTCCAAGAAGCAAACTACTGTCATCCGTTCCTCTGCAGAAGCTGAATACAGGTCCTTGGCTGCATTAGCAAGTGAGTTAACTTGGCTGCACAATTTACTACAAGACTTTGGTATTTCTCCTAAGCCATCCTTAACCTTTTGTGACAATCAGGCAACAATCTATATTGCTATACTAATCCCACATTCCATGAGCGTACAAAACACATCGAAATAGATTGTCACTTTGTTAGAGAAAAAGTTAATTCTGGTGATCTAAAGCTTGTTCATGTCCCTTCCAAGCACCAGTTAGCTGATGTGTTCACTAAACCTCTTCCTCACCAACAATTTCAGTCTTTAATTAGCAAGATGGATGTTCTCAACATCTTCACTCCATCTTGAGGGGGAGTATTGTATAGTTTTACCTTTCTGTTATTAGTTAGTTAAGTCGTTATTAGTTAGTTAAGCTGTTATTTGTTGTTAACAGTTTTGCTTTTCAGTTTCCTCTATATAAAAGACTCATTCATTGAACATAGTTGAATAAGAAAAATTTCGTTCATTTCTTTTCTTCTTCGTTGTATCTTCTCTCCTCTACCAAGTATAATATAAATTTGTCTATTCTCTCCTCTACCAAGTATAATATAAGTTTGTCTATTTAAGCTCTCTCTGTACATTTAACTAATAATTATTAATTATTTCATATATTTTAATTTATGACTATTTTTAAATATAGATAAAATATAAAAATGTAATAAAGTATTTTTTCTTAGTTAATAAAAGTAAATAAAATATAAAAAATACAGCTATTTAAAACCTTCACTTTTGGAAAATAAATAAATTATTTAATTCATAAAAAATATTTCACTGGTGATTCAGAAATATTTTATAATGTCAAATGCTGAGTAAAAAGATTGACAATTAATGGATCGATAATTAATTAATTAAACAAAATTATTAGTTTGATTTCATAAAAAAGAATTTGAAAAGCAATGCAGTGAGTGACAAATAGAATGGGAAGAAGATATGGCAGTGATGGATGCATTGTGGAAGAAACAACAGATGGAAAACGTCAAAAAACAATGAATAATTAATGAAAGAAACATGCCACTAGCCGAATGCGGTGTGTGTAGCTAAGTTCTGAGCTAAATTGCATGTGAACATGGCTCCCAGCTTCCTCCCACCATTTTATAAACAGCAAGGCATGGATATGTACATGGACATATGTATGTGGATTATTAATCATTATTGTTATAGTCATCAACAAACCATAAGAACCAACAAAAAATTAAAAAAATAAAGTTGAAAGAAGTTGGAAATTAGGGGTGTTTGTGGGATAAGTTGGGATGAGTTTTACTTGTCCCTAACCTGACCCTAAATTTTTATCGAACCAATTTTATAGACCTAATGATGAACGGGTAGGTTGACCTGATATATAATCTAAATGTAATCATGAAATGAAATGATCATGTAATAATGTTTAAAATAAAATAATTCATATAATTAGTAAGAGCCTGTTTGGGTGGAACTTCTACAAAAGTACTCCTAGGTGAAAAAAATAGCATGAATCAAAGAGGTCAAATGCATTTAACTTCTCCATAAGTTAAAATTAATCTTTGTAGACCACCTCCTCCAAAAGCTCTTTCATTTAACTTCTCTAAAAGTAACTAATTTTAACTTATAAAAAAGTTAAATGAATTTGACCTATGTGATTCATGCTATTTTTTTCACCTAGAAGAACTTCTGTAGAAGTTCCACCCAAACAGGCTCTACATCTATTATCTACAATAGAATTTCTCTTAAAGTATGTAGCGTGTGTTTGGTTTACCTCAAAATCACGTTTCAAATGTAGTTTCAGGCAAACGCTATAGAGAGTAACTTCTTTGCGGATCCATGTTTGAACTGTAAACCAAACATGTCAGTAATATTTTTTATTTTTCTTTAAAGTTTGGGAAATTACTAAAATAAGAATAACATTATATCACTGTATAATTTTATGTATGTATAGAATGTATTTTTAAAAATAGGGAAAACTTAAATTCAAAAATCCTATATAAAAAAAAAATTTAAGGATAAGACTTAAATAATAGATATAAGTAATAAATATTATATTTATATAACGATATCCTCAACCCTATATTGAGTCATCAAATGAGATCCAATGAAATTTAATTTGATCATATTTTTTTTTTTGTAAAACAGGAATAAATTCCGCCTGAATAAGATGAGTTGGAACGAATTAAAGGGATAGATTAAATCTTGAACTCGGTCACTCACCAATGGAGGTTGGTTCAAATGGTACATGTTTGATTCCCCTTAAATAAGATTTCGGGTTCGAGTTTTGTGCATGAAAAAAAATCTCCGCAGAGTTAGCCTCATCATGATATGGATGTTCCTTACTCGAACAGAATTGTCTCCCGTACCTTTCTTTAAACCAAAAGAAAAGTTTAATGAGCACACGTGCGAGGACTGACAAATTAAGTAGAAACGCAGGGGCAGAGTATGGGAAAGTGTCAGATCAGAGGACACGTGTGGATCAGATCTCGTGTCTCGTTGCTGACCGCAGAGTACCCCTTTGTGTTGACTTTGTAACGACTCATTATCTCACAGGATTGATACTGAGTCAGGGGAAAATCGATCGGGAAGGAAAACGAAATTGGCATATTATAGAACTAATATGTTAGAAAAATATTTACAACAGATTAAAATTAATGGATTATTTTGTAGTATATATTAGAAAACTCAAAAGTCAATTAAATCAAATTAGGCTATTTGAGCCAAATAATATTAAAAAAAATAATTATTTATCTAAATAATATTTTAAAAAAAATTATTTATTTTTCTGGGTAGTTTTTGTTGTGGCGCTAAAGAAAGTAGCGTCTTATGAGTTTTTCGTAGGGATGACAATTGGGCTCAAACCCTATGGGTACCCGCAATGGGTAGGGTAAAAATCAGCAAAATGGATATGAGCGCAGGTACGAGCAATAGCCAATTTTTTTCAAGGGGATGGGCGCGGGTACCGGCACTATGATGCCCAGCCTGTCCCATACCCGCACTCATATATATAATTATTTAATAAATAATACCATAAATAATTATATATAAGGATATAATAATTTTATTAAAATATCTAATATATTTATATATATTTTTAAAATTATATATATAATATATTATAAATTAAAAATATATTTTTAGAACTATCTATTTGTGTTTTTTTTACTTTATAATATATGACTAATTAGTGATAAGAATCATTTTTTACAGATCTTGGAGAATTCTAACACATGATATCTAAGTTTATAAAATAGTGTGACGTGAAAATATATTATAATATTTAATAAAAAATTTAATGATAAAAAATATGAGGGTTTATTACAATATATTATAATATTTATTTATTCAAATGGTAAAAATACGAGGGTTTACAAGGTTTAATATTTGAAGGTGACAAAACCCTCATATTTTTTACCATTCGAATAAATAAAAATTATAATTTGACTCATTTTATAAATAAATAACAAAAGATGAAACAAATAACACAGAAGGAAAGTGAGTAGCTTGAAGAAAAGCAAGACGTCAAGAAAAGCGGGCAAATGAGCTAAAAGGAAATATGGTGAAAAAGACGGGCGAAGTGTGGAGCGGATGTTGGGAGGCAAACATTTATAGGTGTTAAAGGCATTGTTTGGAACAACGCTACGTTAGGGATGACAATGGGTACACTTTGGACAGGGTAGCACAGTGCACGTCCCCGTACCTGCATTTTCAAAAAAAGCCCGTACTCGCGTGGGCAGTAACTTTTGTGCCTGTCCCCATACCCGTTGAGCTCCTATATGGCCGTACCTGCACCGATTACCTGCACTTTTATTTAAAAAATTAACAACTCACTAAAAAAAATTAATTTAAGAAAACTATCTCAATTGAAAAAGTACTCAAAGATCTTCCAAACATAATTTTTAAATATTAGTGACACAACAATTTAATTAAATTGAAACACAATATGTTAACACATGATCTAAAGTTCAAAAGTTTTATTAAATATTACAATATACTTTTACGTCACACTGTTTTATAAACTTATATCATGTGTTAGAATTCTCCAAGATCTGTAAAAAATGATTCTTATCATTAACTAGTCATATATTATAAAGTAAAAAAAAAAACAAAAATAGATAGTTTTAAAAATATATTTTTAATTTGTAATATATTTTATATATATATATATATCAATTTTAAAAATATGTATAAATATATTAGATATTTTAATAAAATTATTATATCCCTATATATAATTATATATGGTATTATTTATTAAATAATTATATATATTAGTAAGGGTATGGGCGGGCTGGGCCTCATAGTGCCTGTACTCGCGCCATCCCCATAAAAAAATGCGGAATATTGCTCGTACCCGCGCTCATACCCGTTTTGCAGGTTTTTACCCTGCTCATTGCGGTAATTTTTGCAGGTGCCCATAGGGTTTGAGCTCAATTGTCATCCCTTCGAAAAACTCATAAAGCGCTATTTTCTTTAGCGCCACGACAAATGATTTGTCTTTACTATGTGGCTCTAATTGAGTTAGAGCCACATAATAAGACAAAACATATGGTTCTAACGGAGTTAGCGCCACATAGTAAAGCCAAATTTGCAGTTCCACGAGGCCCTACTTCATAAAGCGTCATACGACCAACTCCCCTTAAGCAAAGTCTCAGGTTCGAGTCTTGTGGGTGGAAAAAATCTCCGCTGGGAGAGCTAGCCTCATCATGATGTGCATGTTCCCAGCTCGGACAGGATTGCCTCCCGTAAAGAATACATGTGGTTAAACCAAAAAAATAAAGCGTCATACAATTCACTGTGTGCACTCTCTCTCCTACATGGCCACGTGGGCATTACCTTGTCAAATTGGTATGAAAAACAAACATACACGGAAAGAAAGAGATTTTCTTGAGAACCAAGAGATTTTAAAAAATTACCGTGGAAAGGGTTTAAAATCAAAATTTTCCTTATTTCTTTAATATATTGCTAAAATAATTTTTCTTTCTTTTAAAAATAATAACAACAATTTCTTTTAATTGTTAATTTTTTTACTGAAATCAATTTTACATTAAAATTAAAAGTAAAACATAAAAAAAATGTAATTTCATTCCTTAAGAGCATCTTTATCCCAGCTCTCCATAAAAATTTCTTAAACTAATATTTTATAATTCTTTACAATTTCCCATATTACTATATTATTTTTATTACTTTAAACAACTCATTCACTTTTTTCTCCAACCCAGCAACTCTCCAAAATTTCTTAAATGGACCCCACAATCTAACTCACACTATAAAAAACTCACAGGAATTATTATAAATAATATTATAATATATTAAAAAATCTGCAGCAACCCGCTTTTAGTAAGCATCACCCAAATGAAAAAAGCTCACCCTCGCATCTCTCCAACGACGCAACATCGATGCTGCAGAGGATAGCAACCATCGCGTGCAATTAGAACTGGGCGATGGAGATTCCCTAAGGGATTTAGTCAAACAATTTATTATACCAAACACAACATTAATATCAATTCAACTAGTTAACTTAGAGTAACCATGAAAATAGACATCTCCATAATAGGGGTGTTCAAATCCAATCCAATCCAATTGGAACCGCAAGAACCGATTCAAATAAACGCAAGCCGAAAAAATCGCAAACCGCAAAAATCGAAAACTTTTATTGGATTGGATTGGATTTCGGATCTGCATGTGAGAACCAAACCGATCTAAAGTTTTCTAAACATTTTTATATGTTATCATTATTGATATTATTTTTCTATGATGATGTAAAAAGACTATTATTGTGCAACTATATTTAATGAATAACATTCAATCATGTGATTAGAAGCCATCAAGTAATTTGTATGTTATAAGATAAGATAAGATAATTGCACATTTTTATCATATTGAGTTTACCAAAATCGAATAATGATATATAGAAAATTGAATTGGGATCCACTTTCACATCTAATTAAGTATTTAAAGTTACAACTTATTTGTTCAAGAAACATTAACAATTTGGCAAAACATAACTTTTCGGCTTTAAATTTGTAAATGCTTAACCATTTAGGAAACTAGTAGTGATGTCATAATTTCATTTTTTAGTTTATTTGAGAAACCGAAATCCAATCTAATCCAATCCAAATCGATTAAATTTGGATTGGATTGGAATGAATTTGGAAAAAAAAACAAAACCGATTGAAAGATTAAATGAGAAAACCGATATTGTTGGATTGGATTATTTTTCCCTCAAAACCAAACCAATCCAATCCGCGAACACTCCTACTCCATATCACTAGTTATTTGACTAAGTACTTTAATTAATTGGGTCGAATGCGTTTAGCCTCTCCTAATTTATAGATCATAGTTTCACTCTCCAACCCAATTTATCAAATTAAACATATACCTCCATAATTTAACACCATCTTTATTAATTCCTTTCATGTCTAACTTAATTGTTAAAGATTGAGGAAGAAGTTCTAAGTAAAATATATATGGTGGCTTATATTTGGCTTATAGTTCTCACTTAAAATAAACGTTTGTTAGGCACTGAAAATCTTTTCCAATTGCCATGATGCATTTCCTACAATGTTTGTTGCTTTCACATTGTAATAGATTTCTTTTGTAGCCAATAAAAGGGCATAGGCATACGGTATATTCCAAGCATATAAGTAAAGTGAGAAATGCTCCTTCTTATTGACATTATGAGTGTGAGATTTGAAAGAATATTTTAATTCATTAATTTTTTTTGTGAGCGAGTTTGTGAGAGAATTTTTTTCTCAATCCTCATCATTATAAGAGGATTTCTTGTATTCTCTATTTTATAGTGAATTTATTTTGCTTATTGTCGTCCTTGGTTTTCCTCTCTACACTGAAAAGTCTTCCACGTAAATCTCGTGCTCATCTTCTCACTACTCTCTTTACTTCTCTTTTACTCTCTAATTGATTAGATTCAATGCTTCCGCATTGAGTTGATAGTTGATACCATAACAGAAGTTATCTAATAAATAAAAAAATTACAATCATATCGTAAATTTTCCAAAATTACACAAGTAAATTTAATAATTTAAAGGCTCCCAATAACATATTTCACCTTTATAATATGGATACTACATATTACTGTCTAGAGCACAATGATTATAGAAAAACTATTGTTTAAAAAATTATATTCTCCATAATACTAAGAACTTGTTTTTCTATACACAAGACCATTTTAGGTACTAATGTGAATGATTTTTAATAATATAAGAAAATTTGATTCCACGGTGTGACTTAACGTGGTCCGTCAACAATCACTTAATGTTGCCTACCATTTCGGACTAAAGTAAATGACGGAGATAAATGTCAGGGATTAAAGGATACATTTTGAAATCTCATACACTAAAGTGCACGACGCTAACAAAGTCAAGGATTGATATGGGCTATACTCTAAAATTAAATGCATTGTTTGGATAATAAATCTAAAGAGTTTTGAAATTGACAAAAATTTATAAAATATATTTTACCAAAAGGAGAAAATATGAAATCACACATATAATGAAAGCATTTATAAAATTATCCTTCTTAGAAGCTGATTTCTTTGCTCTCAATCCCCTCACTCTCTTGACATCATCACTCTCTTATGGATATTTTCTCTCTTCACCATTTTTGTTCTTTCATCTCCAACAAATAAAGCTTATTAAGCTCTTATCATCACAAAATTTTTAAAATTAAGGTGAATTTGTTTCTCTTATAGTGTTTTGTATATTAGGTTTTGTTTGGAAGATTATATATTCAAATTCCTAATCTTGGATCAATGTTCC
The DNA here is from genome assembly GCA_026901365.1 of Sesbania bispinosa. Classification (NCBI taxonomy): domain Eukaryota; kingdom Viridiplantae; phylum Streptophyta; class Magnoliopsida; order Fabales; family Fabaceae; genus Sesbania; species Sesbania bispinosa. The sequence continues at coordinate 531,210 of QLOH01000661.1, read as the reverse complement.
CATAATTATTAATTTACTTGGATCTCTTTGAACTTCTAATCTAAGTTGGAGGAGGATCCTAGCAAATATTGCAACCTAAACATCATATAAACACTTACACGAGACTAGGATTTTGAAAACCCAATCATCAGAACAAAAACCTAATAGACGAAACTGTGTAAGAGAAATAAATTCACCTTAACTTGAAATTTTATGAGAAGATATATATATATATATATATATATATTAAAGAGCCTAATATGTTTGATTTGTATATGGAGAAGGAAGAACAAAAATGAGGAAGAGAGGACAAACCCATAAGAGAGTTAAAAGGTCAAGAAAAAGAGAAAAGGTCGAGAGGAAAGAACTCAAAATCTAAGGAGAATTTTCAAATTCTCTCATAAAATGTGTGATTTTGAATTCTTTCCTTTTGCTTGAAAATAATACCAGATAAAATTTCTATCAATTTTAAAATTCTTTGAATTTATTATCCAAACAATGTTTTTATCATTAGTCATTTTAATTTCCTTCTACAAATAGGTACTCTCTTAAAAGTCTTTATCCACACACAATAGTTAGGAATATGGTATTTGTATATCTAAAAACAAAAACAAATTGGATTGTCCATAAGTTAAGCTAGCTTGTTAAGAAATGCCTTGGCTCCTTTGCTGCAGTTCCTATTATGTACTTCAACAAGTTATGTGGATGATCCACTAAGGTAGTATAATATCAGCATAGAAAATGTGATAAATAGTTTGAACCAATAACCGATCTTATTTGTAGGACACATAACTCATAATAAGCAACAAAGTCATGAAAGAAATATGGAACACAATCTGTTTTACTTTAACACCATCCACATAATAAAATGATACATGGAGTGAGATAGTGTAAATGACTACATCAGGGAAAAAACATAATTACCCTCTTTACAAATATGTCCATAATTACATACAATTACCTTACGTAAACTAATTTAAACTCTTGAAAGTTTCTATTTGTCATTGGTCTTTAGATAACATAGCACTTGATAGATATAGTCATTACAAAAATAGGAAGCTAATGAAAAATGATCCCTCAAATGTATTATTTTCATGCTAAATTTTAAAATAACATATATGGTATTTTTTAGAAACACTGAAAGTACATGTAGGCAAACATATTCTAGTGATCTAGTGCGAACATTACACGCTACAAAAATAGAGAGATGCCAGACATATAATAATAAGCATACGTTTTCATATGGAAAAAGAGTATTAACCCTTCATTGGTTTGTTGAAGCTTTTTTATTCTTCATTATCTTATGAATTGCTTTAGATTGTCTTCCTCAAAGAATTCCCTTAGTACATCATCTTCAATCTTCATTGCCTGCCATTGGGAAGGGTCCTCCACAAAATCCTCACCAAAAATCATGCTGCAAAACCATTCTTTTCAAGTGGTTCTCCGATACTTATCTTACTCCATTGAGCATTTTGCCAAGAGCTGATATACATAAACCATCTTTTCCTTGCTGGGACGAAAATCCCTTGCAATAGCCTACTTTGTCTTCAATGGATTCCACTCTGAGTCCAAAAATATCACCCCGAGAAGTTGCAGTAAGACTAATACCTTCAACACAAGTTGTAATTCAAGCAAGGAGTACCTTTGAAACTCCACATGGATCCTTAAACTTATCAATCAGTTTCCCTTTTCAAACAACTTTTATCCCCCAATAAGCTTTCAACGTATCCTCCTCGGTCACGGAATCTGAAAAAACAAAGAGAAGATTATATTAAAAGACAAAGGAAAAGTGCATTGAAGAACGCAAAAAAAAAAACAATGTAAAAAGAACCTAGTATAGCTATCAACTCTTCTTCACTAGAAGCATTTATTAACCCTCGGCAGGAGAAGGGATGATGGACCCTTTTCTCGGTTGCTATGAGTGTATCTAGAAATGACGTGTTAATCATATTCAACTTTGTTTGGGAAACATAGTTCCTATTCGGCACCTGTTTGTAATGGGTATGTCTCCATCATCTCTTGAACATCAACTGTCTTGACCGAGTATCAATCCAGAAGGGGACAACACCACGAAGGTCGGTCACTGTCCAAAACTCATATCGGTAGGAGCAGTTTCTTCTTTTATAAGTGTCAATGTAAGTGATACGAACCAGAAGCGTAAAGATAGGAACGTCTTGAAGATCAAATAACGGTAAATAATGGTAAGGAGATTGACACATTCCAAGACCTGCTGGAAGCACCAAAGCTATCAAATATAGGAACTTGACACAATTCGTGACCTGTCGGAAGCACCAAAGTTATCAAGATATAAGCAACTAGACCCTAACCAAGACCTGCTGGTAGAACCTAAGTTATCAAGTAGTTCTTTAATCCAAGAACAAAGGATAAGCTCTCACAATGAGAAAACTCAAATTTTATTGATAAAATAATTGTCTACAAACTGATTCTCAGTGCTAATATATAGTAAAGGAATTTCCTAAAATAAATTGTCTAAAAGATATAGTGCTAAATTAATTCTAGATAAGATAAAATATAATCCTAAGAGATATGATATTGATTGCTAACAGATCTGATTCTGAATAAATCAATTACGATCTGATTAGATACACTTTCCCAAAATAGGCTCTCTTAATATTCGGATAACAGACATAACAGATTGTTAGATGGGATAACACTCTTGTACTTCAATCCGAGTTAAGTTAAACCACTTATTTGGTTCTTCTTCTACTCGGTGGTCTACTTTCCTTTGGACTTCAGTGATCAAGAGTTGCAAAGCTCTTAGATCTGGCCCTGGTTATTGGATCTTCAATCCCTTGCAATGCATCCGAGGCATTCTGGTTGAGGTCGGACGGGATCGTGTCATTCCCCCTTCTTTGAAAGGATTCTTCCTTGAATCTGATTCATCACCTACATCAAACAAGGATAAGTCAGTTACATTGAATATTGCACTAACATTACCATATTCACTTGGAAGATCTATCTTGTAGGCATTTTCGTTGATCCTCTCTAGAACTTGGAATGGACCATCTCCTCTTGGTTTAAGCTTGTTCTTCCTTTGAGCTGGAAACCTCTCTTTCCTATTGTGAATCCAAACCCAAACGCCCGGTTCAAATATTACCTTCCTCCGCCCTTTATTGTTTTGTTTTGCATACTGTTCATTTTTCCTTTCAATATTAGCTCGGACATTTGCATGTAACTCCCTGACATAACCTGTTTTCCTTTTACCAACTAAGCTGTAAAATTCAAAAATAGGTAATGGCAAAATATCCAAAGGAGTTAGTGGATTAAAACCATATACAACCTCAAATGGTGAAAAAGAAGTAGTATAGTGTACCGTCCGGTTATATGCAAACTCAACATGTGGCAAACATTTTTCCCATTAATTTAGATTCTTGCCAATGATAGAACGTAATAAGGTTGAAAGCGTTCTATTTACTGCTTTAGTTTGTCCATCCGTTTGAGGATGTGCAACAGTAGAACATAGAAGTTTTGTTCCCAATTTATTCCATAAAGTCCTCCAAAAATGACTTAGGAATTTAACGTTCACTCACAATTGTCCTTGGTAAACCATGAAATCGGACAACTTCCTTAAAGAATAGGTCAGCAATTTGTGTTGCATCATTTGTATTTGAACACGCAATAAAATGTGTCATTTTACTAAACCGATCAACAACAACAAAAATACTTTCCTTACCACTTTGAACTTTTGGCAAACCAATCACAAAGTCCATGGAAATATCTGTCCAAGGCTGCTTAGGAACAGTCAAAGGTGTATAAAACCCATGCGGATTTAATTTTAACTTAGCTTGCTTGCATGTATGCACTTTTCACACTCAGCTCAGACATCCTTCTTCATGCTCGGCCAGAGAATGTGCTCGGCCAGGATGTCCAGTGTCTTCTGTACTCCAAAGTGTCCCATCAAACCGCCTCCATGGGTCTCCTTAATCAACAATTCTCTTAGAGAACTGACTGGTACACACAGCTGGTTCCTCTTGAACAAAAATCCTTCATACCTATAAAATTTCTCACAAGATCGGTTAGAACAAGAATCCCATATAGGATCACTTTCATACATACCTTTAATTTGTTCAAAACCTATCAATTTTGCTTGTAAAGAAGTAAGTAAAACATAGCTCCTTGATAAAGCATCAACAACTATATTGTCCTTACCATTTTTATACCTTATTACATATGAAAACATCTCAATAAATTTCAACCACTTTGCATGTCTTTTTTGAAACTTCCCTTGAGATTTTAAAAACTTTAGACTTTGATGGTCAGAATGTACAACAAACTCTCTTTGCCACAAATGATGTTGCCAAGTTTGTAATGCCCTTACCAAGGCTTACAATTCCTTGTCATAGGTTGGATAATTCAATGCTGCCCCGTTATGTGACACCCTTGATGGATTCCTGGCAAGTGTACCAAAAGTCCAGCAGTTATAGAGTAAGTAAGATAGCATAAAACAACAGATTTCTATTTAAAATAGCATCATATTCAAATTTAAAGTAAATAATTACAATTATTATAAATATTAATAAAAAGGGATAATTTGGGGCATAAATTACTATTTTAACCTTGATAAGTGTAATAAAAACTATAGGAAAATAACGCTAACTTTACACTTATCAAATACCCCCCAACTTAATTTCTTGCTTGTCCTCAAGCAAGACACCTTTTGCAATCAAATTTCAAATCACCCTTGTATACAATTCTCAAAACAACTACAAGGAAAAATTTTCATTATCTCTTTATTAGGCAGAAGTCACTTTCCAAATACCAAAAAAAATTAAAATCAAGAGATATTACCATTACTCAACCACAACTAGAACACACTCAGCAAGTTGAACTTTCTCAAGATTAGCAATTAAAGCAATAAACAATAAACCAAGGAATTTCACTCATGCTCACGGCGCCAAAAACTTGATGGATTCCTGGCAAGTGTACCAAAAGTCCAGCAGTTATAGAGTAAGTAAGATATCGTATCCACAGGGAGTAGTTTTAATTTGTAAAGTAACAGCGATCGTATTTTCAATGAAAACAATTTTATAAAAAGGATTGATTGTATGCAGAATAATAAGTAGTAACAGATAAACGAGATGAGAGAATGATACTTTGGATTAGGATTTGACTTCGTTTCATCTCCCCCCTCGTGTATGCGAATCCCTTCTTTTAATTATGATTATACTTGTAATTACCTTAGCATTGTCTAACTACAATAATTATAAGGCATGCCTGGCAATTATCGTACCCGCAAATTCCCCTATAACATCATAATTAAACGCCAAAAGCTATTCTCTAAAGGCATTCAAAGTGGCTTGGCGACCCCGAACATTCCCTGTATTTTGCAATCAGCGTTATCAATTTAATCCATACCTTCCCATCGAACAACTATGAAGGGGTGTGTCACTCACCAAACGCTTCAATCGCAGCGAAGAACGATAATACGATATGAACCAAACGAGTATTTTCAACAATCGGAGATTAAGCTTCATAGACAGCTCTATGCTCACCTAACTCTAATACTAGCCAGAGTTCCACTTTTTGTATCCAGAGCACTAGCCTACCACCCCAGCGCATGCGCGGAGGCGATGCATTACAAACAACATAAAGATACCGATAAATTACAAATAGAGAATCCTAATTAAAAAGAAGAGATATCTTATACACTTGGGGATTGAATTCACTACATCAAATCCTACTGGAGAGCTTAGCTACTCATGGTAGCCATTACAAACCACTGAGAAATCTGTCACCTTTCTCAATCCTAGAACTACTCTCTCTCTGTATCTGTGTCGGGTCCCGAGGACCTACTCCTTTGATCTGTGCAAAAAGGCTTTATTTATAGAGTGGGAAAACCCTAATTCTCCTTCAAGAAGTCAATCTGGATCTAGGTTTAAAAGCTGTTGCGTGTCCTGCGCTTCATATGTGCTTAGCGCGCATGAAGCGCAACTGATCTGTTGCTGCGTTTCACTTGCGCTTAGCGCAGGTGGAGCCTGATAAATCTGAGGCTGCGCTCCACATGCGCTTAGCGCAGGTGGAGCGTGTCACGCGTTGCTGATTTCCTTCAGATCCTGATCTAACTTCTGGATCTCTTTCTGATCTTGCCTTTGCTTATCTGGTTTTTCTTTTTCCCTTTTTCTGAATTATTTTTGTATTTAATTGGTTTGAATTTGAATTGGAGGAGTTATCCACAAGATTCTCTGATTAACTAACTATTAATCTCCTCTTTATTTGGTCTTTATTTAAACTTTGAATCTGCAAATAATCTCTTTTCTGATGCTATTTTCTCTCTCATTCCAAATCTTCTGTAAATCTGCATAAAACAACAGATTTCTATTTAAAATAGCATCATATTCAAATTTAAAGTAAATAATTACAATTATTATAAATATTAATAAAAAGGGATAATTTGGGGCATAAATTACTATTTTAACCTTGATAAGTGTAATAAAAACTATAGGAAAATAACGCTAACTTTACACTTATCAAATACCCCCCAACTTATTTTCTTGCTTGTCCTCAAGCAAGACACCTTTTGCAATCAAATTTCAAATCACCCTTGTATACAATTCTCAAAACAACTACAAGGAAAAATTTTCATTATCTCTTTATTAGGCAGAAGTCACTTTCCAAATACCAAAAAAAATTAAAATCAAGAGATATTACCATTACTCAACCACAACTAGAACACACTCAACAAGTTGAACTTTCTCAAGATTAGCAATTAAAGCAATAAACAATAAACCAAGGAATTTCACTCATGCTCACGGCGCCAAAAACTTGATGGATTCCTGGCAAGTGTACCAAAAGTCCAGCAGTTATAGAGTAAGTAAGATATCGTATCCACAGGGAGCAGTTTTAATTTGTAAAGTAACAGCGATCGTATTTTCAATGAAAACAATTTTATAAAAAGGATTGATTGTATGCAGAATAATAAGTAGTAACAGATAAACGAGATGAGAGAATGATACTTTGGATTAGGATTTGACTTCGTTTCATCTCCCCCCTCGTGTATGCGAATCCCTTCTTTTAATTATGATTATACTTGTAATTACCTTAGCATTGTCTAACTACAATAATTATAAGGCATGCCTGGCAATTATCGTACCCGCAAATTCCCCTATAACATCATAATTAAACGCCAAAAGCTATTCTCTAAAGGCATTCAAAGTGGCTTGGCGACCCCGAACATTCCCTGTATTTTGCAATCAGCGTTATCAATTTAATCCATACCTTCCCATCGAACAACTATGAAGGGGTGTGTCACTCACCAAACGCTTCAATCGCAGCGAAGAACGATAATACGATATGAACCAAACGAGTATTTTCAACAATCGGAGATTAAGCTTCATAGACAGCTCTATGCTCACCTAACTCTAATACTAGCCAGAGTTCCACTTTTTGTATCCAGAGCACTAGCCTACCACCCCAGCGCATGCGCGGAGGCGATGCATTACAAACAACATAAAGATACCGATAAATTACAAATAGAGAATCCTAATTAAAAAGAAGAGAATTCTTATACACTTGGGGATTGAATCCACTACATCAAATCCTACTGGAGAGCTTAGCTACTCATGGTAGCCATTACAAACCACTGAGAAATCTGTCACCTTTTTCAATCCTAGAACTACTCTCTCTCTGTATCTGTGTCGGGTCCCGAGGACCTACTCCTTTGATCTGTGCAAAAAGGCTTTATTTATAGAGTGGGAAAACCCTAATTCTCCTTCAAGAAGTCAATCTGGATCTAGGTTTAAAAGCTGTTGCGTGTCCTGCGCTTCATATGTTCTTAGCGCGTATGAAGCGCAACTGATCTGTTGCTGCGTTCCACTTGCGCTTAGCGCAGGTGGAGCCTGATAAATCTGAGGCTGCGCTCCACATGCGCTTAGCGCAGGTGGAGCGTGTCACGCGTTGCTGATTTCCTTCAGATCCTGATCTAACTTCTGGATCTCTTTCTGATCTTGCCTTTGCTTATCTGGTTTTCCTTTTTCCCTTTTTCTGAATTATTTTTGTATTTAATTGGTTTGGATTTGAATTGGAGGAGTTATCCACAAGATTCTCTGATTAACTAACTGTTAATCTCCTCTTTATTTGGTCTTTATTTAAACTTTGAATCTGCAAATAATCTCTTTTCTGATGCTATTTTCTCTCTCATTCCAAATGTTCTGTAAATCTGCATAAAACAACAGATTTCTATTTAAAATAGCATCATATTCAAATTTAAACTAAATAATTACAATTATTATAAATATTAATAAAAAGGGATAATTTGGGGCATAAATTACTATTTTAACCTTGATAAGTGTAATAAAAACTATAGGAAAATAACGCTACTTTACACTTATCAAATACCCCCCAACTTAATTTCTTGCTTGTCCTCAAGCAAGACACCTTTTGCAATCAAATTTCAAATCACCCTTGTATACAATTCTCAAAACAACTACAAGGAAAAATTTTCATTATCTCTTTATTAGGCAGAAGTCACTTTCCAAATACCAAAAAAAATTAAAATCAAGAGATATTACCATTACTCAACCACAACTAGAACACACTCAGCAAGTTGAACTTTCTCAAGATTAGCAATTAAAGCAATAAACAATAAACCAAGGAATTTCAATCATGCTCACAGGTACTGTTTCCCTCAATGTTTTCACCACAGTTGAACAACTAAGATTGATAGTCGTTTCTAGTTCCTAAGTATGTTCATGGTTAATATGGATCAAAAGGTCTTTTCAAGGTTGTAATGAGGCTGGGCTATCAAGAATGTTAGGAATATGCACTAGAGACTTATATATTTATGAACATCCATCACTTGTATCATGTTATTTTATAAAGGAAAACTTATTCTTTTAGAATATAATCATTGTCCGTAGAATAGTAAGCTTAAACTTCATAAGAAATAAAGTAGATGACTTGATTGTGAGATCTTATGAAGAACTATTCTTAAAATAGTCACTAGTCAAATATCATCTCAGGACAAAGATGCATTTAGACTAATATGTGAATTCGTTGATGATAACATATCACGGATCATGGATATGAGATATCATGTGCTCACATAGGTACACATTAAGAGTAATGGTGTACTGGACAGACCCACCTTAAGAACGTTGCATGGGTTGTTACATAAGTGTCATGAACGTTTCTTAAATTAATAAATGTTATATGAAGTCCTTCGACCTGAAATCACTACGATTCCTACATAAGGAATTATATGTTTTAATTATCATTAAACGTTACCTGTAACAGGGTAATCATAAAGTTGGTTTTTGGACATATAATAAATTATGTGGTGGAATGTGAGTGCCCTAGATGAGATTTGTCCCTCCTATGTAACAAGAGTTATATCTTTAGGCCCCTTGATAAAGTGAGATTGCAAAATGCATGGCCATACTCAGGAGGATAAATATGAGATATTTATTTTCTGTACAGTCTACTTGGGGATCAAGAAAATATATATTGAACTATACAAGGTTGACACAATCCATGCCCTTGTGTTCAATTAGATATTTGGACAAAGGGACAAAGCATATAAATTATTATAATAAAATAGGATTTATCAAAGTTGTTGATAATCTCAATATTTGGATAGTGATGTGTTGCTAGATACCGCTCACTATTTATGATATTAAATATAAAAAGGGTTTTATTTCAATATTATAACCAAGTATTAAAATCCTATTGGGTCACACGCATACAACATGCCACTAGGAAAGGATAATAATTCTAATTTAATTTAATTAGAATTATTACATAATGGGTCAGGCCCATAAGTGTGAGGGTTAAGTGAGTGAGGGGGTAAAACCCTAGCCACCACTCTATAAATAGAGCACAAGATGCACTACCCCAGAGACACATGAGCAATCGCTTCTTACTTTCTAAGGCTACTAGCAGAGCTGAGGAGAGAATCATAGTCCGGCTGTTGGCATGGATACCAATAGAGACGTGGCTACACTTGCCTCGTTAATAATCCTAATAAGGTACGGCCTTTCGTTTCAATACCTTTTTATGCCTTGATTCGTGTTTTCGCAAAACGATTATAACAAGGGAGGGAATCCATTTGTTTCCGCTGCACCCTGACCACATGCTTGATTCCCTTCAATTGGTATCAGAGCTTTGGTTTGCGATAAACACGTTTTGTGCTTTTAATCTTTTGAATATAGTGATATTATGGTATTATTGTTTAAATCGCAGAACGTTTTTGAAACTTCGTTTATTTTCGTATCTGCGCTTCAGTCACGCTGAGCGTAAGTAAAGCGCATGTGAAGCGCAGGTAAAATGAAGCGTTGTTTTCTGCGCTGCAGCGCAGACTGAAGCGCAGATCTGCGCTGCAGGCTAGGCTGCAGCGCAAGCAAAGCGCAGGTTACGTCTTTGATTCTGACACTTGCGCTTCACCTACGTTGTAGCGCAGGTAAAGCGCAAGCGAAGCGCAACTTTCAGAATCATTTTATTTAATTCCCTTTATTGATCGTTTTATGAGCGATGTATCCTTTATTGATTGTTTTATGTGCGATGTATATATATGTTTATATGTTCTAATGTTGGAGGGTCCCATGGAACATGAAAGAGTTCATGTCTTGGGCGTCAAAGGGTTCAATTGTTGAAACCTTGTCTCGACTCAAATATTGGTTGCGATAAACATGCCACTTATCAATTTGCTGACAAGAACGTATTCAAATGATACGAGGGACTCACTTGTTTATCGGTTTGTGAAGTATTCATTTGATGCGAGACACTTATTGATGATTAGTTATGGTGGGACCTCCGTGCTACACTGCATAGTGTGTTATTTCGTATGCGCGTTATCAAACCTCGCTTAATATATACATCTTATCATATCACTCATTTTGCAATCAATGGATGCTTAGTTTGCATGATGGTTGGTTATGGCCTTAGTTGTTTTAATTTAAATACGACCTGCGTGTCGTGCCTTACCTCCTATATTCCTTTTGTAATTCTTTTCTCATCTCTATCCCCTCGTATGTTAAACGAGGTTTCTTCCTATTATGTAATGTAACCGGAAAGAGCATGGAGTCAAAGGAGCACGTGGAGACATGTGGATGAAGACTTCAAGATTATATGTGATGTAAGTTTGTATTGGATTTTAGGAGGCCATAACCATATCATGTGTTTGTATGACATGCATGTTTGTATGTTAAAGGGTTTAACGACAAATAAAATTAAAGCGAACAAATCCCTCAAAGGGAATGTTAAGTTATGTTTTTCATTCCGCTCGTCAAGGATAGAATGGATTAAGTGTGGGTCTGCCAAAGCAGGGTACATTTATCTATTTTTAGTGAAGGGCGATTATGTTTTTGTTAAATGGTTTAACGAAGGAATGAAAAATAAAGAGATCAAATCCCTCAATGCTTATTATGCCTTCCAATGAATGACACTTGTCAAGGATAGAATCGATGAAGAGTGGGTCTGCTAAAGCAGAGTACCTTTATCTATTTTAGTGAGGCGTGATAGGATAAAAATAATATCCGATTGTCAACCATTGGTCTTTGATTGGGTATATTCAATATGATTGAAGAAACTAGAGGCATTGATATTAAGTCATGTTTTGCCTTCCAATGTGTAAACTTGAATCGATTAAATGTGGGTCTGCCAAAGCAGGGTACATTTATCTATTGCCAACCATTGGGTTTTAACTTAACTAGGTATATTCAATAGGATTGAAAAACCTAGAGGCACTGAGTTAGGCATTGATTCCTAAGATGAATTAGAATAAGGGTTATTCACCTAACTATCCAAGAGTTGTATGAGATACAATTGGAAGTGTGTTCCTACCTAAATAACCTTTTCTTAAGCGATCAGCCAAAACTGACTTAAAATAAGGTGAAATATGGATCTTGGCCCACTAGAAAATCTAGTGATGGGATTTTTTGATTCTTTATATTAAGGGTACTTGTTTTGAATCAAAATAGTGGGAGACATATTTATTTAAAGACCTTATTAAATATGTTTGTTATATGATACTTACATGCATAACAACGAGCACAACATGTAACTTTTATTGCGATCAGTCCTTGAGAAGGACAAATTGTCTAGAATTAACTTTCTATACTGGTATAGAGACCTAAGGATTGTCCTTAGGCATGAGAAAAGGTTGTATGTCCTAGAAGGGCCTATTCCTGAAACACCCGTTACAAAATGCTTCGAAAACTGACAAGGATGCTTTTAGAAAGCATCTGGATGTTGTTCTCGATGTAGCTTGCCTTATGCTTACTACCATGAATGCTGAAAACAGCATGAGGACATGGAGACATACAGTATGATTGTACACTTAAAGAGACTTTATCAATGACAAGCTAAGCTTGAACGATTTGAAATCTCAAAAGCGCTTTATCAATATAGACTGGCAGAGGGAACCCCTGTTGGTGCTCATGTACTCAAAGCAATTGGGTACATTGAAAACCCAGAAAGGCTTGGATTCCCATTAGGCCAAGAGTTGGCCACTGATCTTGTCCTGCAATCGTTGCTAGATAGCTATAGTCAATTCATCATGAACTATAACATGAATGAATTTGACAAATCATTGCCAGAATTGCTAAGCATGTTAAGAACAGCTGAGCAAAACATTAATAAAGGTAAAAGGAATGCCATATTGATGGTCCAACCTGGAAAAGGCAAGGGCAAGAAGAAGTTAAAGAAGCCCTATTTCAAATCAAAGGCCAAGGGCAAAGACAAGCCTAGTACCTCTACTTTGAAGCCTACTGGTGGGATAGTTAAGGAAGGAAAATGTTTCCACTGTGGTCAAACAGGACATTAGAGACTGTGTAAAGTACCTAGAGGAGATCAAGAAGAAGGGAAGTGAGACTTCTGCTTCAGGGATCTATGTTATAGAAGTCAATTTACCTGCTTCTGCTTTTTGGGTATTGGATACCAGATGAGGATCTCACATTTGTGTGAATGTGTAGGATCTAAAAGGAGTAGGTCATTGGCTAAAGGAGAAGTCGTCCTACGTGTGGAAATGGAGCAAGAGTTGATGCCTTAGCCGTAGGAGCCTATTATTTAACTTTGCCAACTGGACTACTTATTGAACTGGATGATTGTTATTTTGTGAATATTAATTTCATTTCTTGTTTAAACAAGAGTGTTTTTCATTCATAATAAAGAACAATAGTTGTTCAATTTATTTGAATTATATATGGTTGTGCAAAGTTGAACAATATGTTTTTGATATGGAAGTGTCTGTCTATAACATAAGTGCTAAGAGGGTCAAAACAAATGCTTTGAACCCAACTTATTTTGGCATTGTTGCTTAGGCCATGTAAATAAGAAATGCATATCCAAACTCCATCAAGATGGTTATTTGGACTCATTTGATTTTGAATCAATTGAGACTTGTGAATCTTGTTTATTTGGGAAGATAACCAAAACCCCATTCACCGATAAGGTGAGAGGGCTGGTGATCTTCTTGGTCTCATACATAGTGATGTATGTGGGTCCATGGGCACAATGGCTAGAAGAGGTTTTTAATACTTCATGACTTTTACTGATGATTTCAATACATATGGATTTGTGTATCTGATGGAACACAAATTTGAATCCATTGAAGAGTTCAAGGGATTTAAGAGTGAAGTATAAAACCAACTTGGCAAGACTATTAAAACACTTCAATAAGATCGAGGTGGAGAATACTCAAGCCAACAAGTTGATGACTATCTAAGAGAGTGTGGGATAACATCTCAACTCACTCCTCCTGAAAACCTCAATGGAATAGAGTTTCAGAAAGGAGAAATCGAACTCTATTAGATATGGTTCGATCTATGATGAGTCATACTGATCTCCCCGACTCCTTTTGAGGTCATACTTTATTAACAGTAGCCTTCACACTAAACCGTGTTCCATCTAAGGCTATCATAAAGACACCATATGAGATATGAACTGGGAAGCGACCTAGTATGTCTTTTATGAAGATTTGGGGTTGTGAAGTTTATGTGGAACGCTAAGTCTTAGATAATCTAGGACCCAAATCAGATAAGTGCTTATTTTGTGGTAACCCAAAAGAAACTAAGGGTTACTACTTCCATAATCCTAGCGAAGGCAAAGTGTTTGTCGCTAGGACTGCTGTGTTCGTAGAGAAGGAATTTGTCTCTAAGAAAATGAGTGGGAGGAAAGTAGAACTTGAAGAAATTCAAGTACCACAAAGTAGCAATGAGACAATGATGGAGCAAGAGCAGATATCACAAAGTGATATCTAAGACTTGCGTAGATCAGATAGAGTACGTCACCAACCTAAGAGATATGGTTTCCTTGTGTCTCAGGAAGGGGATGTATTTCTAATGGATCAAGGTGAACCAGTGATCTACCAAAAAGCTCTTTTGAGTCCAGAATCTGAGAAATGGCTTGATGCCAAGAGATCTGAAATGGATTCCATGTACACTAACAAGGTATGGACCTTGATTGAGCCACCCGAAAGGATAAAAGCACGGTTGGAGGCTAAAGGGTTTCACGCAAATTCATAGTATAGACTATGATGAAACCTTCTACCCAGTTGCCATGCTTAAATCTGTTTGGATCTTGCTTGCTGTTGCAACTTACCATGATTATGAAATCTGGCAAGTGGATGTCAAGACAACCTTCCTAAATAGAAGCCTTGAATATTTGTATGTGATACAACCTGAAGGTTTTATTATACCTAAAGGTGTATAAGTTGCAACGATCCATTTATGGATTAAAGCAAGCTTCTAGAAGCTGGAATCTTCATTTTTGATGAAGCTGTAAAGCAGTTTGGTTTCATTAAAATGAAGATGAACCTTATGTCTACAAAATGGTTAGTGATAACATTTGTGATTTTTCTGGTTTTGTATGTAGATGACATACTCCTCATAAGAAATGACATTCCTACCCTTCAGTCTGTAAAGACTTGGTTATGAAATTGTTTTTTATGAAAGATGTGGGCAAAGCGACCTATGTGTTAGGTATCAGGATCTATAGAGATAGATCTCGAAGATTACTTGGCCTATGTCGAAATACATACATAGACAAAGTGTTAAAACGGTTTAACATATGTCATATTGTATAAGCCTATCTAAGGCCAAATCTCCTTCCAGTAAAGAAGAGAGGTTGCATGAGTGAGATTCCTTATACATCTGCTATAGGATCTATCATGTCTGCCATGTTATGTACTCGACCAGAAATATCATATGCTTTAAGCATGACTAGCAGATACCAGTCTGATCTTGGTGAAGGTCACTAGACAACAATCAAGAACATCCTTAAGTACTTGAGAAGAACTGAGGATTCATTCTTGATATATGGAGGTGAGGAAGAGCTACTTGTAAAGGTTTACACTGATGCTAGCTTCCAAACCGAAAATGATGATTGAAGATCGCAATCAGGTTATGTGTTTTGTTTGAGTGGTGGCGCTGTGAGCTCGAAAAGTTCGAAGCAAGATACAGTCGTTGATTCTACCACATTAAAACCCCTTGTGCAGCAGAAGCATGAAGGTCACACTAGATCATTAGGCATAATAGTTATGTATGAATGTCTCTAGTGCAAGTGGGAGATTGTTAGGAATATGCACTAGAGATATATATGTTTATGAAAATCCATCACTTGTATCATATTATTTTATAAAGGCAACTTATTCTTTTAGAATATAATTATTGTCCTTAGAATAGTAAGCTTAAACTTCATAATAAATCAAGTAGATGACTTGATCGTGAGATCTTATGAAGAACTATTCTTAAAATAATCCCTAGTCAAATATCATCTTAGGACAAAGATGCATTTAGACTAGTATGTGAGTTCATTGATGATCACATCTCACAGATCATGGATATGAGATATCATGTGCTCACATAGGTACACATTAAGAGTAATGGTGTACTGGACAGACCCACCTTAAGAACGTTGCATGGGTTGTTACATAAGTGTCATGAACGTTTCTTAAATTAATAAATGTTATTGAAGTCCTTCGACCTGAAATCACTATGATTCCTACATAAGGAATTATATGTTTTAATTATCATCAAACGTTACCTGTAACAGGGTAATCATAAAGTTGGTTTTTAGACATATAATAAATTTTGTGGTGGAATGTGAGTGCCCTAGATGGGATTTGTCCCTCCTATGTAACAGGAGTTATATCTTTAGGCCTCTTGATAATTGAGACTGCAAAATGCATGGCCATGCTCAGGAGGATAAACATGAGATGTTTATTTTTTGTACAGTCTACTTGGGGATCAAGAAAATATATAAATTGAACTATACAAGGTTGACACAATCAAGAGATATTACCATTACTCAACCACAACTAGAACACACTCAGCAAGTTGAACTTTCTCAAGATTAGCAATTAAAGCAATAAACAATAAACCTAGGAATTTCACTCATGCTCACGGGTACTGTTTCCCTCAATGATTTCACCACAGTTGAACAACTAAGATTGATAGTCGTTTCTAGTTCCTAAGTATGTTCATGGTTAATGTGGATCAAAAGGTCTTTTCAAGGTTGTAATGAGGCTGGGCTATCAAGAATTCATGGTTTTTCTGAATAAACAATGAACACCTAGAATAGAGAGCATCTTTGGATGTTGCTTTTCTTGAATTTCTCTCCTTCCACCATCTCTTTCTTGATTTATTTCACTTCTTTGTAGACCTCTTTCCTTGTTTGAAGATGCACTCCCCCCAACTTATTCAATTTTTTCATTTTTTTTCTTTTTGATTTTAGGGGGAGTGATCTTCTTTTTGTTTTTGTTTTCATGTACCTGCTCTTTTTCAACCTTTTCTTCCCATTCTTTTTGCTCGCCACCTTGCTCTCTATCCCAAATGTGTAAGGGACAGGATATAGATATTCATTTTGGCTTGGGTGAACAAGAACAATCAAATAAGGCTCAAAATGGGTTATCAAAAATTGGAAAAATTATATCAAAGGTTAGCTTTTTGGCACTGAGCAAATATATTGAAAAACAAAAATTGCCTTTGTCACTTCCATATTTTCTATAAACAACATAAGATCCAAAAACTCAAGCAATAAAAGTTGACAAACAACGGTGAAAAACTCTCAATTCAGTGTTTGGGCTCTCAACTTACCGGCTACTTGGCTAAATTCCTTGATAAAGCATTTATTGATTTTAATTAACTACCCTGATAGATTCTCATGTGAAGCATCCTAATCTTAATTGATTATGGAATTAATCACAAGACCTTTTTTCTTTCCTAATCTGGTTAGTTAAACTGCCTAATGTCAGAAATTTTGAAAAATTTTCCTTTTATTTCCTAAATCCTAAATCCTAAAAAAATAAAATACGGGAATGTACTGCTGCATAAATATGTCAGTGTAAATGTATACAGTACATGCCAAAAGAAAAATAAAAGAAAAAAAGAAAAAAAAAGAAAAATAAGGAAAAAGAAAAGAAAAGCACCAAATAAAAAAATGTCAATGGTCCTGGTCCTGGTGGTCCTGCTCCATGTGATCATCATCAGCAGCTGCTGCTCCACCCCCCTCTGGAGGAATAGGCCTGTCCCCAGGCCACTGAAGATACTCTCCGAACTGTTCTGGTGTCATGCCTGGGTAGGGGTCAGGCCTAATGGAGTATAGATACTCCTGCAGATGAACCTGGCCCCTATGGATGGAGGTAAGTTGGGCAAAGAGATGTTGATGAAGTACTGGATTTGATGCTGCTGCTGGTGCTGGAGGTGGTGGTGGTGCCTGCTGCTGCTCCTCATCCTCCTCCTCATAAGGCATACAGTAGGCCTCAATATATCCCCGAGTCATAGGGTTGTGGATGCGAACCGAGGTGTTCACATCCACACCCCTAGATCTGCAAAGGGCAGTGATAAGTGAGGGGAAGCCTAAACTGATCCTGGTGGTGGCAGTGCGGCGTGAGATGGTGGAAATAAAATCTGCTATCTTCTGGGTGATGACCCTGGAGATATCTATGTCGCCGCCTGTGAGGATGGTATGAATGAGGTGTGCCACTGGCATCTGAATATTAGAGACATGGTTGGTGGGGCTGACATTAGCGAGGATTAGCACAGTCCACTACCTCGCTATGGCCTTCATGTGCTGCCTATAGATGCGAGCAGCCTGTCCTGATGCATTCCTTTCAAAGGATGCCCTGGTAAGCATAAAGTCTGGGCAGCCGCCAAATCCATAGGATCATAACCACTAATCCCCACCTCTCTCATCCGGAGGTGATACTGGCACTCCATTAAGTCTCTATCCATGGGTGTCGGATACTGTACCTAAAGCATTGATTGCGTCGCAATCAAACCTAATCTCCATGCCCCTCACATATGATAATCTATCTGGTCCATGGGCATTGGCATAAAACTCCCTCACTATAGTAGGATCAAAGTTGTTGTCTGGGCTGCTGAGGCGCACCTAGTTCCTCCTGTGGATCTCTGCTCTAAACTCCTCAAACTCATCTGGTAGGAGTCTGACAGGTCTCTCTATGATGAAGTTACAGTCCTGGATGGCACTGTAAGCTTTTGTAGTCTTGGCATCCCGAAACCTGTGAGGATCAAAGTCAGCATCCTCCTGTGGTGCCTGGCGGGATCTCTTGCCTCTTTGGCAACCACTCCTAGATGTACCAGCTCTGCTAAAAATCTTGGTACGTGCCATCTGCAATATTTGTTACCAAAAATTATTTATGCAACAATAATGGATTATTCAAAATTTATTGAACTAAATGGCCAATTTAAATCAATAATTAAGATAATCGTTAAATCAAACACTTTGCACAAATTATTGATTTTAAAATTACCTCTTTATTAATTAATTAATTTATTAAGACATGCCAAAATGATCAATTAAAACAAGCCCTAATTAATTATTTAACAAAAAAGAGTAGGTAACAAATATTAATGCTTAAAAATCATGTTATTAGAAAACATGCATGAAGGCACCATTATTTTTATTTTGGTCATGTAAAAGTATCATACATTTTATTTAAGCAACCATGTACCAAAAATAAATAATTTGCAATAAACCATTGAACATTCTACAAACTACCACCTAACATGCCAAACAAGTTCTAAATAAGTTCCTAGCAGCATGCATACTAAACTTAAGGCTTTTCTAAACAAATATTTCTATCCTAAAGAGTCCTAAAAGCCTAAGTCTCTACCCTAAATTTTCTAAAAAAAATAAGGACTCAAATCAAAATTTCAATCGGTACAAAAGATTTAAAATACAAGTAACATACCTAGTATAGCCTCAGAAATGGTAAAAGTAGGGGTATGTGATAAGTGTCAAATATTAGGATGTTTTGTATGGAAAGAATGACACTTTTGGGTTAATTGCATTAATTCTTTAGTTGATTTCCTCCAAATTCTAGAACTTTTAAGTTAAGCAGTAATATCTGAGTGTTGGTTTAATTGAAACCTTTTAATCCCAATTTTTGGTGTTTAATTGCAGGAAAAGTTGAAGAGGATTAACCAGGAGCAAAGGAATTGGAGTAGTAAGGAGAAAAAGAGGAATTTAAGTGTTAAAAATTCGCTTGAGCGAATTTTAATTAGCTCAAGCGAATTTCGACTAGGGAGTGTGATTTTGAGGTGCTTAATTGCTCAAGCTAATTTCATTCACTTGAGCGAATTGACTTTTCTTCACCATGAAGAATTCCATCAGCTTGAGCTAAAAATTTTAGCTCAAGCGAATTTCCACTTACGCAGCAACACAAAACAACTTCAGAATCAGTTTTCGACAATTCGTCACTTTTCGAAAAATAGAACGAAGAGCTCGAAGAAGAACGAAAGCTGCAAAATCAAGATTCTTCATCTTCTCCTTCATATTTCTTGGTTGTAAAAGCTACTATGAGTAGCTAATCTCTTTCTCTTGGGATTGAGTGTAATCAACTCGAACTCAGACGTTCTTCATCTTTGATTCTATATGATCAATAGAGTTATTGAACTTGATTTTACATCTAACTGGAAAGTATTTCTGAAAATCCGATCTGAACGAGAATACTCGATATATCGTAATGCTAGGAATAGATTTCAATATATCGATTGCTTTTAACACTTGAAAGTAATGTTGGATGATCTGTTGAATATTTGAGGAATCAATATTTAGGGGATTAATCTTATGAATTTTATATACGAGGAATCGATATAAATGATTATTGTGTGTTGCATCAATATTGATAGTCTCAAATGCTATGTATTTATATTTATCCAGAATACAGATGAGTGAGATAGATGAATTCAATCCCAGCCTCTCTCACTGAATTTTCTCTTAACTTCTTTATTACTCTTGTGTTACTTCTATGCAATTTCAATTTAGTTTTATAAAAATCAATCATGAATCAAATCATTATCTGTGTATATATGCTTTTTGAGTTTAACTTTAAACTTTGATTGAAACCGTTCCTCGAGGGATCGACACTCTTACTTACAAACCATTATACTACAGTTGACTTTTGGCACGCTTGCCGAGAGTTTAACAAGTATTTTTGGCGTCGTTGCCGGGGAACGGTGTTATTTTAAAATTTTTAGTTAGTTTATTAAGCATTGTGAATATTTTTGTAATTAGTTTTTGTTCATAGTTTGTTTTAGTTTTAATTGCTACTTGGTACTAATCTTTGTTTGAGTGTGTTAAACCTCTTTGAGGTAAGAAAGAAGCAGAAAAGAATCACTCAAGGAGAAGAACCAAGAAGTTTCTCTACTCCACAATCACAACCAATTCTTCCAACTCCTTAATCAATCATGGATGGTGAATGGCAATATCCACCAAGAAGAACACTTGGAGATTATGATATGCATCAGGGAACGAGATACTTTTCTAGCATGGCAACTCCTAGTGACTTCTCCAACAATAATTATTATCTTGACAATTTTCGCGGGGTTGGGCAAGTTACCAGAATCAGAGTTTTGGGGTGGCAACAACATGTTATTCATCTTATATGGCACCATCCTCTCCAACAGCAGCAAGATTCTCCTCCAATTCAACAAGGAAGATCAAAATTGGATGTTGCTCTTGAGGAATTCCTGCAAATTTCTATGGCATGTCAGAAAAATATAGAAGCATCAGTGAGAAATGTTGAGGCTCAAGTTGAACATTTAGCTACCCTTTAGCTAACCAACTGTCAGGACAATTCTTAGCAACTACTCGAACCAACCTCAGGGAGCAGTGCAACGATATCACCACAAGGAGTGGCATAACAATAGGGGGAAGGTATTGGGGACAACTTGGAAGCTAAGGAAGAAGTGTTGCAAGAAGGAGAGAGCGAAAAGAAATAGAGGAGAGTGAAAAGGAAAGAATAGAGAGTGAAAAGAAAATAAGTGGCTGTGAGGAAGAGGGAGAAATGAATAAAGAAAATGATGTAAACAGAGAAAAAGAAAAAGAAAATGAGAAAAAGAATGACAAAAGAGAAGGCGAGAAAAAGAAGGAGAAAGAAGGCGAAGAGATACCAAAACTAAGGAGATTTCCATATCCTAAAGCCCCTTCAAAGAAAGAGAGAGAAATGCAGCTTGCACATACTCTGGATAGTTTTACAGGGCTGCAAATCAACATTCCTTTTATAGAAGCAATTGAGCAGATACCGAAGTATTCAGGGTTCATGAAAGAGCTTCTCATTAGAAAGGAAGATTTTCAGAAGAAACAGTGGAACTGGAGGCAGGGTGCAGTTCAATCATTCAAAAATCTAAAGATCTGGGCAGTTTCACTATTCCTGTGAATATTGGAAGCTTATCAGTGCATGAAACTTCACTTGATCTGGGTGCCAACATACCTCTCATGCCTCTATCTATGCTGAAAAGGATTGGGAATTTTGAAGTTAGACCTACTCGGATGACTTTGCAATTAGCTGATAGGTCTATGAGATATCCTTGTTGTGTGGCAGAGGATTTTTTGAGAAAAGTTGGCAATTATGTGTTTCCAGTGGACTTTGTAATCGTGAATATTGAGGAAGATGTTGAAGCTCCACCGATCCTTGACAAACCATTCATGAAGACAGCTAAAGTACTCATTGATATTGATGAAGAAAAAAGCCAAGACTGTGGGAAGCAAAGGAATTCAGGGCTGACAATTGTGGATCTCTCAAGCTTCAAGAGAAAAGACTCATGCATATCATAACAAGAGGCCAAAGAAAAGAAAAGTCAGGCCAAAGGAGTCAGAAGCATGGTCTAATTCCAGAAAGAGGCCAAAATGGTTAGAGTCAGTTCCTATTAGAATTCTGTATGAGGCAAGGGCAAATGAAGGTTTGTTTCCACAAGAGATCAAGGGTGTAGCACCAAGGCTCACCACAATGTTTAAATTTCAACCACCATGATGAATACGGGCATCAAGCTAAGTGACGTTAAACAAGCGCTTCCTGGGAGGCAACCCAGTGTTTAATTTTGTATTGCATTTTAAATTCCAATTTCATGTGTGTTTGTGATTCTGTACATATTTGTGTGTTTGTTTGATTTAAGTCAATTTTTAGCATTTTATTGTCTCAATTGGCCCAAACATGTGTATTTGAGTGTTTTGAAACTATTTGAACTTGTTTGGCATGAAAAAGAGTTTTGGTGTTAAATTGAGGTAGTTGGATGCTACAAAATGCCTTAAATGTGATCAATTGTGAAAATGGGATTTTTAATCCTAGATTTTGGTTAAGAGATGGTGAAACCTTGTTGAATCATAGAGGTCAATGTAGGGAGTGAATTAATGTGTGAATTAGAGTCTAAAAGAGAGCAATAATCAAGAATTGAATAATTGAAATTGGTAGAAAATTTTGCAAAGTGTAAAAGAATTTGAGAAGCAAAAGTTCAGAAAATTCGCTCAAGCTAAAGCAATTAGCTCAAGCGAATTATGCAGATAAAATTGAAAAAAAGCAACTTCTGCTAAATTCGCTCAAGCTAATTTAAATTAGCTTAAGCGAATTTAGGGGTGAAAAATGCTACTCTCTAGACGAAATTCGCTCAAGCTAATTTAAATTAGCTTAAGCGAATTTAGGGGTATTTTTTTCACACTCTCTGGACAGAATTCGCTCAAGCGAATTCATATTAGCTTGAGCGAATTTTTTTAATTGCTCGCACCTTTTGACAGCAAACAGAGAGAAATCTCTCATTTTTTCAAAACCCATTGTCTTCTCTCTCGTGCGCGACAACACCCTTTCCTAGAGCATCACTTTTCTTCATTCTAAATCAAAAATTTCACTCTCCAATCCTCTTTTCCACTCTCCAATCACACTCCAAGGTAAGTATTGTTCGAATTTTCATCTCTTCCACCGAACATTTCTCTGTTTTCATGCTAAATTGAACCCTAGGTTAGATACCATGTGGGTTGATTTGAAATGTTGATGGTTTGCTTGAAAAATGTTGATTGTTACTTGAAATGTTGCTTGAAATGATGATTATTATGCAATAGGGTGAAATATGTAACTTGATTCAAGTAGTTTGAATGTAAGTCATCATGATGCATGCAAGGTGTTTAATAAATGTTTTAGTGAAACGTCCACATGTGTAAGCTATCATTCACTTTGTTTTGAAGTTGTAAAGTTACAATGCTTGCATCTAGTGTTGATTACTTGAATTAAAATGGAAAAGAGAATCACATGAGACTGAATTGATAAAATGCTTGAATGAATTTCCATATGTTTTTAGGCATAATATTGCTTCCTATGATGCTGAAATACATTGTGCATTTAAATTCATGAATGAACTTTGGTGATTGCATTGAATTTTTGAATACTCATATGGTATTAAAATTGCAATTGAACCATGAAAGTGAAAATGCAATTGAAATATGTTTGGAAGTAATTGGCTGCTAGTGGTTGTTGGTACATTTTGAAAATGATTATTCATGTCCTTGACATCATTATTGAACATGATTGGGAATTGCATTGATGATTGCTTGTCATAGAAACTTATATGCATAATATAAACATACTTGACTGATAATTCCTGTTGGTTGGTTGATTTTAATTTTACAAGACATGACTAGAACAAAGACCACATCGGAATATGACTCCTTCTTGAATGGTATTATCAGAAGGAATTGGAGGATTTTAGATGATCTTTTGCCTAAGGGACCCTACCCAGGCATGA
Source organism: Sesbania bispinosa (assembly GCA_026901365.1). Taxonomy (NCBI): domain Eukaryota; kingdom Viridiplantae; phylum Streptophyta; class Magnoliopsida; order Fabales; family Fabaceae; genus Sesbania; species Sesbania bispinosa. Next base: position 507,244 of record QLOH01000661.1, on the reverse strand, counting down.
CACCAGAGGAATTTCAGACTTACCTTCAGTGGCCTAGGGACAGTCCAATTTTTTCAGGGGGGAGTGGAGCTGCTGGAGCAAGTGGAGCTGCTGATTATGATGTGGGCTATTCTGGAGCTGTACCAGCAGGAGAGGGACCCTCAGGAGTAGCAGCTGGAGACATACCCTACTATTCCATCTTTCAAAATTCTGTGACATGGTTTTCATTGTTCTTTTGTTGATACTTTAGTACTATTTGTGTGATTTTGTTCGCAGATAACTCTAGTACTGCAATGTTTTGGTGTGTTAAATAGTATTTGCTTTTGTGATGTTTTGCATTAGTTGTTTTAGTTTATATGCTTGTTACTTTATTTTGTTAAGTTAAGATTAATTGTTTACACTGATTTTCACTTAGTATTTTGGATATAATATATAATGCTGATAGATATAGTAAAATTTTTTGGGAATCAATGAAAAAATTTTCTTGAGGAAATTGGTTAAAAGAAATCAGGATTCAGTAAGTGCCCTAAGATAGAATAGCTGTTCAAACTGAACAAAGAGGAGAAAAAGGAAAAATGTTGTTAATTGCATAATCAAATAGGATTAGGACATTGGTGCATGGTGATTAACCAAGATGAGCAATCATAACAATAGGTGATTTAATCAAGGAAATAAGCAACAGATAACCCAGTGAGTGTGTGAATCCATAAATAGACTGAGAGTTTCACTGTTAATTAGCCAGTTGATATTGCTTGAGTTTCCTTTTTGATAATATCACACAAAAGGCATGGAAATGATTAAGGCAAGTTTTGTTGTATATAAAAAGTCTAGTACCAAATAGCCAACCTCAAATGATCATTTTTTGTGATAAGCCCATTAGAGCTTAAGTTTCCTTTGATTATGTACCTTGACCTTAAATTCAAAAATTACTTACAAATCATTATACTACAGTTGACTTTTGGTACGCTTGCCGAGAGTTTAACAAGTATTTTTGATGCAAGCGTACCAAAAGTCAACTGTAGTATAATGATTTGTAAGTAAGAGTGTCGATCCCTCGAGGAACGGTTTCAATCAAAGTTTAAAGTTAAACTCAAAAAGCATATATACACAGATAATGATTTGATTCATGATTGATTTTTATAAATCTAAATTGAAATTGCATAGAAGTAACACAAGAGTAATAAAGAAGTTAAGAGAAAATTCAGTGAGAGAGGCTGGGATTGAATTTCATCTATCTCACTCATCTGTATTCTGGATAAATATAAATACATAGCATTTGAGACTATCAATATTGATGCAACACACAATAATCATTATATCGATTCCTCGTATATAAAATTCATAAGATTAATCCCCTGAATATTGATTCCTCAAATATTCAACAGATCATCCAGCATTACGTTCAAGTGTTAAAAGCAATCGATATATTGAAATCTATTCCTAGCATTACGATATATCGAGTATTCTCGTTCAGATCGGATTTTCAGAAATACTTTCCAGTTAGATCTAAAAATCAAGTTCAATAACTCCATTGATCAAATAGAATCAAAGATGAAGAACAAAACGATAATACCAATATTAATCGAAACAAAATTACTATATATAAATATCACCAGAATACGTCTGAGTTCGAGTCGATTACATTCAATCCCAAGAGAAAGAGATTAGCTACTCATAGTAGCTTTTACAACCAAGAAATATGAAGGAGAAGATGAATAATCTTGATTCCGCAGCTTTCGTTCTTCTTCGAGCTCTTCGTTCTATTTTTCGAAAAGTGACGAATTGTCGAAACTGATTCTGAAAGTTGTTTTGTGCTGCTGCGTAAGTGGAAATTCGCTTGAGCTAAAATTTTTAGCTCAAGCTAATGGAATTCTTCATGGTGAAGAAAAGTCAATTCGCTCAAGCGAATGAAATTAGCTTGAGCGAAATTAAGCACCTCAAAATCACACTCTCTGGTCAAAATTCGCTTGAGCTAATTAAAATTCGCTCAAGCGAATTTTTAACACTTAAATTCCTCTTTTTCTCCTTACTACTCCAATTCCTATGCTCCTGGTTAATCCTCTTCAACTTTTCCTGCAATTAAACACCAAAAATTGGGATTAAAAGGTTTCAATTAAACCAACACTCAGATATTACTGCTTAACTTAAAAGTTCTAGAATTTGGAGGAAATCAACTAAAGAATTAATGCAATTAACCCAAAAAGTGTCATTCTTTCCATACAAGACATCCTAATATTTGGCACTTACCAGTATGTGAGAAAAAACAGCAAAAATGGTAGTTAGGATCTCAGAGAATCAGGGAAGGATTTTGAAATTTGAAGATTTTAGTAACTTCCCCCCATTTTAATAAGTTGAGCGCGCAGATGCGCTGCACCTGTGCTTAGCGTGGGTGCAGCGCGTGTCTCCAGGGAGACCAAACGATGCGCTCACGCTTCTTTACGCGTTGAGCGCATAAGAAGCGTGAGTGCGCTTTTATATGCGCTAAGCGCAATTAAGGCGTACGTGCCCAGTTTTTCTTCCTTTTGTTGTTTTTCATTCATTTTACCCTTACTATACCTTTTCCTCATCTACACAGGTACAGACTCAATAAAATAACAAAATAAAAAAAAAATTGCTGGGTTGCCTCCCAGGAAGCCGCTTGTTTAACGTCTTCTAGCTCGATGCTTGATTCTTTTTGGTGTTTTCATGGTGGCCTCAATTGGAGGATGATGGTTGATTATGTGCCATTCCTTTCTGTAAACTCCCCTCCTCCAATCAACTGTTACTTGTTTCCTCTTCCCTGCCTTCTCCTTCAGTGGTTGATATTGTTCTTTTCCTCTTCTCGAACCCCCTAACATTTCTGGCTGCTTTACCCTCATTCTTGGTTTCCTCAGAAAGTTGGAAACCTTCTTTTTCTTTTTTGATTCTTGATTTTTAATCAAGACCTCTTTCTTTTTGTCTTTCTGCAGCTTTGCTTGGAATTGATAGATCCCATCAGTAGGATTTTTTTCAATTTGTTGTGGAGATTGCAGGATCTTGGGGCTCCCTTTATTAATATGAAAGGTGATACTTTCATCATTAGAACTTACATGGTACTCCCCTTTATCAATATCAACAATTAGTTTGGCAGACTTCATAAAAGGTCTTCCCAATATGAGGGGGACATCAGCATCCACTTCTTCTGTTTTTGCAATGATGAAATCTACTTAATAAACAAACTTGTCCACTTGAACAGGCAAATCTTCTATTATCCCATAAGGGCTTTGAGTAGACTTATTTGCAAACAGTAATTCTACATCAGCAGGCTTGACCTTCACATCACTCAACTTGTTAAATACGTAAGCAGCATCAAATTGATGCTCGCTCCAAGATCCAATAAAGCATGAGTGGTAGGTAAATTCTCAATATTTAATGGGATAGTGAACTTACCTGGGTCAAGCGCTTTTTCTGGGATAACAACCTCATTGAGTTCATTCTTCTCCTCTTCATCTGTTACTGCCCATTGGCTTTCTTCTGTCTCACATGGTTCATGGACTTTTTCTTCTTGAGATGACTGTTCCTCTTGGACAATGTCCTCATCCACCTCACTATCTTCTGACTGGTTGCCATCAGTAGCAATCAAATGACATTGTTCCTTGGGGTTGGTAAGAGTATGCGCTGAAAAGTGGCTCTTCTTGAATTCTCCCATGTCTTGTGCTAACTGGCCTACTTGATGTTCCAACGCCTTGAGTGATGCATCATTGTTCTTTTTGTACCCCTCAAATCCTGATATGAATGCATTAATCTTTTCCTCCAACCTAGAAATCTTTTCACTCACTGAAGGTTGTTGCTGCTGGTAAGGAGTCTGTCTATTCCCACCATTCTGACCCCATCCAGAATTGGTTTGGTTGTTCCTCCATCCTTTAGAATAGTAATTGTTGTTGTTGGAGAAACTTCCTTGCCCCCTCTGATTTCCCATGAAGTTGACCTTTTCTGTTTGTGTCTCTTAAAAAGAACATTGACCATTTGGATGGTCTCCTCCACAGAAGTCACAGTTCATTGGTTGGGTCTGAATTGGTTGAGTATGGATGGCCTTTAGTTGTTGAGGGAGTGCTTCCAAAGATTTTGTAAGTGCCTCTAATTGCCTCTTGAGCAATTTTTGTTCAGCCAAAATGGCATCATTAGAATTGAGCTCTAGCATTCCCTTTGCTTGCATCTGTACTGGTTGCCTTCCATGTTGAGCCTGTTGGTCATTATGAGCCATGTTCTCAATGATCATCACAGCTCTTTCTGGTTCCACGGACAAGATAGTCCCTCCTGCTGAAGCGTCAATGAAGGATTTGGAATCTGGTCTGAGTCCTTGCAAAATATATTCAATTGAGCAATATCGTCGTAACAATGATTCGGGCATTTTCTCTGCAGGGTCTTGTATCTTTCCCAGGCTTCATAGAGTGGTTCATTTGCTCCTTGCATGAAAGTGGATATTTCTGCTTTTGCTTGGATGTGCTTTCCGGCTGGAAAGAATCTGTTTAAGAACTTTTCTTCCACCATTCCCCAAGAATGCAAGCTTTGATTTGGATGAGACTTCAACCATTCTTTTGCTTTACCTATCAAAGAGAAAGGAAAAAGACGTAAGTAAATGGATTCTAAGTCTTCCTCTTCAAATCCCATAGTGCCTATCAATTCATAAAAATTAGAAAGATGATTATGTGGATCCTCATGATCCAATCCTGCAAATTGATTTGCATTTATGAGGTTGAGATGAGCAACTTTCAACTCCAAGGTCTTTGCAGTTGTGGGTAGCACAATGCTGGAGTGATAGCGAGGGCTTTGATTTCTGACATAATCCCCTAAAGTCCTTCTGTGTTGTACTCCTGCCATATCTTGAGGCTCGTCTACTATTATCCTCCTTCTTCTTCTTTGACTTCTATTCTTCCTGGTTGTTCTCTCGATTTCTGGATCAAAATCAATTGCTTTGGAGACACCTGGCTTCTTAAAAGCATAAACAAAGAAGCTAGAAATAGGATGAGATAACAGATAAGTATAATTTTTTTATTTAATAATAAAAATATAATAAAAATAAATAATAAAAAATACGAAAATTAAAATTAAAATTAAAAATTTGAAAATATGACCTCCTAAAACTATACAAATTGAGACACCGCTCCCCAGCAACGGCGCCAAAAACTTGATGGATTCCTGGCAAGTGTACCAAAAGTCCAGCAGTTATAGAGTAAGTAAGATATCATATCCACAGGGAGCGGTTTTAATTTGTAAAGTAATAGCGATCGTATTTTCAATGAAAACAATTTTATAAAAAGGATTGATTGTATGCAGAATAATAAATAGTAACAGATAAACGAGATGAAGAGAATGATACTTTGGATTAGAATTTGACTTCGTTTCATCTCCCCCCTCGTGTATGCGAATCCCTTCTTTTAATTATGATTATACTTGTAATTACCTTAGCATTGTCTAACTACAATAATTATAAGGCATGCCTGACAATTATCGTACCCGCAAATTCCCCTATAACATCATAATTAAACGCTAAAAGCTATTCTCTACATGCATTCAAAGTGGCTTGGCGACCCCGAACATTCCCCGTATTTTGCAATCAGCGCTATCGATTTAATCCATACCTTCCCATCGAACAACTATGAAGGGGTGTGTCACTCACCAAACGCTTCAATCGCAGCGAAGAACGATAGTACGATATGAACCAAACGAGTATCTTCAGCAATCGGAGATTAAGCTTCATAGACAGCTCTATGCTCACCTAACTCTAATACTAGCCGGAGTTCCACTTTTTGTATCCAGAGCACTAGCCTACCACCCCGGCGCACGCGCGGAGGCGATGCATTACAAACAGCATAAAGATACCGATAAATTACAAATAGAGAATCATAATTAAAAAGAAGAGAATTCTTATACACTTGGGGATTGAATCCACTACATCAAATCCCACTGGACTGCTTAGCTACTCATGGTAGCCACTACAAACCACTGAGAAATCTGTCACCTTTCTCAATCCTAGAACTACTCTCTCTCTGTATCTGTGTCGGGTCCCGAGGACCTACTCCTTTGATCTTTGCAAAAAGGCTCTATTTATAGAGTCGGAAAACCCTTATTCTCCTTCAAGAAGTCAATCTGGATATAGGTTTAAAAGCTATTGCGCTTCATATGCGCTTAGCGCGCATGAAGCGCAAGTGATCTGTTGTTGTGTTCCACTTGTGCTTAGTGCAGGTGGAGCCTGATAAATCTGAGGTTGCGCTCAACATGCGCTTAGCGCAGGTAGAGCGTGTCAAGCGTTGCTGATTTCCTTCAAATCCTTATCTAACTTCTGGATCTCTTTCTGATCTTGCCTTTGCTTGTCTGGTTTTCCTTTTTCCCTTTTTCTGATTTTTTTTTTGTATTTAATTGGTTTGGATTTGAATTGGAGGAGTTATCCACAAGATTCTCTGATTAACTAACTGTTAATCTCCTCCTTATTTGGTCTTTATTTAAACTCTGAATCTGCAAATAATCTCCTTTCTGATGCTATTTCTCTCTCATTCCAAATCTTCTGTAAATCTGCATAAAACAACATATTTATATTTAAAATAGCATCATATTCAAATTTAACTAAATAATTACAATTATTATAAATATTAATAAAAAGGGATAATTTGGGGCATAAATTACTATTTTAACCTTGATAAGTGTAATAAAAACTATAGGAAATAACGCTAATTTTACACTTATCACATACCCTCATTCCTCATATGTTCATTACATCAATATATTATCATCCCACACCCCATACCTCATACACTCAATACATCAATACATCGTCATCATACATCTTAACAATATGGACATCTAACATTAAGGGAGATATTAATATTATCAAACTCAAACCACAATCAATACTCTTTAATCATCCATTTAAATCTCTCAATTCCGCAAAATAACACTTATATTAATTACATATCAATCTCAATTTCATGTGTTAAGGAAAACCACACTCACTTTGAAAATAACTCATCACAATCACATCAAAAATAGAAATTCTACGAGCTGCGCTGCAGCGCAACCTGCAGCGCAGATTACGCAGAACACGACTATACCCCTTTTCTCCCCTTCTTCAATCTCTACTCAATCCTCATCGTTTATACTTCAATCATATTCGTTTATATCAATTATACTCAGCAAAACAACAATCTTTACACGGATTATACAGTTAACCCATCAAAACCCCAAATCATCAAACCCTTATTTACCCCTTTCTCTATTTTTCTCTATACTCTTCAATCTCATTCAAGAACTCATCAAGATTCATTCAATCAATCATAAATCAACAGTTTTCATCATTCATTCTCAATTATAACATGTATCAATACGAATTTATAGTCTTAAATTACTACCCAAGCACCCCCCACATGCACATACAAGCAGCACCCTCTCCCCCACCGTACCTTGAAGTGAAGATCGAACCGCAACAATTCTTGATTCCCAATGATTATTCTGCAGCAACCCCTTCTTGAGACGTCGTTTTCTCCCCTCCTTAATGTTTCGCTCTCTGACGATTTTACGAATCAGGATTAGGGTGAACTGAAAACCCCCTCCTTAAATAAATACTTAATTGGGCTAGGCCCACTCTCAACCCACTCACCCTTCTATTTATTATTCTTATTATTTATTAAATAACCTTATTCATAAAATATACTGGTCTTACTCATATTATTATTTATTTACTCCTATTATTTTATTAATTTTATTTATTTAATAAAATTTGGGATGTTACTACTCTCCCCTCTTAAAAGAAAAATCAGTCCTCGAATTTTCCCGAGATGAACAACTCTGAAAAAGACTCCTCTCAGCAGGTCGATCAAAGACAACTTCTTTACCAGAATAATCCAAGGACATGGCTGGAATATAACCAGTCCATACCAAGAATAATATCTAGTTGACTCAAAGGCAAACAGATCAAATCAAGACAACACAATTCAATCAATCAATCATCGCAATAACACCACGGAAGCGCAACAAACACATAACTCAAGGTCAATGAACCGACCAATCAAACAAACAGTTAACTCAAGCATTATAATTCACTCAATCAACACAACACATTAGCACCACAGAAGTATAGTAAACTCATAACTCGAGGTCGGTGAACCGACCTGCTCTGATACAAACTAATGTGACACAATCTACCCCAAACTCTTATACAGTAAATAAATCGAAATATTGGAAGATAATATCCCACACTGGGTAAAAAGGTTCACAAATCCTCCTCATATAAAACGTCCTTTATTTCACGGTAAACCAATTTAAAGTAGAAACAGTTTTCAAAATACTTAAGCATCGGAATCTCCAAAATATAAATAACAAAACATCCTACTCGTCGTGCAAGGCATTTAAAGAAAGGTTTGTAAAATCCTTCATAACTAAAACATAAAGAAAGAACCCCTAATGATATGCCCTGATGTCACATGTACCAGAGCAACACTCCCTTTACTCAAAACTCGACACCAGTTGTGTCTCCATCGTCACCTATAAAATAACCACAGTGTAACGGTGAGGAAAAGAATACTACTCATACATACACATAAGAGGCTACCCTGTCCTCACCCTCATATAGACAACATCATCATCAATCACATCACATACTCAAACATCAAATAATTCATCAGATAATATCACCTATAATTCATCATATAACAAACATCAATATCATCATATAATTCTCCTATCCCATTCACCAAATAATTCACATACTCTATTCTCAACACCTATTACCCATTTCATCATTACAAAATCATAGCATCATCATATAACTCATTTTTATATCAACATATATAAGACATATTCATCCATCATCATATACACCAACAACATTATCAATATCACCATAACCATCATACTCATCAATATCATCATAATCATCAATATCACCATAATCATCATAATCACCAATATCATCATAATCACCAATATCATCATAATCATCATACTCATCAATATCATCAATATCATCATAATCATCATACTCATCAATATCATCATAATCACCAATATCATCATAATCATCATTCACCTGCCTGAGTTACACTCAGGTACCATATTCAATATCATCATAATCATTTATTCACCTCCCTGAGTTGCACTCAGGTACCATATTCAATATCATCATACTCATTGCTCACCTCCCTGAGTTATACTCAGGTACCACAATCCATATTATTATAATCATCGCTCGCCTCCCCGAGTTATACTCAGGTACCATAATCACCTCCCCGAGTTAGACCCAGGTACAATACTCACCTCCCCGAGTTAGACTCAGGTACAATACTCACCTCCCTGAGCTACACTTCACCCCTCCCTGGGCTTGTGCATCTCAAGTACAAGATCATATATGCTCAAGACATCATAAACATCATAAGATTAGTTATATCATCATCATCATCATCACCTCCCCGAGTTAGACTCAGGTACACTATTCACCTCCCTGAGTTAGCCTCAGGTACAACATCAACATCATCATCATCATCATTCTCATCATAAATCATCATAAATATCACCAATCATCATCATAAATATCACTTGTCATCATAATTATCATCATCATAATATATATATACATCATCATCATCAACATCATACTCATCATCATACATCGTCAAGTATCATTTTATATTTCATCATTCTCATCATTAAATATCATCGTATAACATAATATTCATCATCATCATTATCATCATCATATAAGCATCATTAATCATCATCATCATCATAGTCATCATACCCTCATTCCTCATATTTATTACATCAATATATTATCATCCCACACCACATACCTCATACACTCAATACATTAATACATCGTCATCATACATCTTAACAATATGGACATCTAATATTAAGGGAGATATTAATATTATCATACTCAAACCATAATCAATACTCTTTAATCATCCATTTAAATCTCTCAATTCCGCTAAATAACACTTATATTAATTACATATCAATCTTAATTTCATGTGTTAAGGAAAACCACACTCACTCTAAAAATAACTCATCATAATCACATCAAAAATAGAAATTCTGTGAGCTGCGCTTCAACCTGCGCTGCAGCGCAACCTGTAGCGCAGATTCCAGAGGGTTGCGCTGCAGCGCAACCTGCAGCGCAGATTACGCAGAACGCGACTATACCCTTTTTTCTCCCCCTTCTTCAATCTCTACTCAATCCTCATCGTTTATACTTCAACATATTCGTTTATATCAATTATACTCAGCAAAACAACAATCTTTACACAGATTATACAATTAACCCATCAAAACCCCAAATCATCAAACCCTTATTTACCCCTTTCTCTATTTTTCTCTATACTCTTCAATCTCATTCAAGAACTCATCAAGATTCATTCAATCAATCATAAATCAACAGTTTTCATCATTCATTCTCAATTATAACATGTATCAATACGAATTTATAGTCTTAAATTACTACCCAAGCACCCCCCACATGCACATACAAGCAGCACCCTCTCCCCCACCGTACCTTGAAGTGAAGATCGAACCGCAACAATTCTTGATTCCCAATGATTATTCTGCAGTAACCCCTTCTTGAGACGTCGTTTCTCCCTTCCTTAGTGTTTCGCTCTCTGACTACGAATCAGGATTAGGGTGAACTGAGAACCCCCTCCTTAAATAAATACTTAATTGGGCTAGGCCCACTCTCAACCCACTCATCCTTCTATTTATTATTCTTATTATTTATTAAATAACCTTATTCATAAAATATACTGATCTTACTCATATTATTATTTATTTACTCCTATTATTTTATTAATTTTATTTTATTTAATAAAATTTGGGATGTTACACATTAAGCTTTAAACTAAAGTATGCAATCGGTTGGGATTCCTGCATTAAAACAGCCTTTATACCAACATCAGAAACATCACATTCAATCTCAAAAGCTTTATCAAAATTAGGTAAAACAAGTAAGGGTGCATTTGTTAATTTTTCTTTTAAAGTGTTAAAGCTTTTTCATGTGCATCTGACCAATTAAACGCAATATTTTTCTTAACAAGTTTATTTAAAAGCGCAACAATAGTGCTAAAATCTTTCACAAACCGCCTATAGAAACTTGCTAACCCATGAAAACTTCTCACTTCACTAACACTCTTTGGGGTCAGCCACTCTCTAATAGCCTTAACCTTTTCCTCATCTACACTTACCCCCATTTGAACTTATCACAAAACCTAAGAATACAATATAATCAAGGCAAAAGGTACATTTCTTTAAATTAGCATATAATTTATTTTCCCTTAATACCTTAAAAACAGCATGTAAGTGTTCAACGTGTGCAGTATAAGATTTGTTGTAAACCAAAATGTCATCAAAGTAAACTACCACAAATTTTCCTATGAAAGAGTGCAATACATGGTTCATTAACCTCATAAAAGTACTGGGTGCATTAGTTAAGCCGAAGGGCATCACTAACCACTCATACAAACCATACTTTTTTTTAAAAGTAGTTTTCCACTCATCACCCTCTTTCATTCGAATTTGATAGTAACCACTTTCCAAATAAATTTTAGAGAACAAACATGCCCCATGCAACTTGATGGGTTTCTGGCAAGCAAACCAAAATCCAGCAGTATAATAGTAAGAAAGAGTATCGTATCCACAGGGAACGGTTAATTTATGCAGATTGTGATCTATTTATCAAAAGAAAGCACAGTTTAGAGAGTGTAATTGCGGAATTGTAAAGAGAGAGTAAATAATTAATTGGAATTAGAAAGGTAGAGTTAGAGACACTTTACTTGGATTAGGATTGGACTTCATCTCATCTCACCCCTTGTGCATGTAAAAACTATCTATTATTTTAGGTTTACTCTATAATACTGTAGACAAACTTTATTGCTAAGACCCCGAGTTACCAGCGGCCTCACACACTCAAGGATAATCCATGCAGGCTCTCCTAAGCGACAGACTTACCCCCGACTTATTTTGCTCTTTATTTTATTATTCTATTTGTAGGAAACTAGTTGATAGACAGACTTACCCCCGACTTATTTTGCTCTTTATTTTATTATTCTATTTGTAAGAAACTAGTTGATAAACGTGGCCTCATACTGTGGACACACCTTTCATTAGAGTATTGTCACTACCCATCACTCACTAAGACACATCCATGTTCCGGTCCGGGATTCACAATTAACTAACTCCTTGCTATCGATACTAAGGCCTAGCCTTGTGAACGCCCTTCGCTAGAGTACTCACACTACCCATCGCTCATTAGAAACGCCCATGTATCGGTCACAGAGCACCGAGTCCTCTTATTCACTCAGAGTTTGGGTTTCTTCAGAATCCGCTCCCCCATTCTCAGTCCTAATCAAAACTACTTTAGTTAAGACTAGCCTATAACTCCAGACGCAAGCGTGGGAATTAGGAATTAAGTACAGAATAAGATTACCAATATTATAGATAGGGATAGAATGTATTACATCCAATCCTATTGGAGAGTTAACTACACGAAGTAGCCATACAAACCACTGAAGATGTTGTCACCATCTTCAATCCTCGTGAAGCGCTCCTCCTCTCCTACTCTAAACTTAGCTATGGTACATAATCACTAAACTATAGACTAGATTACAATGATTGACGACCTTTCAAATTGGTGAAAGAGGTTCCTATTTATAGACTAAGGAAAGACAACGCAAATTGGGAAGAGATCTATCTAAAAATGGCAACAGGGACCAAATCAGCGTAACCTGCGCTCCAGGCTGCGCTATAGCGCAGGATTGAGCGCAACTTCCAGAGAGTTTGCGCTTCACCCTGCGCTATAGCGCAGGTGAAGCGCAGGTAGCGTCCTGCTGCTCCAACTTTCTCTTTTTAATCTTGATCTCTCCCCGAGACTGGTTTTCGTATATTTGTCCTTCCTTGTTTCCCTTTATTTGATGATCTCCTTGCATTCATTGAGCAATCCTTGATTTATTCGGGAAGCTTGTCTGCAGAATCCTTGATTGATTGACAATAATCTCCTCATTAATGGCTTCAAATCTTCTTTAAATCTTCATTAAATATCTTCAATCAATCTCAAATATTGCAGATATCTTCCTCATTTGATGCTATCTATCCTTCAAATTAAATCTTTGCAATATCCTGCAAAAATCAGCAATATTTCTATCAAAATAGCATCAAATTCAAATCTCAGATTAATAAATACAACTTATCTAATATTTAATAAAAAGGGATTAAATTGGGGCAAAACTATCATTTTATCCTTGATAAGTGAACTGAAAAGTGCTCTAATTTATCAACTAATTTTCACTTATCAAAATCCCCCCAACTTAACTTCTAGCTTGTCCTCAAGCAAGAGACCTCCTTGCAATCATGAACCAACTCTATTCCCAGTGTATTCCTAATAACTAAAAAACAACAAATTCAAGGAACTATTCCTCAACTCTTTCCTAAGTAGAAGTCACTTTCCAATCATAAGAAAAACTAAGGATCAAGGGATATTACCATACATCAATCAGAATAGAAATACAAAATCAATTAAACTTTCTCAATAATAGCAATTAAAGCAGTAAGTGATAAACCAAGGAAATCTCTCATTCTCACGGGTAGGTGTTTCCCTCAATCATTTTCACCACTGTTGAACAACTAAAATTGATAGTCGTTTCCAAGATCTGAATCTGCAACCAGTAAATATGGATCAAAAGGTCTTTATTAGGTTGTAATGAGGCAGGGCTATCAAGAAATCATGGTTTTTCTGGATATTCAAGGAACACTTTGAATAGAGAGCATCTTGTGATTGTGCTTGGGACTTCTCTCAATTCACCTGGTCATTCTTGAATGGTCACCCATTTTCAGCTTGGCCTCATTGTTTGAAGAAATTTTCCCCCCAACTTATTCAATTCCACACTTTTGTGCAAATTTTTTTTATATACAGAAAACATAACATAGAAATATTTTTGTGGGGGGGATCCTTCTTTTTTGATTTCTTGTGCCTTCTCTTGAGTCTCTTGTGACCAACCTCTTGTCCTATTTTGTTGTTGTGCACCTTGCTTTCTATTCCAAGTGTTAAGGGACATGGAATGATCATTAATCATGGCTGGGGTGCATCAAAGGAAATATTCAAGCTCAAATGGGCAATCAATAAATGGAAACATTTAATCAGGGTTGGCTGTTTGGCACTGAGCAAAATATTATAATCACAAAATATGCCTTTATCACATCCATATCTTATACAAGCAAGACAAAATTCAGAAACTCAAGCAATAACAGTTGACAAGCAGCGGTGAAAATCTCTCAATATAAGTGTTTAGGCTCTCATCTCACCGGTTATGGCTAAAATTTCCTTGATAAAGCACTTAATGGATTTAATTAACTACCCTGATAGGTTCTCTTGAGAAGTACCCTAATCCTAACTGATTATGGAATTAATCACAAGACTCTATCATCTTTCCTAGATTGGTTAGTTAAACTACTTATTTACAGAGAATTTGAAAGAGTTACCTTGATTCCTAATTTCCTAAGGTCCTAAAAATTTTTAAAATTCTAAATTTTTTTTAAAAAATACAAAAAAACCTGATTAATAGAAAAAATAGTAGAAAATAAAAGAAAACTAAAAGAAAGAAAACACCAGTATTAATCTCCATCCTCTGTATCCTGTGAGTTCTTGTCCTACTGCTGCTTCCATCCCCCTTGGGAAAATAGGCCTGTCCCCAGGCCACTGCAAGAATATCCGGAACTCTTCAAGCAGCATGCTCGGGTATGGGTCTAGTACTCCTGATTGGTTTGAGGGCAACTGGTCTTTATACTTTGCAGCAGCCTGTGCAATTCATGAAGAACATGGAAGCCATCATTAACCAATTTACATGCATAATTCAAAGAATTAATATTTTCACAACAAAAGTTCAATGCACTTGGTAATGACTTCCTAAAAACAATCATACTCATTTGTTTTGCAAGTATTCAATCAATCCATGGAAAGTGAAAGTTCAAGATTTTGAAAGAAACATAGTATAACACTTTCAAATTTAATAACTTACAAAACAAAGAGCATTTCAATCAAGCAAATTGTTCATGTTTCACACAGCCAAAACCACATTCAAGATAGCAATAATCAATAATATTCACAATCCTAAGGTTGCTACCCTAAAGTGCAAATCATAAAAATAGAGTAAATGAAGATTTCAATTGGTAAAAATTAAGGAAAACATAACTGAAAGTTTCAAAATTGATGGAGGTTTGTGACTGGAAAGATTGAAAAGAAGAGCTTAGGAAGTAGTACATGAGAAAATAAAAGATTTTTTTAAAAAAAAAAATTGTATCCTGCGCTACAGCGTAAGTGAAGCGCAGAATTCAGTGACTAAAATTGCATATCAGCGCTACTGCGCAGGTTGAAGCGCAGAAAATAGAATGCAATTTTGCAATTTTCAGTCACGTTTTCTGCTACTTCCTATTTTTTTAAAAAAAAATATTTTCCACAAACTTATTCCAATCAATTTTGAAAATTTCCTAAATCCTAAAAATGAAAAATCCTAATTAACATCAAGAAAATAAAACAAAACGAAAATTAATTAAAAACTTTAAAAATCTCTGGGTTGCCTCCCAGAAAGCGCTTGTTTAACATCTGATAGCTCGACGCCTGTTCTCTTAAGGTGGCTGAAACTGAAATATTTTGGTGAGCCTGTGTGCTGCACCCTTCCTTTTTCTGGCCAACAAACCTCCCCATAATCTTGCCTTGGAGCAATCTGTCCTTTTCTTTATTTTCTTGCTCTCATGTGCATGAGTCTTCTTCTCCTGAAGCTTGAATGATTCACAAATGATTTCTCTCAATTTCATTGCTTCTGGGGGTTCTTTGACATGAAACATACCTGACCACTTGATCTTCAATCTGGCTCTAGGCTATGAATTTAATTCTAGCTTGATTTTTCTTCTCTTTGCCTTATCCTGGTCAGTGTGATTGCAGGCCTTTCTTTTGTGAGGTCTGGAAGGTTCGTCACTTGCACCATGCCTTTCTTGATCTTCCGTTAGAGGACTGGTTGGATAAGGCAAGGCCTCTGTTCTTGAAATCACTTCCCTTCCTTCCTCGGGATTTGATTCACCATCTCTCTATTCACTCTTTTTCTCTTTTTCTTGATCATGTACACCCTCATATGTTTTATTCTCTTCCTCCCTTTCACAGTCAATCTCTTTTTCAAGAACCAACTTTTCCGTTTTCTCCTCTCCTTTCTCTTCTTCTTCTTCTGTTGCACATTCTTCTTCTTCAGCTTTTCTTTCTTGTGTTTCTTCAAATTCATCTTCTTTATCAGCCAGATCATCATTGGTTTCCTCCCCTATTAACTTAACAATTATGGTGGGACAAATTTTATGGGGTAGGGTTGAGCATTTGTTGAGCTCTGTTCTGACTGTTGGTTGGCTATTGTTTCTTCTATCTCTTCAATTGTTGCATCAGGAGACTCTCTCTTCTTGTTGAGCAGTTCCAACATGGTGTCAGTGTTTCTTCTTGCTTCTTCTCTTTCCTTCTGAAGTCTTGACTCCCTTTGTTCTACTAGTTGTGCTATCAAAGCGTCATTTTTTCTTCTTTCTTCTTCTCTCTCCTTTTGAAATTGTATATTGCCTTGATGAATTTCTTCGACACTCTTGCAAAGTCTTAACTCCCTTTGTTCTGCCATCTGTTTTAACAAAGCGTCAGTGCTTCATCTTCGCTCCTCTCTCTCTTTCTGGAATTGTATATTGCTTTGATTGAAATCTTCCAAAAACTCATAAAATTGTGAGTCTCTTTGTTGATAGGAAGTGTAATTGTGCTGCTGTTGAAAAGAAGGTTGCATACGGAGTGAAACATCATCTTGGTGCCTCCCAAAATTCTGGTTTTGATAACTTCCCCAATCCTGTGAAAATTGTTAGAATAATTGTTTGTAATTAGAGAAGTTACCTTGAATCGGTGTATGAGAGGAGTAACTTGGTTCTTGCCACCTAACATAATCTCCAGGGGTTCTCCTTGGTTGATTCTGCCATGCATAAGCCATTTAACATTTATTTCACTTGACGTGGTTGAGCAGAGAGTGTTGAGATTGTCTCCTTGAAATTTGTCCCCTTCTTCTTCTTGGGTGATCAGAGAGTGTTGAAATTGTCTCCTCGAGCTCTGTCCCTTTTTCTGTTACATGTAAAGAGAGAGTAAATAATTAATTGGAATTAGAAAGGTAGAGTTAGAGACACTTTACTTGGATTAGGATTGGACTTCATCTCATCTCACCCCTTGTGCATGTAAAGACTATCTATTATTTTAGGTTTACTCTATAATATTGTAGACAAACTTTATTGCTAAGACCCCGAGTTACCAGCGGCCTCACACACTCAAGGATAATCCATGCGGGCTCTCCCAGGCGACAGACTTACCCCCGGCTTATATTGCTCTTTATTTTATTATTCCGTTTGTAAGAAACTAGTTGATAAACGCGGCCTCATACCGTGGACACACCTTTCATTAGAGTACTGTCACTACCCATCACTCACTAAGACACATCCATGTTCCGGTCCGGGGTTCACAATTAACTAACTCCTTGCTATCGATACTAAGGCCTAGCCCTGTGAACGCCCTTCGCTAGAGTACTCACACTACCCATCGCTCATTAGAAACGCCCATGTATCGGTCACAGAGCACCGAGTCCTCTTATTCACTCAGAGTTTGGGTTTCTTCAGAATCCGCTCCCCCCATTCTCAGTCCTAATCAAAACTACTTTAGTTAAGACTAGCCTATAACTCCAGACGTAAGCGTGAGAATTAGGAATTAAGTACAGAATAAGATTACCAATATTATAGATAGGGAGCTCATAAATAATAATATATAATTTACATCCACTTAGGGATAGAAACAATTACATCCAATCCTACTGGAGAGTTAACTACACGAAGTAGCCATACAAACCACTGAAGATGTTGTCACCATCTTCAATCCTCGTGAAGCGCTCCTCCTCTCCTACTCTAAACTTAGCTCTGGTACATAATCACTGAACTATAGACTAGATTACAATGATTGACGACCTTTCAAATTGGTGCAAGAGGTTCCTATTTATAGACTAAGGAAAGACAACGCAAATTGGGAAGAGATCTATCTAAAAACGGCAACAGGGACCAAACCAGCGTAACCTGCGCTCCAGGCTGCGCTATAGCGCAGGATTGAGCGCAACTTCCAGAGAGTCTGCGCTTCACCCTGCGCTATAGCGCAGGTGAAGCGCAGGCAGCGTCCTGCTGCTCCAACTTTCTCTTTTTAATCTTGATCTCTCCCCGAGACTGGTTTTCGCATATTTGTCCTTCCTTGTTTCCCTTTATTTGATGATCTCCTTGCATTCATTGAGCAATCCTTGATTTATTCGGGAAGCTTGTCTGCAGAATCCTTGATTGATTGGCAATAATCTCCTCATTAATGGCTTCAAATCTTCTTTAAATCTTCATTAAATATCTTCAATCAATCTCAAATCTTGCAGATATCTTCCTCATTTGATGTTATTTATCCTTCAAATTAAATCTTTGCAATATCCTGCAAAAATCAGCAATATTTCTATCAAAATAGCATCAAATTCAAATCTCAGATTAATAAATACAATTTATCTAATATTTAATAAAAAGGGATTAAATTGGGGCAAAATTATCATTTTATCCTTGATAAGTGAACTGAAAAGTGCTCTAATTTATCAACTAATTTTCACTTATCACAACTCATCAAGCATGTCTAGGAATTGGATAACGATACTTTACCGTAATCTTGTTAATGGCTCGACAATCAGTGCACATACACCAAGAACCATCTTTCTTTAGTACCAATATTACCGGTACAACACATGGACTAAGGCTCTCCCATACATACCCTTTTTCCATTAGCTCACTGACTTGTTTTTGGATCTCCTTGGTCTCATCCGAGTTGGTTCTATATGCTGCCCAATTTGGTAGAGCACAATCAGGTACGAAGTCAATCTGGTGTTCTATACCTCTTGAAGGCGATAATCCTTGAGGTAGCTCATCCGAAAATACTTCTCCAAGCTCCTGCAACAAATTTTGAATTTCAGAAGGTAAAGAATTGTTAGAATCATCAGAGAAGTATATGTCTTTAGAAACAAGAACCAATAATTTCCCTTTATCTAACAATACACTTTCAACTTCACTTTTTCTTGCAAAAGCGTTCACTTTGCTTCTGCCCTGGCTCGGTTGTATCGTCGAACATACATCCAATATTGAAGTAGGATTTGATCTCATGCCCACTTCTCTCTTATTCTCTTTTCTTTCTTTTTCTTGAACAGAAAACTGTTCTTCCAACTCCTTGCTCCCCCCAGCAATTCTTATTTGATCTGCATATGCTTCAGAAGGCTGAAGAGGGGTTAGCACAAAGGTTTTATTATTTAATTTAAAACTATACCTGTTGTGATACCCATCATGAGTTACTCGCCTATCAAATTTCCATGGTCGGCCAAGTAGAATGTGTCCAGCATGCATAGGTGCAACATCACACAAGACTTTGTCTTCATATTTTCCAATGGAAAATGAAAGCAAAACTTGTTTTGTTACCCTTATGTCTCCACAATCATTTAGCCACTATAGTCTATAAGGATTAGGATGTTTTATGGTAGGTAATTTTAACTTCTCAACCATCAAAATATTGGCAACATTGGTACAACCACCACTATCAATTAAAAGACTACGAACCTTATCACTTACATGGCACCTTGTATGGAATATGTGCTCACGTTGCTCCTCAACTCCTCCCATCTTTGGTTGTGCATTCAACACCCTCTTGGTGACAAATGCATTACCGTGGTCTGGCTCGGTGTATTCCACATAACTGCAATCCTCCAACTCGGGTATTTCATCACCTTCTTCTTCACTTGCACTTTCCACTTCACCATTGTCACGCATGAGTATGACCCTCTTGTTCGGACAATTAGAAGCAATATGTCTAAGACCTTGACACCTGAAACATTTAATTTCACGTGCTTTAGAAGATGAATTGAATTTAAACTTACCTTTACTGGCTGAGGTCGGTTGTCCCATCTTTGCCTCTTCTTTTGGCCGAGTTGTTGGTTTGTTGGTAGCCCGGGATTTCCAAGAGGTACTAGGAGTTCCTGGAAATCTTACAACTCTGGATTTGAGTTGTCTCTCCACTTGGATATCTTTGTGTAATAAATCCTCCATCTCGACAAAATGATGGAGTTCCACTACATTTGAAATTTCTTTCTTTAACCCTCCAATGAATCTTGCCATTGTTGCTTCTCGGTCTTCTTGCACATTGGCTCTCATCATGGCTATTTCCATCTCCTGGTAGTAATCATCTACACTCATAGAACCTTGACGTAGGTCCTGCAATTTTCTGTACAAGTCTCTGTGGTAATCACTTGGTACAAATCTCCTTCTCATAATGACCTTCATCTCCTCCCAAGATTGAATCGGTATTTCTCCACACCTTCGCCTGCTCAACACATATTGATCCCACCATATACTTGCATAATCACTGAATTCTACTACAGCTAATTTTACCTTTTTCTCCTCGGAATAGTTGTGGCAATCAAAGACATGCTCCACCTTTCTTTCCCACTCCAAATATAACCCAGGATCATTCTTCCCTTGGAAAGAAGGAATGTTCATCTTGATGTTTCCAAGATGATTATCCCTGTTGCTTTCTCTTCTAGAACTACTTCCCTTGTCCTCTTCCTCCTCTTCCTCTTCTTCAGTTTGGTTAGGATACGTTCTACTTCTTCTCCTTGTAAATCGATCTTCCATCCCATCCATTTTTGCACCCATTCTCATAAAATCACTTTGTAGTTTCTCGAGGAACAATTTGAGGTCTATTTCTCCAGCATCCTCCCCACGTTGGTTTACTGTACTCATGATTAATGAAAAGAAATTTGGCTTCAAATCAAATAATGTTAGTGATAAAAATAAGAATCCTCACAACACTCCCTTACAAGCTCTTAAAATAAGGAACTTTTGGGACAGATTCTACTAACAAGTAATAAAGAAGCCGTTGATGATAACTTGACAACTTTTAGTGACAAAACACTAGCCCGAAAAGTAATCAAAATGTGTAGCCGGTTACTACTCTTCACTTCAGATGGATTCATCACCTCGGATGAAATCTTCTACTTGGAATAAATATTGTGGACAAGAGAACTGGATTTGCCGTTCAGAAAATTTAACACTACACCTCTTTTTTTTACTATCTGCACCTTTCTCTGTTTTTTTACTACTGTAGATCTCCCTTTTCTTTGTATTTCTGCACCTTTATTTAACTAATGGGGATTATATATTTTTTTGAATAAGATAAAGACTAAAAGATAAGGATAAATGTTACCAATTGATCTCAAGAGCCGAAGCTTTGGTACCAAATGATACGAACCGGAAGCGTAAAGATAAGAACGTATTGAAGATCAAATAACGGTAACTAACGGTAAGGAGCTTGACACAATCCAAGACCTGCTGGAAGC
Source organism: Sesbania bispinosa (assembly GCA_026901365.1). Classification (NCBI taxonomy): domain Eukaryota; kingdom Viridiplantae; phylum Streptophyta; class Magnoliopsida; order Fabales; family Fabaceae; genus Sesbania; species Sesbania bispinosa. The sequence continues at coordinate 485,825 of QLOH01000661.1, read as the reverse complement.
ACCGAAGCTATCAAATATAGGAACTTGACACAATCTGTGACTTGCCGGAAGCACCAAAGTTATCAAGATATAAGCAACTAGACCCTGACCAAGACCTGCTGGTAGAACCTAAGTTATCAAGTAGTTCTTTAATCCAAGAACAAAGGATAAGCTCTCACAATGAGAAAACTCAAATTTTATTGACAAAATAATTGTCTACAAACTGATTCTCAATGCTAATATATAGCAAAGGAATTTCCTAAAATAAATTATCTAAAACATATAGTCCTAAATTAATTCTAGATAAGATGAAATGTAATCCTAAAAGATATAATCCTAAATAAGATAAAATATAATCCTAAAAGATTTAAATATAATCCTAAGAGGTATGATATTGATTCCTAACAGATCTGAATAAATCAATTACGATATGATTAGATACACTTTCCCGAAATAGGCTTTCCTAAGATTCGGATAACAGACATAACCGATTGTCAGATCGGATAGCGCTCTTGTACTTCAATCTGAGTTAAGTTAAACCACTTCTTTGGTTCTTCTTCTGCTCGGTGGTCTATTTTCCTTTGGACTTCAGTGATCAAGAGTTTCAAATTTCTCTTTAACCGCTCAGATCTAGCCCTGGTCATTGGATCTTCAATCCCTTGCAATGCATCTGAGGCATCCTGGTTGAGGTCGGATGGGATCGTGTCAGTAAGGATCAAACAACTTCCCATCACAAGCGTTCTTCAAAGTTACCTAAGCATCCTCCCCCTTTCCAGCTCGGGTACGTTGAACATGAAAGAGTTGGAGGAAAAGATGGGTGGAAGGATTGACAACGACGTAGTCACTAATCATCTGAAAGGTTTGAGCGAAGGCCCATCCATTCGGGTTGAGTTGTGTCTGATAGACGTGCAAAGCGTTAAGAAGCCTCACCTTGAAATTTGAGAACGACATTCAGACACTGTGGGTGGTTAGACCACTAAAAGAAAATTGGCCATTAGTGACTGAAAATTCGGTCACTAGTTTTATGAAAACGATCACTAATGAAGTTATTGTATATAAGTGACCGAATTAACGAGATTTTTTCAGTCACTAAATCTTGGTCGCTAATTATTGGTGACTGATTTAGAGACCGATTTTAGAGACTAAATTAGGGATTGATTTTGAGATTTACTTTAGTGACCAATTTAGAGACCACTTTTAGACACTGATTTAGAGATCACTTTTAGAGATAAAATTGTTGACTAGTTTTCAAGCCCATTTTAGTGACTGATTTAGTGACTAAATTTTAGAGATGAAATTTCCTATGGATAAATCGATCACTAATTACTTATTAGTAAAAAAGATAAAATCAAATCTTATTGGATCTGATCGAATTTTTATGAACTTTCGGCTTTGATTCTCTTATTATAATAAAATGGTTTTTTAGAACATTGAGGAAAATTTTTTAAAGCTAGGAAGTTAAAAAAAAGAATTAGATTATTAAAACTTTTACATTGTGAAAAGAAAATAATCAGATTAAAATAACCAGAAAAAAATAACCACAACAATATCCAATAGAATCATATAATACATGTAGTTTCAGAATTAAAAGATACATATATTACAAAAGAAAAATCCAAAAAAAAAAACAGAAGCAAACAGTAGCTTGAGCATGAGATCAACACCTTGCATAAACAGAGAAACAAAATCAGAGAGTAAGAAAGATGTGAAAAAGACAGAAAGATAACCTGAACAAATAGAAAGGAGAGAGGACAACAGCTGCATGAAGAAAGTCACGCCTCTCCACCACCAACGTGCCTCGCCACCGCCATTGCGCCTTGCCACTACCATTACCACTACGCTGTGAAGGGAAGGAAGGAGTGGCCGTCGCCGCGCCAGTAAGTGGGAAGATGGAGGGAGAGAGAGAGAGAGGGAACCGAGATAGAAGAAGATGGATGGGGACAAATTCAAAAATAAAAATATCTTTTAAGGCCTGCATTGCACATGATATTTTAATTTATAAAAAAAATTATTAAAAATATGACAAATTATTATTAAAATATCTTTTTAAAAAGTTTATTTTTCAAAATTAAAACTAAAAAAATTTAAACTAAAATTTTTTAAATATCCACACTTTTATTTATATTTATTGTCATTAAAAGAATATTTTATCAATTCAATTAGTTTTTTAAATATATTTTAATTTAAGTTTTAATTTTAACAAAGTATTAATAGAATAAAAAAGGAAAGGTATGTGACACAACTCATATGTAGAAAAAAGTTCAATTAGTTTATAATGGTAAAATCTCTTATTAATACTTATTTACAAAATCAAAATAACTATTATCAGATTGATTTTATTATTAAATAAAAATTATTAGATTAAATATAAAGAAATATTTAGGTAAATAAATTAATGAATCACATATTAAATAACTAATTATCAAAACAAATTTTATATTATGAGTTGGCTTTTCTAAAAAAAAAAATCTAATCGTATAAAAATTGGTAGGTTCATAATAAAATTTTTAAACATTTATTTTATTGTTAATATTATAATATAAATTCAAATAAGTATTAAAATAGATATTATTAAATTGAGATGATTATTCTTATTATAATTGTGAATTATTGTGATTACATTGAGATTATCTTTTACGATTTAAAAATTTTTAAGGCTTAAATGCATTTTTGGTCTCTATACTTTTGTAAATGGGTGATTTTGGTCCCTCTAGTTTTAATTGCTCAATTTTGGTCCCTATACTTTTGTAAATGGGTGATTTTGGTCCCCCTAGTTTTAATTGCTCAATTTTGGTCCATTTTCTTTAAAAATTAAACAAATCTAATCCTACCGTTCGCCTCCCATTAAATATTTAGCAGAGTTTGCTGACATGAATTTAATTTTATGACGTGTAAACTATCACATGACAAAGATTATTATTTAATTTTATCTCTTAATTTTTTTTAAATGAAAAATCAGAGCTTGCATATTTAAGTTCACTTTCGATTTCATTTTAAATTTCATTTCATGCCCGAATGAGATTTCAGTTCGCTTGGTTGAACCCTAAACCTGCAATTAGTTTAGTTTTGGGACTTGTATTTGCTTTACGGTTTTTGAGGAAATTGGAGTGTAGTAGTGAGATTTTATTTTCTTATTGTATATTAAATTATACGAAATCTGATTTTATTTTCTGATTTTTCATTTAAAAAAATTAAGAGTTAAAATTAAATAATAATCTTTGTCATGTGATAGTTTACACGTCACAAAATTAAATCCATGTCATTAAAATCTGCTAAATATTTAACGGGAGGCTAACGGTATGATTAGATTTGTTCAATTTTTAAAGAAGAGGGACCAAAATTGAGCAATTAATACTAGGGGGACCAACATCACCCATTTACAAAAGTATAGGGACCAAAATTGAGCAATTAAAAATAGGGGAACCAAAATCACCCATATACAAAAGTATATGGACCAAAAATGTATTTAAGCCAATTTTTAAATTATTATTATTACTATTGTTATTATTATTATTAATTGGTTATTATAGACAAATTCAAATGAAATATTTTTATATTTATATTAAAATATTAATTTATATAATTAAATGTCTGTATATAAAGAATATTTATCCCATGTATATACGTGGGATAAATTATGATTAATTATAAAAATAAATAAGTATATCATAAAAATCATTAATAATACAAATTATTAAAAAATAAAATTTTATCTTAAAATTTATTTTAATTAATTAATTTAAAATAAAATTTTGACCATAAAAACTTAATTATTTGTTTATACAAAGTATACCCTTAAAAGGGTTAAAAAGTTAAAATTTTAGTGATCGGTTTTTTGTCACTAAACTCGAAAAATAAATTACAAATTACAAATTTTCTCATTGATTAGTGACCAATATTTGCGGTCCCTAATTTTTTCACACATTATAGATTGATTTTTTTCAGTAACCTAGTCCTTGAACAAATCACAATTTTAGTGACCGGTTTTTTTCGGTCACTAATCTTCTAAAAAATAAAAAAAAATTAGTGATTGATTTTTTTTCACTAATTTTCTTACCATTACCCTTTGTTTGTTTTGGTTGATTTTGGGGAGAGAGAAGTTGGAGAGAGTGAGTTGGGAGAGAGATGCACAAACAACCTTGTTTATTTTAACACCTGAGAGAGAGACTGATCATAAAAAAGTGATGGGGCCCACGCCTAAATCAATCTCCCCATTGAAGAAGAGAAAGTGAGGAGAGAGTGAGGTTTATTTGTGAAAAGTCAATATTGCCCCTGGGTATATTTGCAATCTGATGTGCAATTTTCCCTAATTCGTGATTTTTAATTTTTTTATCTGAAGGGTATTTTAGTCTTTTTAACTTTTTACACATCTCTCTCTCATTTCTCCACATCCAAACAACTATCATAATTAATTTCTCTTCTATCTCTCTCTCTTATTTCTCTAATACCAAACAACCTCTATTTCTACTCTATTTCTCCATTTTTTTTGTCTCTTCCCTATTTCTCTCTTCTGTATTTCTTAATTTAAACCAAACAAAGGGTTAGTGACCAATTTTTTAGTCACTAAATTCCTTCAAAAATAAATTAAAAATAACAAATTTTCTCACCAATTAGTAACCGACTTTTTGAGTCACTGGTCTTCTAAAAAATTAAAAACCTCAAATTTAGTGAGTGATTTTTTAGTCACTAAATTTCTCATCAATTACAAACCGATTTTTTCAGTTCCTAAACTACTTCTAAAATAAATTATAAATCACAAATTTTCTCACTGATTAGTGGCCGATTCTTTTGATCACAAAGTCCTTTAAAAAATTTTAAGAAATTAGAAATTTAGTGATGAGTTTTTTCGGTCACTAATTAACAAACTCATTAGTAACCGGTTTTTACAATCCCTAATTTTTTTCACCCAAGATATTTTCAGTCACTAACTCCTTTTAAAAATAATTAAAAATCACAGATTTAGTGACCAATTTTTTCCGTCACCAATCTTCTAAAATATTTAAAAATTATTAATTTAGTGACCGAATTTTCTCATCAATTAGTGACCATGTTTTTAGTCACTAACGTCTTCTTAAAACAATAAAAGGCACAAATTTAGTGGTAAGTCACCAATTTTTTTCGATCATTATTTTTTTCACAAATTTAATCTCTAAATCGGTTACAAAATCATCTTTAGTGAGTTAAGGGAAAGGAATGCCTCAACCGTCATCGCTAAAACAAACCCCTTCAGAAAAATCCCAAAATTGCAAAAATAAAAAAGCAACAGACAAAGGAAGATAGCTGATGATGAAGAAGAAGAGTTGAAAAAGGTGAAGACTTCAAAGAAACGATAGCACAGTTAAGCAGGGAAGCAAGAAGCAAGAGATTAGAGGACGAAGAAAAGAGAAGGTCGAAGCAAAAAAGGTTTTTGAAACCCGTCAAAAGACATATTTATATGCCACGAAGGAAGCTGAGATAACCCCACCACTTGAGGCAACCTAATGATGAGGCGTTATAATCCTCAAGAAACGGCTACATGTTTCATGTCGTGGGGAGAAACTCTCTATTCACGATGCACCACATGTTCCCTAGCTCACTGAACCATCACAGTAAAACGTGATAGTTACTGATGGAAGTGGAAGTGAAGCGTCTTCCACGAGTTCAAAAAATTCATAACTAAAGAAAATTGGCGGCTCAACAAAACATGAAGACTTTAAGATCGGCTCTGATACCTCTTCAAATACCTCAGCCTTAATTGATTTCAACCGTGACCAAACTTGGGGGTATATATTCTGGGGCAGGCCAATCCGACCTTTGATCCATGCACTACCGTCCGAGCATGACATCATACCAATCCGATCACGACACCTATCTGAACAACAAAGCGACGCCATGATCGGATGTTGCATGCATACTAAACCTCCACCTTTAATATGTAGCGGTTCACCAAAGTAACACACGGGTAGAGCAAAATCCTCTTAATACTTGGAAGGACACTTGGCATAACCCCCTAAGAGTGAGAGGACCGCACCCCACTACCTCATGGAAGCTTCTGTGAGCCCTATAAATACATGCATGTAACTCATAACCAGATACACTGTATACCTCGTATTTTGCCTACACTCTGTCAAATTACCAACTTACTTCCGGGTTGAGTGCCTTCGTAGCCCATTTCCCAACACTTGGAGGAGCTTGGAGAATTAAAGTACCGTGAAACTGTTGCTGAGGAGATCATTTGGATCTCTGGAGCACTTTGAGTTGTAACATCTACTATTTGTGTTATGGTGACATTTGATAAAATAATTTTGTCATTTAGATTTTGACTTTGACATTTGGGAGATTTATTTGATACTTGATAAAACTTCTTTTTGATGCCATCATCATACTATTAATTTTGTAGACAACCAATATTTATTTATATGAAACTAAAAAATGGTTTACTTTAGACTTATTTTTATACTTATACTTATATATATATATATATATAGATATAAACACACACACACATATATGTTGTGCAAGACCACAAGTATCCTTCATGGGAGGCAATCTTGTTCAAGTCGAGTATGACCTCTATGGGCGACAAAACTCTCATTCTTAATATTTAACACAATTGCATACCCAAGACTCAAACCCGAGTCCACTGCTGATTAAGTTGGAACAATCCCGGCCCTATCAACTGACCTACGCGCTCAGTGGTACTTTTAGTTATATATTTACACTCTATAATTAAAGATAATCTCTAATTTAGACAAAATATTTATTAGTTTTATAAAGATGTTTAGAGTCATTATTTTCTTATGTATTATTATTAGCTACAATATACATATATATTAAAAGGTGACAACTATTTGTAAACAATTTAGATTTTTTAAAATCTAAAATTGATTTTCACTAACTTCAAATATGGAAAAAAAATATGGAGGAAAAAAGCCAAACAAGTCTCCCAACTATGTGCCTAAATCATATGTATGATTAGTTAAAAAAATTGGTAGAGTTCCAGAGGCATAACACATTGTCAAAACTAATAAGGATATATGTACTTATACGTATTTCGTGAAATCTAAAAGGTTAATTAATTTTTTTAAAAAAATTATTCATTTAAATTAGAAAAAAAAATATTTTAATGATATTAAAAATAAATTAGCTAAGTAAGCAAAAATATTTAATTCTTTTAATTTAGAAAAAAAGATACAAATTATTTTAGTTAATACAAAAAATAATAGTAATTTAAAATATATATTTAATACTACCTCGGTTTCTATTATTGCCCATTTGGGAAAATATTGTTTTTATTTAACTCTCTATTTACGAACCAAATGTAATAATAATTATATTTATTTCTATTTTACCTTTATGTTAATAAATGACCCACTATTAAAAATTAATAAGATCCAATAGTTCTATGAGAGATAAAAGGTAAAATAGAAAATTTATAATTTATTTACATAAAAATAAGGGTAATAATTATATTCTTTAATCGGTGTGTTTTTTGTTCAGATGGACAGTTAAATAGTAACGGAGATAGTATTGATTAAAGAAAGTTAAACATATCATATTTGTATTACAACACATACCTCTAATTTACTAATTTTATAAAAAAAAAATTATAGTTTATTACTAGTATATTTTATATATTTTGTAATTTTATTTTATTGTGAGATGTATGTGTGGTATGATAGTTCTGATTAAAAAGAGACAACGTTAAAGTGACAGATGGAAATGAGATGTGGTAAAGTCTACGTGGAATTTTAAATGACCCGGTAATGTCTAATTGGGGGAGATAGAAATTGTGACGAGTATGGGAAATATGATTTCGATCCTAAAATTATATATTTAATTAGAATAAAATATGTCTTTTTTCCTGTATTTTTTTGTGAACTTTAGTTCTCATCCTCAACTTTTAAAACATTTGTTTTATATCTCTATACTTTTAAAAGAATTTAATAATTATACACTGTCAGTGTAAAATAATTTTACACGGTTATCCAATAAGGTGTCATCACATCATTTAATGAATATGACACCTCATGTGTCATTAAACTCAATAAATGATTTGGCAGCACACCATTGGATATGACAGTGTAAAACTTTTTTATACTGACAATGTATACTAATTAAAACCCTTTTAAAGTACCTTAACCATAATTAATTTTGTTAAGTTGTTACTGTATTTAATTGCTTAATAAATGAACTTTGCATCCATATTGATTAAATGAGACTCAACATTAAAGGTGATGTGAAAATCTATAAAACAAATCAACAATTTAACAAATCTAATTAACATTAGGGATTCCGATTAAAGCGTTTTAATTAAAAATATGAGAATATAAAACAAAAGTTTTAAAAGTGAGGGACAAAAATCAAAATTGACCGATGAAAAACATATTTTACCCATTTAATTATTATCAGTTCAATTATAATCCACAATTAAATTATGAATTAGTGTATTTATCGATTCAATTATGCTTTTGATTTTAAAAATATTGCATCCACAGACTCGGATTCCTTGCAGTCAGTTTTCCTCCGCATTCACGCAGTCAGTGAATTCGGACCGTCCGATAGAGATCGGATGGTTTAGAGGCCGAGATGATGTAATAACCATCTCGGCCTCTGGACCGTCCAATCTCCATCGGACAGTCCGAATTCCCTGAATGCAGTGAAGTCAAGTGCACGGTATCCAAATTCTTGTGGGATTATTTTGGTACTCGCAACCAAAACCTGGATTCCTTTATTGCGGCAGCATCGATATGAGAGGAACATGAACATCGTAATCCACATTTTGAAACTAAAAAAACGATGTGGGATTTATTTTGTCCAAATCCCGCAAATCATGGCTCTGAATCTGTCTCTAAACCACTAACCTACCTATACTCCTAATCCTTCCATTACGCAATATACTACATTTAGCATACATCCATCTATTCATTATAATCAGTGCTTTAATTAATTAGTATAAGATCATAGTGGATTTGGATTGTGCCAATAAGGTTGTTCTTCCATTAAAATATTGCTAATAACCAGCATTCCCTTGAGAATATTCTTATAGCTTGTACGTATTTGAAACATATTAACACAAATTAACACTACCATGTTAGTTTTCTGTAAATTGAAGCCATGAAGGGAGAATGCAAAAGTGTGATTCAATTAATTGCCAGAATTGTTCATTAACAATTGATTTGAAATCAAATTTCTGCATTTAGCCAAAATTCTAGAAAAAGAAATGTTTTGCGCGTGCAGAACTCACATTAATTAAAATTAAAGGAAACCCTAAACCCATTTCGCACATGGTGTATCTCACTGTCTAATCTACTTATTTTTTTTTTTTAAAAAACTTCTTATAGAGATCATCACACACACACATTATATTTTCATGGTTTCTTTTCTTTTTTTTAACACTTACTGTATCATTTACAAGAGGTAATTGTGTTTAAGCCGACGGGTAAGCTTTTTATGAGTGGTAAAACTCTTCTTCCGGGTATTTAACACAGCAACATATACCCAACATTAGAATTCAAGATTATTGATTAAGTTGAAACAACATCTTATCTATTTATCTATTGATCCACATGTTCCGTGGTATATATTATGGGTTGTCCAAGTGAGTAGAAGGAAAAATGTCCCTTTATCGGGTCCATGTTGTTTTTCTTTTTCTTGGGTCATATGCCGGACACTAATGTTGAAGTAACATGTTCTCATCACCATTGTGCGTTTCATTATACACTTGTTTATCCTATTAATTATTGATGATAATCTTTTAAAGTATGGCTGACAACGAAAAGGAAGGCTTCAGCGATTTTCAAGTCACTTCTGGCCTAAACCAAAACTATTACTCTCTCCGATCCTATTTATAATAACATTTTAACTATTTCACGCGAATTAAGAAAGTTGGTTAATTTAGTTGATTACAATAAATTTGTCATGAATGTGTGACATATTTCCTAAACTACCCTTGAATTTATTGAGACCCATTATCTTCCTCTTTCCAATTAACTACTCAATTGTGTCATACTCTCTCTATTAATTAATTACTCATCTACCTCCACTAATGGGGTATTTTTGTCAAAGAATAATTAATGCATGGGAATCTGAAAAATTTCTTATAAAAAGGACCAAAATCCACCTTAAAAAATGTTCTTATAAATAGGACCGGAGGGAGTATAAGCCACTAGGATTACTCTAATTGAGAAATTTGAGTAATGTGTAAATTTCATTATTACCACTATATATAAATATATATATATATGAGTTTAATATATATATATATATATATAATGAAATTAAGAAAACTAGACTCAATTTTATAATTTGATCAATGGTGGTGTTGGCAACCATAGAATTAGATCAAACAATTTTTTGTAGTAAGTGATATTTTTTATGTGTTACTAAACTCAATAAATGATGTACTAACTCATCATTGGATGACAATATAAAACTTTTTTACACTAATTTTATTTATTATATTTCTAATATTAAATTCTACATTTTTAATAATAATTTTCTATTTTTATTCCTTAATGAAATACTAGTACTTAATTAACATTAATATTCACCTAAAAATAATATGCTATCTAATTAATTTGTTCTAAATTTATATCCGTACTGCAAGTTGCTAATAAATTAATAAACTAAATCAAGTTTCAATAACGGAACCCCTGTTAATTTTCTATGTTAAAAAGGGTATTTGAATTTTAGGCCTTCTCTTCTCTGGATGATATATAAACAGGATGGTACTACATGGCCACCCCGGCCACCAAAAAGATAAAAAAGTTAGCTAAGCCTACTCTAAGAAACAATAAAATTTTGGCCACCGGAAAAGTGTTTCCTGTGGGCTGAATACTACACACAATCACACATACATACATATCACTTGAAAGAACTTGAGGCAAATTAAAGTACTGTAAAGTGACAAGGAATGATATGTGGCTGCATAATTTTCTTTCTTCCATCCTCTTTCAGTTGTTGTATATATGCTAGTGGGTATCCATGGGCTACATACATTATATTCTCTGCAAGAAAATTGGTCATTAACATGAAGTTATGGGCTAAACGATTAGTTGCTTCTAAGTAGAATATAATGTCCCATCTTCTCTAATTAAATACAAATACAACGAATTGGGTCATAACGAAACATTATCAGCTTTTGTAATTTAATGTCTTTCATCGTAGCAATTATTAAACATGTTGAAGCATAGCAAGATATCCATATATTCACAATCAGAAAAATAGGTCATCCTTTCTTGTCGTACATTTTTTTTAAAAAGTAAAATATATATACGAGAATAGGTTACTCCCATGGTAATTAAAATTGGACGGGATGGGTTGGTTTAACCGGGAACCGGTCTGGTGTCCGGTTTATACAATTCAAAAATCGGCTGGTTTCAGAATCAGTGAGAACATGTCAAGAATTGGTAAAAACCAGTAAAAAATCAATGTTAAAAAACCGGTTGAACAGATCAGTTTTAAAATTTTTCATTTTTCATTTTTTTATTTAATCTAAATTTTTTTGAGATAAATAAAAATATTTTTTTAAGAATTACAGATAAATATTAATTATTTAGTCAATTATTATGTATTTTTTTAATATAATATATATAATAAGGTCTTTTATATTAATTTATAATTTTATATATCTTGATTTAATTTCTTATGATTTTATCTTATTTTATTATTTAAAAATATATTTAATTATTATTGATTTGACCACGGTTTAACCACTGAACTGTGAATTATGTCAGTGCCTTTACTACTTTATTTACCGATTTGGTTTTAAAAACATTAATTACTCCACATGTCCATTAGAGCATACATTAACTTCAACGCTCACGTTAATTAACTCACAAAAAATTCACTTTATTTATATAAATTATTTAAAAGAAACAATTTAGTGATTGGGTATTGAAGAATAAACCGGGAAGGAATAAACCATTGGAGGGAGAATCATGAGATATGGTTAGAGTGAGAAAGCACCATTAATTGTAAACAAAACCAGTATTTTACACACATGAACAATCCCAGTCAATGTAATTTGTCTAACCATAGGCGCGCAGTGTACGTAGCATATGTCTGGTAAAAATTGCTGAAAAGCTAGTTAAAAGTTAAAAAGTTAGATGAAAGCTAAAAAGTTAGGTGAAAACTTAAAGTTAACTGAAAGCTGAAAAACTAGTTGATTTAATTGAAGGTATTTGGTAAAATTAGCTGAAAATGGTAAAATGACATGTAAGGACATCATTAATTATTAAATAATGATAAGTGAGGGTGGTTAAGGGATAAACTTATAATTAATTTTCAACTAGTAGCTGAAAATAGGAGTTTTTTTAAAAAAGTTACTACGTCAAGTAGCTTTTCAAGAAAAGTTAGTAATTAACCAAGAAAACTACCTTACCAAACGCAGTTAAAATAATTTCAGTTAATAATTTTAGTTTTCAGTTAGCTAAAATGGCTTACCAAACACACTATAAATCTATTTTGGGATCATTATTTATTTAACCTCAATCTATTATAGCAACAACCGTATTTGTGTATACTTATTCTTACATATATAATTTTTAAATTACTTTTTAGATATTAATATAATAAAAAAGTACAATTTATATTCATTGTGCATTGTAATAAAATTATATACAAATGTCATATTATTGTTACATTATTTATTAAATTTAATAACACTTAAAATGTCATATTTATTACATAATATACTCACGACTTGACACATTATTGAATATCTATATGTAAAATGTTTTTACACTCCCTATACGTATCCAATTGAGCTGGAAAATCGGTCTATCTGACCCGACCTGATACGGGTCGGGCTAAAATGTTCGAGAGATATTCAGACTTCTGAAATAGAGGCACAATCCCTACATTTTTTCAGGTAACTCAATTTTTTGTAGATTTTACGTTATACCTGACATTTTTTACGAGTTTTTTAGGGAACGGACTTTATTAGATAACGGACTTTATTAGGTCAGACTAAAATTTCGGGAGTTATTCAGGCTTCTAAATTAAATGCTCCGTCGAACCCTACATTTTGAAATTTGTTTAATTTCCTGAATATATTATACTAAAAATTTACTTCTTTAAGAAGTTATATGTAGATGAATATCAGATTAATCACTTTTGAGATCTAAAAAGCCATATATCAAAAGTGTAGCCATTGTATTTTTTTTTTTATATCTATTCTAAACCTATTCTTAATATTAAAAAAGTAAATGCATCTGTACAATTGATTCATTTTAAAGAATATATTTTATTAAAAGCATTTATATATATACCACCAACCAAGTAACTAACCGTGTACTTAGGCACATGGATACGCAATCTAGCAAATTGATGCACATATTTGATTATTTGTCCATCTCAACTTTCCTTAAAAAAGTTTTAAAAGAAATTATTAAAAGTAAATAAAAAAGGACACTTTATTTCCCATACTTTCTCACCAAAGTCTTATCCAGAGAGACAGAATAAACAGCCAAAAAAAAAGTATTTTATAGAAAATAAAAAAAAAAAAGTATGTCAGATTCTAAAATATCCCCCATTTATTTCTTCCCAATCCCACACATCCTTTTCTTCTTCTAGACTCTCACCACTCTGCAGCAGAGCCCCACCCCCTCGTGTGCCTTCCTTCTCCTTCTCCCTCCATTCATGCCCCTTCTCTCTCTATATTTATAAATACATATCTATATCTATATTCCATATACACCAATGGCTTCTTTACCAACACTACTCTTCTTCATCACCCTCACCTCCACCGTCTTCCTCCTCCTCCTCCGCAAATACCGTTACCGGCGGCTGCGTCTACCGCCGGGGAGCCTTGGTTTTCCGTTCATAGGCGAGACGTTACAGTTGATATCAGCATACAAGAGCGACAACCCGGAGCCTTTCATCGACCAGAGAGTGAACCGGTACGGTCCAATCTTCACCACACACGTTTTCGGCGAACCGACGGTTTTCTCAGCGGACCCGGAGACGAACCGGTTCATTCTCTTGAATGAAGGGAAACTCTTCGATTGCAGTTACCCCGGTTCGATATCGAACCTTCTAGGGAAGCACTCTCTCCTTCTCATGAAAGGTGCTCTTCACAAGAGAATGCATTCACTCACTATGAGCTTCGCTAACTCTTCCATCATCAAGGATCATCTTCTCCTTGACATTGACCGCCTTATCCGGCTCAACTTAGATGCTTGGTCCGACCGGGTTCTTCTCATGGAGGAGGCCAAGAAGGTAATATCCTTATTTTAAAAAAATATAAAATTTGTTATACCTTTATCTGCTTTTTGGTTAAGACCAAGTGTTTATGTTCTTACTGGTTCAAATCAAACTTTGTTAACTAGTGATAAATTCATATTTTTAACCCTAGAAAAATCTAAATTTAAGTTGATCGGTTTAAACGCCAAATTAAACACACGCAATTTATGAGAATTTGCATGATAGTCAACAAAAAATTAAATAATTTTATTATGAGTTTTGAAGCTTTTATTATTTTAATATATATAAATTGAGTTTTGATGTCCATACGAGAATTATTCACTTTCCCAAATCAAATTTTGCCAAGCAGCATGAATAATACTGAGTTAACTCGGCTTGGACCGCTCGAGTTTAATTTGTCTAGCCACTCACCATCATCATATCATATGGGTTGTGTTGGGAGGTGGTGGACCAGACCAGCTTTCTGCACCTCTCATGATTTTTTATTTTTTTATTTTTTACTTATTTAGTTCTAAGCTAATTAATTAGTGACTTTTGTCTGAGTGTCTAACTAGCACTTGAAAGTTTTTGGTATCTTTTTTCTTTTTGTTTTATTTTATTCGATTTTGGGTTGATGAGTGAATGTTTTAATTAATTAATTAATTGATGTGTGTTAGCATGTGATTGTGATGTACGTGAAATGAATGAATGGGGATGGTGACTCAGATTCCATGGTTCAGTACAATGTGTCCAAATTCTCTTGCACATGAGTCCCTAACATCACGTTAACTTAATTTAAAAGGATTTCCTGCTACAAGGGAGAATAATCATTCTGTATACAAAACATTAGGTCATCATCATATAGACCAGCATGTATGTGTATGTATATAATTAATACGCCACATGTTAAAGGGGGAGGGATTCTTTTTTCAATTTAATTCCTTGACTAATACTTCTACTATTTTTTTATTCCTCTAATTGCTAAAAATGTGTATGTGATGATGGTTATGGATATTTGTTTTGACAATAATTTTGCTTGTTTTGGGGTGCAGATAACATTTGAGCTGACAGTGAAGCAGCTGATGAGCTTTGATCCAGATGAGTGGACTGAGAATCTAAGGAAAGAGTACGTTCTTGTGATTGAAGGATTCTTCACTCTCCCCTTTCCTCTCTTCTCCACCACTTACCGCAGAGCTACCAAGGTGGTACATATATACTCTTTCATAAGTTATATATATTAATTAATTAATTAATTAGTTTGAGGTTGAAAAATTAAAGTGATTTTATTTACATATAGATAAGTAAAAATTAATTGTATTGAAATTGATTTAATTTGCAGGCAAGAAGGAAGGTGGCAGAGGCACTAACGTTGATAGTGAGGCAGAGGAGGAAAGAGAGTGAAAAAAAGAATGATATGCTTGGGGCACTGTTAGCCTCCGGCGACCACTTTTCCGACGAGGAAATAGTGGATTTTATGTTGGCTTTGCTCGTCGCCGGTTACGAAACCACCTCTACCATCATGACTCTTGCCATCAAGTTTCTCACTGAGACTCCTCAAGCCCTCACACAGCTTAAGGTATGTAATAACCATAACCACTAAAAGTGGGCCAATGTGCGTTGCTTGAGATCCACGTTTGAAATATGATTTTTTTTTTATAAATGAAACACATATATTCTATTCTTAACCCACATTTATGAATGGTTAAAAATTTCATGAATCCCACCCTATTAGAGAGATCCACATCATTTAATGAAAATTAAGTACAAATTTTAACCTGTTAATAAAAATGTGTTCATAAAAGTTATTTTCATTTATTTATTGTTCGCATATATATGATGGAAGAATATTCGCTACTGTCGTATTAATGTATGTGGCTAATTATGTGCTGACTAATTTAAGTTTGTTTAGTGTACCTCATGTTACACGAACACTTATCTATACACATGCATATCGTTTACTTTTCTTAATATTTTTTGTCTTTATTTTTTTGGTTGATATATGTAATTGTCAATCTTTTGATGAAATGATTCAATTGAGGTTTAGTGGACCGTGTGGACTCGTGGCTGTGAGAAACCCCACCACCCTTGTCCATGACACCACTCTACCGTGTGGTGTTGCTTCCTTTCGAACCTCATTTTCGTTATCTGATCTTGACTTGTTTGTGCGTGTGCATGTGTTTGTTTATTAGTAAATTTCTCAAGTTACTAATAAAAAATAAATGGAAAGGTATGAATTACTATGGGATTGATGGAGGGTGACTGGGTCAGAGAGAGAGAGAAAGCAAAAGAATTGATGTTGTTGTTTGTTGTATTGTGCACGTTAAATTAATAGGTTCCATTCAAATTACTTGTAGTTAAAGCCTGTCCCCTTGAAATTTTTCACCGCAGTTAATACGTTGAAAACTTGAAACCCATGCATTGGCTTGACTCAGCAGCCATAAAAAGGATATGCTCAGAGATAACCTATTTATACAACAAAAAAATATACAACAATTTATACAACACACTTTTTCTTTTTATATTTCTCCATCACATCACTCATCACATCTCATATTTCTTTCTCGTTTCTCTCCTTTATCTCTATATCTCTTTTTGTTATACAAACAACATTTCTCATATGGTTAGGTTGTAGGACTAGGTGGTCAGGTTGAGTCATGGTGATCTTGGATTCTTGGTCATTTCACCATTCACTCCATATTAATTAATAATTCGTGTCCAAGCTTTTTGTCATTTTGTGACACAATAATTACTTTCACCGCAATATTTGACATCCGTAGGACAGGAAAATGTTACTACTATTTTGAATGAATTGGGTAAAATTTAATAATAATATCATGTGACTTTAAGAAAGTAATGCACTAATATCATATGTTGTATTTAGATTGAGTATTTCAAATTCAAATTGCACTAATATCATGGGTGTTCACTTACTGAGGAAGCTTGTTTTGTGTAACTTCGCAATAAAGTAGACCTTAAATTATTTTCTTTTGTGTAGCAATGGTAGTAGTATTTTTCAAGTCTAGATTTCATATATTAGAGAAAATAAAATAAATAAATTAACATGGTAGAAAAGTAGGGAAAAGAAAAAGACATAGGAGAGACATTGGTGGAAGCAAGGGGCAAAATTATTACGATCCAAAGCGCATGCTTGGGTATTGGTCTTTTGACCTGATCGTCCGTCGTCCGTGTGGTTGAAAGACGAAAACACCCTTGTCATCTGCACTCTGCAGAAAAAGTACTTTGTGTTATGCAGAGCAGAGCTTGTTCTGCTGCGGAGTTATCTCCTTGGACCCCTTCGGTCCCGGTCCCATATCTGTCATGGGAATTCACGTGGCTCTGATTTCAATGACTATTTTCTATCACACGGTTGTAATTAATCATAACTATATCATCAAACGGGTGGATAAGCTGGTAAGAGATTATTGATCAGTTGTCTCAAGTTCATGCTTTTGAGTATGCAGTTATGTTAAATAATCAGGAAAAAAGTGTTTTTTTTTATAAACCATAGGTATCTCCTATTACCAGGGGCAATCCTATTGGGATTTAGTCACAGTTCTTTACCTCTCGTGAAGAGTGTGTTTAGTGGAGATCGAACCCGGAGTTCTTTCCACAATCTCTACGTTGCCAATTGAGCCACAACTCTTTGGTAAAAAAAAAAAATAGATGTGTTATTTCACCAAAGAATCAAACATGACCATGTCATTATCCCTGCTTATGTTTATACACATACTCTCATATCTGAATATGTAATATCTTACACCGTCTGTGTGTGAGCAAGTGTCAATACCAAATTAAACAAAAATGAAAAGTTGTGTTTAAAGTGTGAATTAGGGACATGCAAAGTGATGTATGGGTTTAGTTATTCTATCTTCAATTGCTTCCTACTTTCCTACGACTCTTTTTTTGGGTTGAGTGTGACTTCATGTGCCCAACCGACATGGAACCATATGGCTATTTCCTATTTGGCTTCAAGATTGACATTTCATAACTCATAACATCAAAACTTTAATTAGTGTCTCACTTTTGTTATTTGATGTAAAAAAAACTAGTGGAGGATTGCATTACGTGTGAGTGTCACTACCAAATGGCACTAGTGGTCCAAATTTGAGACCTTTGATTTTGTTGTTTGGCAGGAAGAGCATGATCAAATCAGAGCAAGGAGTGACCCAGAGGCAGCACTGGAATGGACAGATTACAAGTCAATGGCATTTTCTCAATGCGTAAGTATATATATGTAACTCAATCCTTCTATGTGTTAATAATAACAGTACGGATAAATAAAAAAGCAGCAACATCTTGTATTAATTTATCAATATTGTGACTTATCTTGTCCTTTCCCTGTTTTTTTAAATCGTTTGTGCGATACAGGTTGTAAATGAGACCTTAAGAGTGGCAAACATAATTGGTGGAATATTTAGGAGAGCAATGACAGACATAGACATAAAAGGTAACACCCAAAAAACAGAGTGTTTGAACTATATAGCCAATTATATTATAATAATAGACAACTTAAGTGCATTTCAATTTACAACATAGTTTAAATTAAATGCCTCAATTGTAACATAACAGGTTACACTATTCCTAAGGGATGGAAGGTATTTGCATCATTCCGTGCTGTACATTTGAATCCTGAACATTTCAAAGACGCCCGCACCTTCAATCCATGGAGATGGCAGGTAGGTAACTCACTCTTTATTACTGATAGGTGTCTGTTTGGTTTTTACAATCAAGTATAATTGATTTTAGAATTAATGGTTGAAAATGAATGATGCAAGTTTTATAAACGTGATTTAAAATCAATTCTGTGGAATTGATCCTGGAGTGTTTGGAATTTAAACCAAACATACTACTAATTAATGTTCAGCCACATATCACTTTGATTTCTATTCTTCAGTTGCTTACATGTGATCAAAATTGATCAGAATAACTCAGAAGCAGCAAGCCCTGGGAATGTATATACACCATTTGGAGGAGGGCCACGGCTGTGCCCTGGCTATGAACTTGCTAGAGTTGTACTTTCTGTTTTCCTTCACCGCATGGTCACCCGCTTCAGGTACAAACATTATTAAGTATACATACATAGTGTGAATTTTTAAACGTGGATCCGAGCCAATGTGTGTTTGCTCATATCTAAAACGTGATTTTAGGGTAAAACAAACACACTAATAGTTATAATATGCATGTTAAGGTGTTAGTGTTAGTGTTTCATTAATTTAAAAAACAAAACAAGAAATTAACAAGTACTAGTTTCTTCTATCACTAATGTTGTGATTGATTTCAATTGAATGGCATGCAGTTGGGTTCCTGCTGAGGAAGATAAGTTGGTGTTTTTCCCAACCACTAGGACACAGAAGAGGTATCCTATTATAGTGAAGCGAAGAGAGGAGTTCAGACCTTGTAATGTATAGCAGCGATATGAGAATATTGAGAGCACAACAGAACAGATAGAGAAGGGATAAATGGAAGCTGAGAGAGTGTAGATCAGTTTAACCGGTTAATGTTCATTATATATATAAAAATTAATAAAATTTTATCTGCTAGTTTAGAGTTCCATATATGATCTTAATTAATTTCTCTTAGCAATGCTCCACAGCAAGAAAGGTTGACTAGAATTTTGACCTTGTTAAACTAGATTCATGGCCATGGGAGGGAAATTGTTGGCTGAAATAAAGATGTAGGACCATTCATCTAGCCAAGAGTGAAAAATCATGACCACGCTTGCAAATTCAAAGACTGGCGAAGAAGATATTATGCATTAGACAAGTATTTTTAAATATATATGAATTATAAAAAATATGAAGTAAAAAAATAAAACAATTAGCAAACTGAGTATTTATCGCGAATTACACAAGTAAATGACTAAAAATTTATTATAAAATGAGCATTATCAAACAGTTTTCATTCTTTCAAATGCCTCCATGTATAATAATAATAATAAATATTCGTCATTATTTAAAAGAATAAAAAATCATTAAAGAGCTTTCTCATATTGTAACAAAAATAAATAACAATTAGCAAACTACTGTGCATTTTGTCGCGAATTACACTACATATGTTTTAATTTTAACAACTTTTGTAGTTTTTTTATAGTTTCTCACGAATGTACATTTTATTATGTTAGTAAGTAATTTTCTTATTTTTTTTTAAACGTTACAATTACCAAAAAGTAATTTTCTTATCAAACGTTACAATTACCTTCTGTAAATGAATCTGTGGCTTTAAGCCTTTAACGCAACCAGAGCTCTTACAATTTTGCATAACCGTTTCAAACATTCAAGCTGTTTCAACGTTTACTCAAAGAGGCTAAATGTCTGCAAAGGTTGAAAATGATCCTGCATTCTTTAACCAAAATAAAGGATAGAACTCAGCATCATTCTCCCTAACTGATATAGATACCATCTATTATAATCTAGAATTTGATTTGGATTTGACTCTTATAAGATGTACGGGTGCATTTAAAGTATAGTGTAAAAAAAAATTCATTGATTGAAAAATTAACTATTGAAATTATGATAATATGCATGCATATGTATAGCAAACTATAGAATTTCTAAAATTTCAACCATTCATTATCATTTCACACTTTATCTTCTAAAATACACCCCTCAGTTTAGAGGAGTCAAATCTGAATTGAATTACCCATCTCTCTTTTACTCTTCTGAGAATGTTTCAGTAGGGGCAGGCATTGATCAAACAGATAGATTAGTTAGCAGTTTCAGCTGCTGCTAATGATAATATTTTGATCAGCAAGATGGAACAAAATAAATACCAACTTATCCTGGAATTTCTTCTCTGATCTGACAGATTACAGAGGGAGTTAGGTACAGATACATCATACAAATTTTGCAACTTCTTTTTCCATTTGACATTGACATGAAGATCTTGTGTAATGTATAAATATGTTAACTGTACCTCCCACTTTTTCAATGGAATTCTCAAATTCTGGTGAGACATACTGGGGTGACTAAAATGGTGGGCCTACAAACTATAGGAGCTCAAGCCAGAACCACGCCTGTCCTGCCACAGATAGTAAATACTAACAGTTTTGAAGCATAGGCAAGCTTGATTCTCTGCTGCTTCTTTCTTTGTTTTTCAATGTAGATTCGACAAGCTTAATTTTCTTTGAATTTTCAGTATTTACAAGTGAAAGTTTTTCAAGTGACGATTTGAGCATGGATATCTGGTCATCTCCAGCACAAATTTTCTTCCCTGATATTTTTTGTTGTTGGTGACTAGCTTTCGAAGCTTGCATGTGCCTTCTCAACCTTGCACTTAGAGCGTCCACAGAAGAATGCAAAGCATCCAACTCAACTTCCTTGAAGTGGTCTGGAAAAAATAAGGGTAAGATTAAGTACTTATAAAAATTTTCAGTAGATAGAGATAACAATAGATAATGCAGAGATGGGAATGGGGTAGAGGATAGGGAAAAGAGAGACTAAACATATCAAGCTCCTGGTCCAGGAGATCATGTGAGAAGCATACGATTATAGTAAACCATTAAATGAGGAAGTTTAAAGAAGTTATTCATAATTTCATATAACAGTCAGATACTGAAAAGTAAGGGAACAAATATCCATTACCGAGCTCAGACTTGAACTGTCGCTCTGCTTTGGACAGTGGTTTTTTGAGAGCACAAGGTAAGTTCCTTAATCGTTGTAAGCGCTCTTCCAAAGAATTGTGCGTTTGAATTGCACGTTCTATCCTTTTCTGTAATATAGACTGTTTCTCCTCAACTTTCATAAGTTTCTGCTGTGCATCACCCAAACGAGAATGTTGGTCATTGATGATTTTCTTCAACTGAGGAGCGTGATGCTTGAGTTCCAGGTACACCTATTAGGACAGAAAATGTAATAAAAGAGAGTCAAATGTATCTGTTATTCTCAAAAAGTATAGCTATACTCAAATTATGCTTGAAGAATGCAATTTGGATTACACTCCATATAGAATATAAATCTATTGAATTAACTTTTAATGACCTACCTCAATTCAAATAATTTTTTAATAATATACCACCTCTAATATATTCTAAAGAGATCTCCTCATGCAAGGATATTGCTCAAGAGATCATCAATAACTTTTTCCTTCATCTTAAAGAATTTATGGTCAATTATGTATACTATAATCAGTTTTCGGTAGAGATATTAATGACTTCAGACCTAAGGTTATTACTTCAGTTTAGGCCAAATCTTATTACATAATACAATTGACATAGCAAAGCCATAGCAAATAAAATGGAAGTCCTACCTTATGTGCATACTCCACGTAAGTTTCATGAAACAGCTTGAAATACTGATGTAATGTTGATCGACCTTCTATTGAATCAGCTGCAACAGAACGCAGACTCGGAGAGGCCCAAGGAACAAGTACCTCCTTGGGCCCACTCAGTAGTTCTTTACTAACTATTGTTTGTATATCTCTCTCTTTTGATTGCCCGTCTGACTGAATGGATTTCTTCTCCATATCAATGCTAACTGGAAGCAAGAGATTCCAATTTTTCATCTCAAGCACAACACATTCTCGAGAAAGAGTCACAGCTACAATCCATGAATATCCAAATGAATCTGACAATGACACAAAACCATAAAGGGAGGGCTCTGAAGTGTATCCACTCTGGCAAGTATTTAGAACAGGATGCACCGAAGGTGATCTCATTGTATCATCCTTTCCATTTGTCTGACTTGTAAATGGAAGAAAATGCAATACTATTGAGTCAATCCCTCCATCATGAAGGGAATATATTCTTTCTGGCATAAGGGTATCAATGAACAATGAAATATTATAACCACTTTCTGCTCTCCGAGGCAGAGCCAAATCAACAATAGCCAGTCTCAATAGAGGGGGTGGATTACCCAACCAGGCATTATGATCAAGCTTCCCCTGACGGCTGCTAGCAATTGATTCACAAATCATAGCAAGGCCAAGAATTTGGTCATGGGAATCAACACGAAGACGAGGTGGACTACCAACAATCCAGACAGGTTGGATCTCATCAGCTAGAGCATCTATCTGTAATTGCCCACCACTCCAGGCAGTCACCATAATAGAGTCTTTGCTGACTAAATTATAGAGAAAACTAACTGCACGACCTTCACATTCTGCACTGCGACCAACTGAATCTTCATTTCCACTCTGACCTACTCTTTGTAGAGGTCCCTAGAAAACCACAGCATAAAGAAGTATAGTCATATTGTTAGACATTGCAACTGATGGAACATACAGTCAAGGGCAATTTTACATCTATAGATAATACATCTGACAAGAGTCTAACATAGAATATATGTATACCTGCAAGACAAGAGATGCATCAAATAAAGCATGAGCATGAGCTCTTAGCAAAGACTGGCTGTCTCCTTCAGTTTCTGGGTTCTGTAAATCGGGAAATGTTGCTTCTAGCCAGGAGATTGCCAATTTTGAATTACTAGCTGCTATGGAGTTGGCTGATATTATCCCAAAAGTATGAGCATCATTGTATATTTCTAATAGAGACTCACATTTGAAGAGACTGTGGATAAGCAGAGAAAACAGTCACAAATTTTGAAGTATCAACGACTAGCATATGAGCAATTTAAGGAAAATAACTGCATCTAACATGAACTTCGTTAGAATAGAATAATATATTTAATATCTTAAAAATATACGTTAAGAATAGGTTTAATCCTATAATATCTCCTAGGATTAGTTTCCATATTTCTCGATAATTATTATGATTTGTTTCCTAATTACTAGTCTATATTAGTCAGTATAAATAAGTGTCATTGTATAATCTTTTGAAATCAATCAATCATCCATCTTCAATCAATCTATCCATTATCAATCAATCTATTATTAGTTATCTATCATGAATTATTCTTCTCCTCTCTTCTTCCTTTTTATATCCAAAACCCTATAACTTCAACAAACTTATTGAACATTAAAAATAGCCTAGACATTGATCTAGTAAATCAGTCCTTTATCAAATGACCCAGAACATATTGGTGATATCTGGGCAGCAAAAGAAGACAATTAGGTAAATTGTGATCAGTGAAATACCTTCCGAATGGAACAACCGGGCAAAGTACATAGATTGCCCCATCACTGAATAAAATAAAAACCTGTTCAATAGAAAAAAAAAAACGTTTAAAACTGAAAAGTGAAGTCACTGGAGATTCAAATATAGTAAAATAATACTTATTGATAACAAAGTCAGCAACCTCAAAGATCAATCAATCTGTTTTATAATATACATTACTTCCCCCGGTCCTATTTATAAGACCCCTTCTAGTTCCAAACACGCATATTAAGAAAACATGTTTTAATGCATTGATTTTTAAAAATCTTCTCTGACTTCCAAATTTACCCCTATTTAAAATTAAACTCCATTCAATTCCCCTACATTAACCAATTCTTGAAAACTATAAAGATTCATTAATTATGAAGGGTAAGATAGAAAAAACTAATAAATGCTTCTAAAACTTTGTAAAGGGTCTTATAAAAAAACTAAAACAAAATTCTCAATAGGATCTTATAAAAAGGACCGGAGGGAGTAGTTTTTAAACCTGAAGATTATTACCATAACAACAAAAACTTCTCCCACTAGGTGGGATCAGCGACTTGGATCAAATGAGGCTATACATATACACCATGCCAATGTTTTAGTGACCAGCTCTCCAAAAAGCTTGATTTATTAGGTGAAAAGCTCATGAATGGTTTTATATCCCACAAATCTAAATGCATGTTGTATAATAAAATAACTTCCAAAATATGATACCACATTACAACACAACAATATATTCGACAAATATAATGAAATGAAAATGTCTAACAACTAAGACAAGCCAGGTAGATTAACATCATGAAATTTGAAGAGGAAAAAATGGACTAGGAAGAATATCCGAAAAATCAAGTTAAACAAAATATCCGCAGAACTTACACTAAACCTGTCCCATAAGTGGTCTCCCCCGAAAGAAAAATCAACTGGGCACACTGATGAGGCATTTCTGGATCTACCTGGCTCCACAGGCTGTAAATAATATTCTTGCTCTGGTTGCAAAGGATCCACAGCCAGATTGAAAAGCCTACAAAAACAAGTTCGCAATTAGAGGGAAATATGGCAACATAAGTCTCAGTTATATAACTTCTTATCCAATCGAGAAAGAATAAATATAGACAAAACAAAAGGCATCTGCATGAAATGATGAAGTATAAACAATTCTTTATGGATAATGAACACTTTATACATGTGAGGAACCTTTAGCAGTCAAACATAGAAGCTAATGATTGAATGGAATTTTCATTTTTATCTGGAGAGAAACAATTAGAGTGCATATCATATCAGCTAGGCTTGTCATCCTCTTATATAGATAGATAGATAACATTAGAAATTTAGAAGACTTCAAACAATAATGTAGGGCATTTCTTATGAATATCCTGTCACATACCACAATATCAAACTGATTTTCCTGGTCTCTTAACTTTTAAATTGCAGCATGTATTAACTCCTATTGCTTCTGAAACTATTCTAATTATTTCCTGGTCCAGCATTAACTGACATGACCCATTGAACAATCAACATTCATGCTTCACAGGTCACACTCATACCATACCCACATAGTAAACAGTATTCTACACCAACATTTGTACAGATAAAATATTTTAATAAAAAACTTACCGGAAAACTGAGTCAGAAGAAAGGATTCCCAGATGAGTATCACCATACGGGTGCCACAATGCTTCTAATACACGAATATCATTGTTCCCAGGGGAATATGTTTTAGAACCAACAGTAATAGTCCTGCAATAAGAAATCCAAAAAAAAGGTAAAGTGAGATAAAATACAATTCTCATGATTAACTACAGCTAATTCCTCAGAAACCAGTGGAAATAGTAGAATAAGGAGCAGAGAGAGGGGGAAAAACACATTATTGTTTTTTTTTTACCTGCAAATCAGATTTACATCCTTTTTGGAAGTGCGTCCATAGAGGTACATAACGCAGAGTCTTTCAG
Organism: Sesbania bispinosa; assembly: GCA_026901365.1. Classification (NCBI taxonomy): domain Eukaryota; kingdom Viridiplantae; phylum Streptophyta; class Magnoliopsida; order Fabales; family Fabaceae; genus Sesbania; species Sesbania bispinosa. The sequence continues at coordinate 459,698 of QLOH01000661.1, read as the reverse complement.
AACCGAAAAGGAGTAATGCTGTTCCATTCCTGTTTATGGAGATTTTATGGACATCAAAGTCGAGCACCACATCCGTTTGCAACACCTATTCAAATTTCATTACCAATTTTAACATAATTAGTTAATATTTGATTCTATTTCTAGCTCTATCAGTTACAAGTGTCTGGTTTCTACGAAAACCTAAACGAAGAGCGCAGAGAAAGAGAGAATGAGGGACCTTAGAGGGAGAAGCGGCCAGGACGGAACTGGGATCGGGGTCGCCGAGGCGAAGAGAGAGGCGATGGAGGCAGTTGTTGTTGGAGTCCCAGAAGTAGAGGCGAGAGGCTCCGTCCCATGCCAGCAGGTTTCGGGAAGCGGCGGCGCCGGAGGATGAGGAAGCGGCGTGCGTGGTGGCGGTGAAGAGAGGGTGTTTGGTGAGTGGGACCCATTCGACTTCGTCTTTGGGAGTTTGAGAACGTGCTGGCTCAACCGTGATCCTCATTCTTTCTACTTCTTCACCTTTGCAGTTGAACCCTACTTGGCCGTGCTGCTTTTCTTTCCGGCGGGTTCCTACTTCCTAGATGCTTCACAACGACGTCGTAATCTGTCTTACTTTGATAATTTGAAATTCTGTTTTTTTTTTCACCCCTTCTTCGTGGGTTTTGCATTGGTAGATGGGCCCAAAAGAAATACCGGCCCCTTGGAACAAGAATTACCGGTGAGAGTGAGACCGTGACTCAAGGTGATCATATCTCTGTATTTGGGCCTTCGGCCTGTTATCACCTTTGCCCACTTCCTTGGGCCGAAATGCAGTCATATAGCTACCCTGCCCAAGTGAATTTTAACATTAGAGAATTGTGTAATTTGAAAATACTTTCGACCAAAAAAAAAGTTGAAAATACTGAGATGTATTCGACCAAAAACAAATTTAGGTGTATAAGTAATTTCCTCATAAATGAAAAAATTATTTGGTTTAGAATTTCCTCTGAAATACAGAGTCGCCGTGCCCCTTTGGGGGCTCCTCTGTTAGGGCCACAGGAAACACTAGAAGGGGGGTTAAATAGCGTTTTAATAATCTTTACAGATTTTTCGAAACCTTTCGAAACAAGCAAAACTGATTTGAAGATATTTGATCAACCTTCCGAAACTGGGAAGTTCAGCAACCCGCCGATGCAACTCGGAAGGTTGAATAAAAACCTTTCTAAAATAATTTTCCCTTTAAAGAAAAGATTGTTTTCTACTCAGATTAATAAAACGAATTTTCTTTAACCCTCCTTGGTTAGTTTAAAACAGATATCAGCGGAAGAGTAAACTAACAAATCGTTCCCCGACTTTGTGGGGACCATGTAATTTCGTCCCTGACTTTTTCAAAATAGCACTTTAGTCCCTAACTTTGTTAAAACATGCATAAAGTGCATGTTTTTCAATAAAATGAAGGACTAAAATGCATGCTTTTTGATAAAATAAGGACTAAAGTGCATGATTTTTAATAAAGTATAGACTAAAGTGTTATTTTAGAAAAGTCAGGGACGAAAGTTTTTCAATAAAGTGAAGGACTAAAATGCATGCTTTTTGATAAAATAAGGACTAAAGTGGATGATTTTTAATAAAGTATGGACTAAAGTGCTATTTTAGAAAAGTCAGGGACGAAACTGCATGGTCCCCACAGAGTCAGGGACTGATTTGTTAGTTTACTCATCAGCGGAAAGTAAAGAGGTAAGGGAAGAGAAAACTTAACACAGATTTATACTGGTTCACCCACTAACCCAATGAGCTACATCCAGTCCCAGGATAAAACTCCACTGGATTTTCCACTAATCCCGCAAGATTACAAGTATTATTTTACCCCAGACTTAACAACAAGTATTCTTTGTTTTCAACTGCCTCTCTAGGCAACTCATGTAGTATTTTTTGCACACCTGGCCTCTCCAGGCTTAACAACAAGTATTCTTTGTTTTCAACTGCCTCTCCAGGCAACTCATGTAGTATTCTTTGCACACCTGGCCTCTCCAGGCCCAACAAGTATTCTTTGTTCTCAACTGCCTCTCCAGGCAACTCATGCAGTATTCTTTGCACACCTGGCCTCTCCAGGCCCAACAAGTATTCTTTTACAGACAAGCCTCTCCAGGCTCAACGAGTATTCTTTATTCCACCAAGCCTCTCCAGGCTCTCAGACACTCAAGAGTGTTTACAACATACAGTTTAAGTTTCCTAGAAACTTAAACCAATGTTCATCTTGTACAAGGGGGTTACTGAGTACTACTCAGGATACATCAAGTGAATTCTAAGTACAAGGATATACAGAGATACAAGTGTATGAATTAATCTCTATATCTACTCTGTATCTAATAAGCAGAAAACTACTTTTTCATCTTCGGAGAGTTGGCTTGATAATATTCCACGTGAGCTTATGTCACTTCTCTCTTGGGCTTGACCATTAGCTCCCTTGGGCTACATTCTCGCCACTTCACTATGGGTTCGCCAAATCATATCATGGAATTCATGGTCGCCTCTCTTCATAATCCTTCCTTGAGGCTATTTATATGTTCTGGAAATATAGCTGTTGAAGATTGCTTAGTATACCATTGAGAATGAATGATTAATGCTCTTAGAGCCGTTGTGAAATAACTTCTCGTTCGGTAGCTTTTACCTTAAGCAGATTAGGTGTGTAGATGAATTAGTTCTGACACACAGCAAATAGGCTTTTAATCTTGCTTTTGCTTGAGAGATTTTCTTTGCACTTCAGCAGGTTGGTATTCTTCTCTCTCTATTCTTCTTTCTTTCTCTTCTCTATGAGTGTAAAGGAGGCAGGACGCTAAGATCCATCAGACTTCTTCTTTGTTCATTGTGAGTTTAGCTTTTCTTCTCACTTGAGGTGCACGCCTCTGATAGCATATTGCAGATATGGTACAGGATAGGTGTTGCAGCAACGCTGACTCTATCTCTGACCTTTATTTGCTTTTCTGCAGTAGGCTTCTTCTTTTGTGACGAGAAATGAAGTTGTGCCCAAAGGCCTTTGTTTTTCTTTGCACCAATTCAGCTTCACCATTAATTTTTGCTAAGACTTGAGTCTTTTAATGTATCATTCCGATTGACTCACAAGTCTTTGGAGAGTAGCATGACGTCTCTTGCTTCTAATTCTTCAGAGAGTTTGAAATGCTACGTCATCAAGTTCAGAGAGTATGTGTTCAGTAGGTTCAACTTTAGTACGCACATACTTTCAACAGGTTGGGTAGCTCCAGCATGATTTAATTCTTTAATATGGAGTTGCTTACAGCAAGTTCCTTTCTTCAGCGGATTGCTTCTTCTTTTCTTCAGATGGCTGCTGCACTGTTCTTCCTTTAGTATGTCTTCCATGAGCTTTAAGTTTATCTTCATTTCAGCTTGCTCGGTTCTTCTTCTTCTTCGGTAGCTTGCTCAAACAGAAAATGATTCTTCATTGATCTGAGTCCTTCTATTTATTGTTGATCTCTGAAAGACTTCCTTCTTTAGTTCTTCTGGTCTGGTTGTTCTTCTGCTTTTTATCAGATTCTTTCCACAGATGCTTGCTTCTTCAGTTCGGCAGGTTGATCATCTTCATAAAGTTGCTTCTTCAGGATTCCTGAAATACAAAAGACAATACCTTTCTCACTAGAACCTGTTTCTATACAATCTAATTTATTAATCATTAAAACTAAGGATAATGAGTCTTGAATCTAATTTCAATTTCTTAAATTAATTCTGAGACTCAACATCCTCTCCCTCCATGGGAGAGCTTATCTCCTTTTCATGGGAGACCACCTACCCACTATAGGTGGGTTTTTCTCTCTCCATGGTGAGAGTTTGATCTTCTTTTTTTTCATGTTTATGGCCATTTCCTTCACCATTTTCCGGTCACCTTTCTTTTCTCCTTTTCGGTCACCACCTTCATAACCCTTCCCCTTCCTTGAGATTCTGTTTTTTTATCTTTGTTCTTCTGTTTAGCAGTCTGCTAGAGTCCCTCTTAGCATTTTTGCAGCATTGTTTTACTCAGATATGCTGCCTTCATTCACACCTTTTACCGGAGCTCGATTTTGCAGTACGGATTTACTCAAATTAGCAATTGTTGATGCTGCGGATGTGTTTGCTTTGAGCTGTTTTTGGGCTTGTGCTATTCCGGGAGGAATTAAAAACAACTGAGAAATGTCCAAGGCTCTCCCAGATTGTAGTAGTTGTATTTTAGGATTGCTAAATATTTTAGATTTATGGGTATGCGTGCTTGTCTTATTGTTTTAATATGTAGTGCATTGTTGTAATACTCTTCATTTAGCATCCTACAAGTTATGTAAGTGTCATTAGGCAAATTTCAATGATTGATATTTCGACCACGCCAAAAGAATTTGGAAGGCAATTGGCAGTGATAAATGTAGGAAGAATGGACCAAAAAAACAAAAATCTAGGGAGAAAAGATATAAAAAGAAAAGAGAAAATGAAAGTGTGCACTACAACAATTTGGGATATTAGAGCACTCTCTTTAGGGCGCTCTCGTGTTAGGTTGTGTTAACAATGATCGTTTTAAATTGAGGGCGCTCCAAAATTTGGAAGGGAGCACCCTGTAAAGGTGAAATAGAGGGCGCTCACAAGGAGCGCCCTCGTATAGCAGGAATTTTTTATTTCCCTGAAATAGAGGGCGCTCCTGGGAGCGCCCTCCTTTCATTTTTCTTTTTAATATTTTTTTATATCCCTAAAATAGAGGGCGCTCACAGGAGCGTCCTCGTTATTTTTCTTCAAAATTTTTTATTTCTGTGAAATAGAGGGCGCTCTTATGAGCGCCCTCTTTTCTTTTTTCTTTTATTTAATTAATTTTTATTTGTCTAGATTAGAGGGCGCTCCAGGGAGCGCCCTTGTTACATGCGTGAATTTTTTTAATTATGAGGAAAGGAAAGCGCTCCTGAGCGCCCTCGTAGGTGGCTTTCCAGGGCGCTCCACCGGAGCGCCCTCTTTGCCTGGAGATGTTATTTAACCAGTGTTATTTTCTCAGTAGCCCGCGCTCGTCTCTCTCTCTAAGCTCTTCCCTCTCTCTCTAACTCCCCCGTCCGTCTCCCTCTCGCTCCTCCGCCTCCCACGGCCGCTCCTCCTTCCTCTCCGTCAATCCTCTTCTCCGGTCGTGCAACATTCCTCCTTCTCCTTCCGTTTCCGGCGCGGCTTGAAGCTTCGATCGAAGGAGCAACCTTCTTCTTCTCCGGCGCGACGCGGCAGTCCTCTTCTTCTTCTCCGGCGCGGCGCGACGCGGCTTCCGTTCGGCGCGACAGCTGTCTTCTTCTTCTCCGGCGCAGTCCTTCCCCCCAGTTTCCGTTCGGCCGCCGCCATCAATAGGGTAAGGGAAACCCTAAACCTCCATTTTTGTCCAACTTTTGCACCTTTTTTTGCTGACCATGTATTTTTTTGCTATCTGCACCTACTATTTTGCTATCTGAACTAAGAACATATTATTATTATTGAACACTATTGGTTTTATTGAACCATTTTGGTGGTATTGTTGTTGGTTTGAGTTAAAAAATTGTTTTATAAATTTGTTGGTGGTGCTTTATTATGCATTTAGTAATGTTTTATAAATATATATTACTTATATTGATCTCTTTTGGACTGGTAGCTGATGGTTTGGACTTAAAATTGTGTTTAATTATAATTATTAGGTTATTTTTATGTACATGCATTAACCTTAGTTTCCTGTTTAAGAATAAATTGTAATATGTTTGGCCACGGAGGCCTATTGTTATTGAATTGTATTAGTGCTTTGGACATTATAAACTGCACTGGTATTTTCTGGGTTTCAGGTGAAGTTCTAAAAATTGGAAATGTCCAATTTACAAGGGAAACTCTGCCGGATTTTCGGTAGAAGTTTCTGAAGTTATATAAATATATATTACTCTTATTGATCTCTTTTGGACTAATATAGCTGGTGGTTTAGAGTTAAAATTATTTTTCCTTAATTTGGGAATGTTAAAGAAATTGATGAAATGTTGCTCAAATTTTTAGGACTAATAATTTTTATTACGAGCGAGTATATTTTTTGACTTGTCTTTATTTCTTAAAGGTATTTTTTCCTGGGGCTAGTTATAATTCAACACTGCTGATTGGTGATTGACTTTAATCAGGTATATCCTTTATCATATTATCCTTTTTCTGTCAACTATAATTATTAGGTTATCTGTATGTACATGCATTAACCTTAGTTTCCTGTTTAAGAATAAATTGTATATTATGATTGACATAATATACAATTTATTCTTAAATTGTCCATGGTTGGACAGTCTGGATTTGTAAATTCGTATTAAATATATTACTTTATGAACTGTATGTTTTTGGTCTAAGATTCATTTTAGTACGTTTTTCCTCTTGTTCTCCGAGTCCATGCATATATAATCTATGTGAAACATAACTTATAGATTATGTCGTGTGTGCTTGGAGAACCAAGGGGAAATGCTGCTGAAATTTTCATAGACTAGGAACAATAGTCATAAAGTAATATGATACGAATTTGACAAATCTAGATAGGATAGGAACTCTCAACCTTTTCTAGTTAGTATGTTAGGTGTTAATTAGGCATGTAGTTAGTCATTAGATCTAAAGAATTTCATTTATACTATTGAAGTTAATTATAAATGATGTCATGTTATGTTGATAGAATATGGATCGTTCTTGGATGTTTGCAAACCGTCTGACACATGAGTATGAGGAAGGAGTGGAAATGTTTATAAAATTTGCCACTGACCATGCAACAAACCCTTGTAGAATTCTCTGCCCTTGTACGAAGTGTTTTTGTTCTAAGCCAGTTAGTGTAACCGACTTGAGGGACCATCTTTTCTGTTTTGGAATTGATAAGAGTTACACATGTTGGACATTTCATGGTGAGATTAGGAGTGAACAAAGTGGTATGGGAGAGAATAATGTCAATGTAGAACCAAGTGATGATGACTTTGGGACCGGGTGGGAGGATTGCGACCGAATGGATGAGATTCGAAAGGTGGTTGAAGATGACCTCAGAGATTGTCCCCAAATGTTTGATACCCTAGCCAGTGATGCTGAAACGCCATTGTACAACGGGTGCACCAAGTACACAAGGTTGTCAGCTGTGCTGAAACGCCATTGTAGACAACATTGGATTCTACTTGCATTGAGTCTCAACCGTTTTGACGAGGTTTACTTTATGGACTCAATGCGTAAACCCCTAGAATATTATAACATCAAGGAATTGATTAAAAGTAAGTATTCATTGGCTTACTATCACAATAACATAGTTACGGGCTCTTATACAAATTACTTGTTATATTGTTTTAGCTCTATAAAAGAATATAGGAGATTGATGGGATTCCAGGCAGGACCGAATAGTATTTTACCAGATCCAACATGGTACCCGCATTAAGGTAATATTGATCTCTTCTACACATTTTGTTTCTTCATTACTATGCACATAAGCATCACTTATTTTTAAATTCATTATACTTGTAGTCTCCTGTCCAAAACAATGACTCCAATTGTGGGCTCTACGTAATGCGTTACATGAAGGAGATCATTGATCAAAACCAACTGATAATACCTAGAGAGGTAATTATGGCTTGTGATAGCAAAGTACTTTTTTTGACCCTCATTCACTAGTTTATATACTGATATCAACTTTTGCCTTTTACAGTACTTTGCTCAGTGCCGATGCAGATGCTACACAACGGAGCAGCTAGATGAGGTCCGGGAAGAATGGGCAAAGCATGTAGTTACCACTTTTTTGTAATTTATTTGTACATTATGAGGGTAAGTAAACATGTACATAATGAGTTAACTAACGGATTCAACAGAGTAACTTGTTTGTAATTCATACTTGTATAGGTAATTCATACTTACACCACTAAGTTATATCTTGCATAAGAAACTATTCATATTATGACAAGTTTGAATTCTTGTTTCAAGTTGATATGTGTGTTGTTTACTAATTAAGTGTTGTTCATAGTATGACTAAGTGTTTGAATTTTAAGGAATTAATATGCATGATTTTGGATTAAGCCATTAGGATCAGACTGAAATAAATATGCAGGTTAAATCAGTTTAAAAAAAAAAAACAAACAGGGCACTCCATGGAGCGCCCTTGTTTTGAAAAAAAAAAATCAAAAAGAGGGCGCTCCTAAGAGCGCCCTTGTTATAACAAAAAGAGGGCGCTCCAAGGAGCGCCCTTTATAGCTTTGCGTGTTTTGTATTGGAGGACGCTCCTTATTAGCCTGCACGGGAGCGCCCTTTTTTGCCTTATATCAGAGCGCTCCATGAGCGTCCTCGTTTTGTTGACCAAACAAGAGCAGTTGCTATTAGTGCGAACGGGAGCGCCCTCTAAGCCTGCACGGGAGCGCCCTCTAAGGCCTTTTTTGGCATAGTGGTGAGAGATGTGATAAGTGATGTGAAGTGAAAGAAAGAGGGAAAAGAAGGAAAGAGAAGTGTAGAAAAGAGATATAATATGAAGAAAAATCATAATTCTCTAGAGAATTATTGAATTATGGGGTAATTCTTCTAACTAATCATGGGTGATCAAAGGGTCACTACACACTTTTTATAACATAAAATGAAAAAGATTTAACTACACTTGTTCTTTAATTTTTATTTTGTATAATTTTGGTCCTCCAAATTTATTTTGAGCCAATTAGGTCATTTTTTTTAAATTAATTAATAAAATTTGGCTCTCAGATCAATTATTTTACCTACAATCCTCAAAATCGCATTTCTATCCAAATTCTTGGAAGTTTATGATGGATTTGGAATATAAACTATTTTAAAAACTAAAGTTAAGTGAAAATTCAAAAACTATTATTTTAGGATGTGATGTTCGGGTTTGAAAGGGGAAATTTAGGGATTTTCTTTATTTTGGGTGAAATTTGACATTTTGGTTTGTGAGTGATAAATGGAAGAAGGTTTAAAACAAGTTAATCAATTTAATTTATAAAAAAATAATAGAAAAAATTTGATTTTAGCAGAAGATTATATAAAATTTTGGATTTTTCACTTTGAGGTCAAAAGGTTCTTTCTTTTTCAATAATTTTAGATAATAATTAAAGTAATTTTAAACATTAATTTTTCTTTTAATATTATATAACATTTCAATTTATAAAATAACACAAAGTTATACGAAATTAAAATATATAAAGTTATAATTTATTATAAACAACCTTAATATAAACTTTATAAGTAAAAAAATTAATAATAATTGGTAAAATAATATGTATCTATGTGTAATTCTTAAATATTTATCTTTATTTATCTTAAAAATATTTTAGATTAAATAAAAATTTGATTTTTTTTAAAATAAATTTTGAAGAAAATTTTCAACCGATTTTTTTGCTAGTTTTAACCGGTTCTAAGACCCACTAATTTTTTAGGTTGAACGAACCAATCACTTGGCGGGTTCCTGGTCTGATCGGTTGAACCGCCCGGTCAAGTCAGTTTTTCAAACAATGATTTTAAGTATTAAAGTATAAAATGTATAAATTTAAAATTAAAAAAATAGGCGATTTGATGATCAAGTTGGTTTGGGTTAAAAAATGTTCAGAACCGGATGGTCGAGATCAATTATAATTGGTTTGGTTTATGTTTGAAATAAAATGAATCGATTAACTAGATTGGTCTTTTTTTTCTTTGAAGAACATCATATTAAAAACCTAGAAGACAACCAAACGACATTTGCATAAAAGTGATTATAACCCTAAGAGACATAACAGACAAATCAAAAACCAACAAAAGTAAATAACTCCTAATGTCCACAGCGGCCAACTTGTCACCTATACAAATATGTCTACTATCAAACGGATATTAATTGGATTTTTTCGCTACTTTCTCGTCGCTTGTTCTCCTTCATTTTTCTTGTACCTAACCAACTATGCCGACAGTGCAAATTATGCAACTGGAGGGCTGTTAAACTCAAAAGGTAGGCACACTCAGGTTCACCAACATAGAACATAGAAGAAAGGAGATGTTAGTAGAAACATAGTGAAGAAAAGGGAAAGAGGCAGTAGAAAAAATCAGGAAAAAACAAACAGAGGGGGTGACCGTGAAAGAAAGGAGGTGGTGGGTGACCAGAAAAAGGAGGAGAGTGAAGTGGTAAAGAGGATGGAGGAGGTGACTAGAAAAGTAAAAGAGGGGAGTGATGGAAAAAGGAAGGAAAGGGAAAAGAAAACGTTAACCATGAAGAGGAAATAACCCATATAGAGTATGTAGGAAAACCTACACACATCGGGGAGGCTTCCTCTTTCTTTGTTGTCCGTACTGTGTTAGGGTTTCGGACTTCACAATGTGGTTATGCCTCTATGTCATTAATCAGACTAGTCCGAACCAATTTAATTGGGTCTGGTTCATCATATTCATTGGGTCAATCCAATTCGATGAACACCCTTACAAAGCCACCTAGCTAGTGCAAGAGCCTGTCTGGCCAATCATTATATACATTTTCCTCCCAGACAGGGACAGATGTAGAGGGGGGCAAGTGGGGGCCTTGGCCCCCCCTCCCTCAACAATAACCATATACATGGTATTTTTTTAAAACAAAAATTTATACATTACATATTTTATAGTCATTCTTTACATTTAAATTGTGTTTTTTTATTGGTGTAATTTTATGTCCATATAAAGTATCTTTTATTCTTTTTTATTTGACTTGATAAACAAATTTTAAACTAATATTATTTCTATAATTTACATTTTTATAACCCTTTCAAATGATTTTGGCCCCCTTTCCCATGGTTTCTGGATCCGTCCCTACTCCCAGAACTAATATAATAAGTTCATTGAATTTGTAAGTTCATAGATATGCTGATTTGTCAACTTTATAGATCCTATTCATATTATTAAGGTAATATCACTCTCTCTCTCTCTCTTTTTTGCTAAGCAAAATGAATTAAATTAAATAGAGTACAAGGGGTACTCTAACCCATATATAAATACATAGAATCTAATGAAAAGGAAAGGCACAAGCAAACACCAATCCCTGTAATAACAATCACAATGGAAACCAACAAGAGACAACCATCAGAGGAGGAAAATACAACACCCTTAGATACCAAAGCTCAAACATTCATGGGGCTGCAACAACCAGGATGCAAAGTTGTAATCAAAACTACTATCTTTTGACTTTAGTCATTCCCAAGAGCGCAACTGAATCAATTCCAATATATCAGCTGGTAATAGCTTAATATTTGAAAATACCAGTTTATTCCTAGCCAACCAATGGCTCGAAATTGTTGTTAACCAAACCATAGACCACATTTTCCGCATTTTTAAAGTACAATCTGGTATACCCAAAAAGTGCAGAAAGTGATCATTAAATTTAATATGGAGCGCTGAACAGAAACCAAACCAATTAAGGCAACTCATCCATGTCTAAAAGCAATAGAGCAGTCAAAAAGAATATGTTCTGTAGTTTCATATTGGCAACCACACCAGCCACACCCCACAACATCAATAGATAAGATGTTTCTCTTATGTAAGTTAAGCTTTGAGGGAATCTTATATAAAAAAGCTCTCCACGCAAAGCAAGACACCTTAGTTGGGACAAGCTTACACCAAATAGATTGATGCAAAGGAAAAACTGCATAAGTTGAGTCATGAACCGCAGCATGATATGCTGAATGGACTGAATAAACACCAGTAGGATCAGCCTTCCAGCACCAAGAATCAGATTTTTCCTCATAAATTTGGGTTGAATTCAATTCCAGCAGAAGTAAAGAGAGTTGACAGACTTCCCACTGAAATAAGGGTCTTCTCCAACACCAATTCCACTCACTAACTCCTTCTCTTCCCACCAACATATCAGCAATTGATATATCTTTATTAACAACTATGGAGAATAGTCTACTAAAGCGATCACACAGAGGAGAAGAGCTACACCAACAGTCACGCCAAAAGGAAGTATGTTTCACAAGCATCAATAGTCCATAAGTCCAACCACCACCTAGACCCTGATACTTTACCCCTCTTATAGCATGAAGATAAAGCATCAGCCCCATAGATAGATTGTACAACTTTAACCCACAGCCTACCCTTATCCACTAATAAGCGCCATCTCCATTTTCCTAGAAGTGCTAAATTGAAAGCTCTCAAATCTTTCAAACCCAAACCACCATGTTTTTTCTGTTTACAGACATCATCCCAAGCAACCCACACTATTTTCCTACACTCATCATCCCCACCCCAAAGAAAATTTAAAATAGAGATTGAAGATGAGAAATTATACCTACTGGAGCCTTAAAGAATGAAAGAAAATAGATCGAGATTGAATTTAGGACGGACTTCAAGAGGACAAGTCTCCCACCAAAGGACAAGGTATGACTCTTCTAGGTATAAAGTTTTTTAGTCATCTTCTGGATAACCAGCTGCCATGTCTTTAGTCTTCTTGGGTTTGCCCCAATGGGCAGCCCCAAATAAGTACAAGGCAAAGATCCAACTTCACAATTCAAAAAATCAGCCATCTCCTCCAACCATGACAAATCAGCATTAATACCCATAAGCTTACTTTTATGAAAGTTAACTTTAAGACAAGCCACAAGCTCAAATAACTGGAAAATTGCTTTAATAGCCCACACATTAGAATTAGATGCATCCCCCAGAAGAATTGTGTCATCGGCATACTGTAAATGTGATACCATAACACCATCCCTACCGGCACTATACCCCTGAAATACTTGTAGTTGCACTGCCTTATTAATCATTGAATTCAAACCCTCTGCAACAATTAAAAAGAGGAAAGGAGCCAAAGGATCTCCTTGTCTCAATCCCCTACCAGGCTGAAATTCAAAGGTTGGGCTACCATTAACCAAAACAGAAATGCGAGCAGTAGTTAAGCACTCTGCTATCCATTTCCTCCATTTCAGAGGAAATCCCATACTCTCCATGACAAACTGCAAGAAACCCCAATTAACAGAGTCATATGCTTTTTCAAAATCAACTTTAAAAAACAAGCAACTTTTGTTTCTTCTCATGGCCTCCTCTGTAACCTCATTTGCAATCACCACACTATAAAAAATGTACCTGCCCTTCACAAACGCAGATTGACATTCAGATATCAAGTTATCAATCACCTTCCTCAACCTATTTGCCAGTATCTTTGCCACCACTTTGTACATGCAACCTATCAGAGAAATAGGTCTATATTCCTCAATTTTTTTTAGGATTATCAGACTTTGGCACAAGAACAATGAAGGAACTGTTAGAACCCTTCACAAGTTTACCATTAATATGAAATTCATGAAGAAAATTCATAAAATCCGGCTTCACTGTCTCCCATAAATCTTTAATGAAATCTATTATATTAATAAAAGCTGAGTCACGCAACTTAAACATGCCATGTAATGTTCGCAATTGCCACTTCTACTCATTTTTGCCACATCATATAAATTCTGATGTGTCACTCTTCTGCAATGAGAATCTCTTAAACCCTCTAAATATACCTACTTATTCTTCCTAACCTCTATAAAGTGTATTATTTAATTTTAATAACTTCATAATTTTATAACCATTAAAATTCTAATTAAACCGTAACTGAACCCCAACTTTTCATCTCCTCCCTGGCAGTTGTTCATGTATTTATTTAGTTACACACTTTTACAACAGGCACAAAAAAAAACTAATTTTACAAGCTTCTTATATATTCTACAAATCTATTATTTCATTTTTAATATTCTACATCCAATGTATACTTTAAAAAAACCAAGATAAGGTTCAACATAAAATAAACATAGAGTATTCTTGTATATTTAGAAAACGTTAAACGATATTATATAAATCTTATTAAATTACATTAAAATAATTATATATTATTTCATTTCTTATCACACCTATAAATTATATAATATTTCACATTATACATATTATTATTATAACTTTTAATTATGAATTACAATGTACCTGCTTTATTATTTAAAAAAACAAAAAAAAAACTATACATATGTACCACATACTTTATTTTTAAATACATTAGTATAATTATAATTTTTAAATTATTCCCTATTGATACACATTTTTGAAATTATGTCGTTTAAATTCGTAACGGTAACATTTATTCTTATTATTCTCTAACGATAACATTTATGTGTTGTTCTATAACCGCAACATTTATGTAATTTTTTTTAAATCTCGTTTTATTCTCACCTTTCCTCTTCCGCTTATACTATCTTCTTTTTTCAGCGACCTCAACACCCAGACCTTCTTTTTTTTTTCTCATTAGCTCAACCCACACATTTATCTCTTTTTTTCTTCTTCGTCTCTCACCCTGCATTTATCTTCCATCTCATCTTCGTATTTTTTTTTTCTATTTTTATGTATCAATGATTTAGGGCTTCTTTGATAATATGTGGTCCTATTGTTATTATTTAGGATTTTGCATTTGGGGATAGTAGCGGGCTACTGAAGTTTATAAAATAGTGGCTTATGCGACGACTATGTCTCCAGCTGCAAAGTGGGACACGATGAGACGTAGCTAAGGCAGTGAGGTGCGCGACTTGCGAGTGAGGCGGTGGTGCAGCGCTGCCTACAACACAGTAATTTCCTCTTCCTTTCTTCTTCTGGATTTCTTTCCCTTTCCTGCATCAATTGGGAAATCTATTCCGTCTTCTACTATTTTCACTATTGTTATTATGCTTCTTCTCCTTCACAATATTGGTTATTTATTTGGTATGTTCTTATCATTCTTTCACATAGCTGATATCCTGTCTAAATGTTACATTTTGTAAATTTTTTTGATTAAAATTATTTTTAATTAGATGCATATGACTCTACGACATGCGATATTTGATAAAGATATGAATGAGTCAGAGAAGTCTAATTGTTATGGGGTTATGTGTCTAACATGCCAATCTTCACTTCACCAGCTAGCTTGGAAAGCCTGTTATTAAAGAATCAATAAGGCTACAGTGGCATCTCTACCCTATGTTCCTAAATTAAAACATTTCACATGTAGTAGAATAAGGTGATTTTGTGATTGATGCTTTACTTCATGAATCGTGACCGGACCGATCTCATTTTTTTTCTTTTCCCTCTTTGAACTATTTTGCTTGGTTACTGGTTTGATTTGTTTATAGTTTTGGTTTTTTCTTATTCAGTAACATCTACTAACAGTCTTCTGCTTCACCATGCCACCAAAGCCTTTAGACTATGAGTCAATAAATGAAAATGTAAAGAAGGCTCAATAAAGACCATTGCATTTAATTCATTATACATATTTCAAATATATGAAATTAATATCAACATGAATTATCATTCATATTATTATTATTATTAAATATTTATTACTAACATATTTTCATTATTATATGAAGGAGCCCATTTCACCACTTACAATATCATTAAATGAGAAAGAAGGTGCCAAACAAAAGAGGCAATCAACACATCATGTCGTACACACATCATCATGAAGAGAAAATTAGCAAGCACAAGCCAAGGAAAAAATAAGCCAAAAAAATAGTTGACATAATATCGTCCCATGAAGAAAACTCATATTCATTCAAAGTTTAAGGTGAAAAAAGTCAAAGAAACCACAAGTTAGGAGCGCAAACTATGATAGCTAGGAGAAATTATTAGATGGTCTCGGACCACCACGTTATCCATGGTCCCGACCAATTAACATTTGACACTAAGGAAAATTGGTCGGGACTAAAAATAAATTCATAGCCGGGACCACAATTTTTCGTATGGGTCAAATGTTAATTGGTCGAGACCATAGATAACGTGGTGGTCGGGACAATCTAATAATTCTCGATAGCAAGGCACAAATTCGAAAAACACAAAAGAATGACAAAAGCAACAAAATACATAAATAATCACTGGATGTAACAAATAAAAATGATCTTTACCACACAAAAAAACTCAAATTCTAATCTAATAAAACAATATATGGTTGTTTGGTTAAATCACTTTCGTCCAAATGTCTTTTAACGGGGATACAACGACGGTTCAAGGAGGACCATCGTTGAAAATTGAGCGGTGGAGGAATTTTTGAAATTATTGTGCAACTTTCAACGACGGTTATTTTTTAACTGTTGTTTGAAATGAGAAACAACGACGGGTGTACTAGGACCGTCATTGCCTAGTCCTTGGCCTTGCGCAAGACTTACAAACGACGGTTTCTTTACAACCGATGTGAAAAGTTTTCAGCTCTTGAAATGACGACGGTTCCCTACGCACACGTCGTTTTATACCCCTCATACGACGACGGTTCTAGGGGGAACGTCGTCATATCCCTCTTAAACTTACACAACAACCCTTTCTCCCCTCATTTCTCTCACGCCGCAACTCTCACCTTCTCTCTTGCAGACCCTACGTCCCCCTTCGTAGATTTCAGTTTTTCTTCGCGCAGTGCCTTCCCCTCCAAAACCCTCGTCTCTCTTTGCACAACGCCCCCCAAACCCTCATCTCTCTCCCTTCTCCTCCCTCATCCGCTACCTTCGTCAATCTCTATGTCGTCCTCTGCCATGAGCTCGTCGCGCCGTTGAAGGAGGTTGGTGCTCCCTATGCTACAAGCTCATCGTGCTCTCCCTCTGCCATTGCTTCGTTCTTCTCCCTGCGCGTTGCTGCAATGGGAAAAAGCCACACCCATACCCATGAATAACAATGGAAGCTCGCCGAACACGAAGCCTAACACGCAGAAAGCCCTTCTCCGATAACACCTACCGCTTCCTCTCTTTCCCCTAACCCTATTAAACCCAACACTTCTTTGCATTCAATAAAACCCCTACCAAATGCACCTCTTTCACCACATTTCTACAAATCTCGATTTTGCCTCAACCCCTAGCTCTCCTCCACCAGCCACTCTTTCCACGCCTTCGCTCAAAACCACCTCTCTTCATGGTACTTCAATTATTCAGCATTCAATTTGTAGAAATGGTTTTCTGATTTGAAAATTTTTAGCAGTGTTTATTCTTTCCTTGCATGCTATGTTAATCAGCGTTTAATTTCTAGTTTTATTTTAAACTTCAGGGAGTGTTGGAACTTGAAGTTTCGGAGCCTATTTCAATATTCTATAGTCGAAGACGTTCTTCAAATATAAGGAAGGGTAAAGGGAAGGCGGTGGCCGTTACTGTAAGTAGCACACCCAATTTGAAGGTCTTTAATAGTAGGTAATCACCCCTCAGGCCCTTTGTTTTACATAGTGGCAGATAGTATTGATATGGAAGTTGAATTGATTTTAAAGAATAACGATAAATGGGAAATGAGCTTGATTGAACACGTGAAAAAAATTGTGTCTTTTATTTATTTTAAGTCATGTGAGGCTTTCCTGAATAGATTACTGATTCAGAATGTATTGCTTGTTGTTTCACCTATGTCCTATTTTATGTTATAGTTGGATAGTTGTTCCTTGAAATGCTTCATACCCTCAAAATTCATGCTTACTTCATTTCTTTGTTGATATTTATGTGATGGGATTTCAAAGCTATGGTGGTATTAGGCTTGAATTATCTTTATATAGTAGTCTATTTGTATTTCTTTTTCATTAATAATGGAAGTGATTAGGAAAATTATTAAAGCTTTGGAATATTCTTGTTTATGTCATTGATGGCTTAATGAGGGTGGTGTTATTGGTGTAATGGGTGGTGGGTTATTGATGCATGGAGGATTGCCTTCTTCATCCCTGGTTGGTTGCATGTCATCATGGGGATCCTGGTCTTAACCCCTTGGCCAAGATTACCTGATGGCAACCTTGGTTCCCTTACAGAAGAAGGGTGATGTTTCTAAGACAAGTTCTCCAAGGTTGGTCTCTGGTTCTTGGTTTTTTATGACCCAATCAATATAGTAAAATTCCCAATTGACCACCAGGATTATGAAAAATTAAAATCAGGAAAATTAATAATTCTTTCAAGTAATTAACTCATGAATTTTCTAATTTGGTTTTAATTTTATTTAAACAAATGAGACAGGACAAAATCTCTCACAAGACCTGATAACCATGAAACTCAAAATCTTTTGAAGATGCTTGAGGATTTTGGAGCCACTATTGCTTTGCTGAACTTGTTAATGACTAATGTTGTCAATTTCTGCAGTTGCAAGGTTGCGGAATGATGCAGGGGCAACTTGTTTTACATTGAGCGTTAGTAACAGAGATGCTATTAGAGAGCATATACGTTTGTTATTGGAGGATCTGTTGATAAAACCATAGTCATTGCAAAGTTAGTCTTCTGTTAATCTTAACTTTGATTGTAATATTTCTTATTATTCTGATGGTCTCTAGTTCTTGGTTTTATTTAATTTGTTTGTCATGGCATATAAGATTGACTTTTGATTTTGATATGGTTGATGTGTCATAGGATTTGTGATCAGTCATTTAAGGAAATGGTTGCCAAGTGCCTGGTGAAAGATCAAACAAAGAGACCATCAGCGGAGAAGTTACTAAAACATCCCTTCTTCAAAAATGCTAAGCCTCCTGAGCTATCTGTAAAGAAATTGTTTGCTGACTTACCACCTCTTTGGAATAGTGTAAAAGCCCTCCAGGTTGGCTTGCATACAGGCAGGTTTTAAAATTTCTCTTTTCCTGCTACTTTGCTTGACTTCACATATTCTTGCAGCTTAAAGATGCAGCATTACTAGCAATGAAGAAAATGCCTTCTGCAGAACAAGAAGCAATATCTCAAGTAAAACTTTATCACTTAAAGTTTCAGTCAATATCTAGTGTGATAATATCTAGTGTCATTGTGATTGAATGTGATGATAATCACTTTACAGATTAGCTACCAAGATTCATTAATTGATCATAATCTAAGTATTTTTCTTTTTTGGTTTCTTATTTTTAATGTGCTGCCAAGAGCAACTTGAGTAAGCCTGCGCTTAGAGAGAAGGATTATGGCAAGACAAAAATGCGATACCCAGGCTACATAGAAATGAATCAGGACTCCAATATAAGGTGATATAATACGTTGTAACTACTTTTATGGTTAAGCATGCTTTATTTTCTTTAATTAATTGATTAATTATTTATATCTCTCAAGATGAATTATGATGGGCTAATATACTGATACAGTGGTTTGAGCTATGCAAGTAGTGTTTACTTTTTCATGTATAAAGATAAAGAAGCATGCATCATATATATGTCAAGTATTTCATTTGCCTTGATATATAAAGTTTAATCATAACAAGAGAACCTCTGCATCATGGAATTCAATTAAATTAACTTCTTTATTGAATAAAACTCAACCATCCATGATCTATGTTCTTTCTTAATTTTAGCCTCAATGTTCTTTCTTAATTCAAGCATGCACCATAGCTATGTTCTTAATATATATTATTTTATAATTATTTTTTAAATATGTTTTCTACATAAAGTAAGATCATGAAATATATATAATATCAATAACACCAAACATTGGCCCATGTCACCATGGTAGTTTGCAAGTTGACGTACAGGTTCTTGTCTTTCAAAATGCAAAAACTACAAACATTACTTAGTTAAAAATATATATTTGAAACAAAAAGCTTCTATGCATTCCAACATCAAGTAACATATTCTTAATATCTTAAGTTTGTCAATTAAATACCAAATATCAAATATTTTTAATTGATACTTTAGTCTTTGCATTGTATTATTAGGTGATCATTAACTCATAGCTATGAATTTCAAAAATTATAAAAGGGAAAAGAAACTATTGTAGGGATTGACAAGCCAGCTCAGTACTAACTCTCATGAACAAGGATATAACTTCTTTAAAGTGAATGATTTATAAGGGAAAAGTTAAATATAATCATTAATTGAAAAACTGTAACAATAATAATTCCTATACATACATATATATAATAAATTATAAACTTTATACATTCTGCATTGTACCATCTATTACATGGCTACTTCTCCCAAGATCGCGCTCTGTTGGTGTTCTTCCCAATAGTATTTAATTCAATCAACTTCAAAGTGATGCTCTATCAACATTTATTTATTAATTTCGTCACTTACTTTATTTTCGAGATTTATACTGTAACAAAATATATGTTGATTATTAATACGGATAAACTATGCCCCACACCTCCTTCATGTTCTCGATTGGAGATTACATTCACAGTCCATCCGGTTTGTTAGCTTAACTACTATCAAATGCCAGTCTCTAACTGTTGCTAACTCAAACTGGTTGTAACAGACAGACATTTTAGTTTTAATCTTTAGCAACCCAAGCCATTGAACTATAAAGCATTCATTATGATCTAATAGCTCGCTGTTTATTTAGTTAATTGATTACATGATGCAATTTTTTAATTTATGATTTTGTTCTGGTCGAGCTGTTGCTGTGTTGCTATTGTAGCCAGCAAATAATGACATCCCCTTATTCCCAATCCCTTGTCATTTCTAGAGGAGTGTGGGGCTAATTTTATTTTACTATACCTGAAGCAGGATAATAATCGCCTTCTCTGTGATACCCACCCTCCTACTACTCTGACTGTGAGAGAGCCTTCAGTGATGGTACAATATTTTATCAATGAAATTTTTGTAGTAGAGTTGCTTTATGTTACTAGTTTGAATGAATGCAAGGACCGTGGCAAAATCCCTTGAGAATCGTGAAGACATCTTAGTACACATGTATCCATTCTAATTTCTTTCTCATTCTTCTATGTATCCAATTGTTCCTCTTTAGATTTTGAAAATTTCAGAGTTCAATGGTATGCAGAATTTTTGTTTCCTGCTCAAAACTTGCTTTGGAGCAGGTCCCAATTATTCGCCAAGAACTTGCAAATCATATAATTAAAGCTTTAAACCATGCACCTTCCATTGTCATCTTTGATGATCTTGATAGCATCATTTCTACCTCTGACTCCGTAGGATTTCAGGCTTCAATATCGTTGTTGGACATGCTGATTTTCTTGTTGACATCATTGATGAATATGGGGTAAAGTCTAAGGAGTATACTTTTGGTTATATTTACTGCTGATTTTCTAAAATATTATGTATTTTATTGCTCCTTCTAACAGGTACATGTCAAATACTGATGAGAATTTTGACTATTTGAAGCATGGGGCCTGTGGTTGATATCCAGCTTTTAAACCATCAGTAGGTAGTGTTGAAAAGACATGAGCGCACCTCTTTTTTTATAACAAATCATGAGTGATATTGTGATATTATTGATTTCAACCTGTAGATTTAAGGCTCAGTGTTGCATGTTTTCTCATGAGTTCTTTGTCTTTTTATTATTGACCATTCAATGGAGACACTAATGGTAGAGTGCCAGTGCATTGTCAACAAGATACAACTTTGCCTATCACCAAGCGATGGAGGCCTTGGTATTATGAAAGGGAGGTAAGAGATCATGATTTAATGGCATACTGCTTCATTTCTTTTGTGAAAAAAAATAATGTTAATGTTTTCTGGTCCCATCATATTCTTAAGTAATAATCCTTAGTTTCTAGGTAGCTAGTTCTGTTCTGCTAAACCAAACCAGTCCCATCATATTTTGAAATAGTATGCTAACTCAAGTGGAAAGAGTTGAGGCCCTGCTAGATGCGACAACTAGCAAGAATTTAGAGAATACAAATATAGATAATGAAACCCCAGTTTAGATTTAAAATCAAGGAGATTAATCTTGTAGGTGTCCTTACCAAAGCCGAAAACAGGCAACTTTAGGGTATATTTTAAAATATATATTTTCCATAATAATAAAATAATAATTATTAAAACCAGGTGTATATATAGATACTCTTTGATCTTCTCATTATTTATGCATTGCAACATGGTGTATATATGACAATGATAAATCATCTATGAAAAATCTTGTCTAGGACAGACAGGTAGACTAGTAGTTGGGAACATTGGAAAATTTGTTTAAATAAATAATTTAAAAATTAGATTTCATTGTTAATTCTTATGAGTTTCAATTTCAAATCTTACTTGATGATACCGTTGGTGTAGGCTTGTTGCCTTCTCTCTAGATTTGCTTGTTTTTATTATTTATTTGAATCTTTGACTCCTCTATTACAAAACCAAAAGAAAGAAGAGTATATTTTAAGAAACATAACATTGCACATTACACGAGTATTTTTTTCATTTAAATAAAAATAATTAAGATAATATTTAAATTATAAATAACTAAATAAGATGTGATTAGTTAATAAGTAGAACTTGAAACTGATATATGCATGTTATGATATTTTTTGTTAGTTATTATTTGTTAGTTATGATAATTAAAATTTGCTATCTGTAGCATGGAGTAAAATCACTGCTGCTGAGCGAAGCAAATTTCTGAGGAAATAGTAAAGTTTTCTGGTGATTTCATGAACAACCTACTTTATTGAAATATTTAACTTATCTGTTGACTTGTGTTTGTTTCAAGCTTGGGATCATTTAGTCGTTGTTATCAATGTTGTCAAGATCGAGATCCTACCCGAGATCGGGAGAGGGATGGAAGATCGTAAATTGTGGGATCGTAACACGGATCGTAAGATCCTACCGGAATTCACAAAATGATACATAAAGAGATACTTATGATAATAATGACCTATATAAAGAAATTACTTGTAAATCACAAACAATACACTAAACATAAAACTAAAAATTCATAGTCATTACTCATAACCATAATTCATAGGGTCCTAAAAAGTAAAACAATTCCTAATAAGTCATAAGACTAAACTCATAACTAGTTATCCTACAACAAATCTTCCAAGCGCCCCCAATCAGGGGTAGTCATCATCCAATGGAGCTTCATCCTCATTTTCATTAATGGCATCTCCACCACCACCACCATCATCATCCGTAGCAGGAGGGACATCTAAATCATCAATAGGTGTGTGTGCACCACCTCCACTAGCTAGTCCAACTTGGATCAAGTCGTCTGAATCCAAATCCAAAGTATTCTCCTCTATCTCCTTATCCCCATCCACAATCCACTCATCATCAGAGGAAACATCCTCAAAGCCAAAGTCTTGTTCTTTCCTAGCTTGCTTTTTCTTGCTCAATCTTGAATTAGCCATGACAAATACAAGATCATTCATGGTCTTTGCTTTTAACGATTTCTTTTCTTGGTGTGAACCTAAACAATTAGAAAATTCAATTAACACATGATAGTAGGTACTAGGTAATTTTAAGAATGAAATAAATAAATTTCTAAAGTCTAAAATCTTACCATCTCAAAGGCACTCCAATTACGTTCACATCCAGAGGAGCTACATGTCAAGCTCAATACACGTATAGCAAACTTTTGCAACTCTGGATGACCATCACCATAAGATTCCCACCATTGTGATGGAGTTTTATTTTGAAGTCCAGCTATAGCAACCGGACTACCAAAAAACTAGCTTACTTTTGAAGTCCTCAAGTTGGCCATCAATCTTACTTACTTCCCTAATGTCTCCTCCCATCATTCTTGTCAAACAATCATAAAGCCCTTGCTTAACTTCAAAATCAGCTTTAAAATCCGGACTTTATGCAACATTGGGTTAAGGTAGTAGCCTGCAGCATGCAAAGGCCTATGCAATTGATTGTCCCCACCTTTGATCAATGATCTCCCATAAAGGCAAGTAACTAAAGAATGGGAGAAAAATTTAATTAGTTTCTAAATTCTAATCTAGGACTAAGGATATAAATTAAACAATTGAACAAGAGGAAGAAATTTTATATACCTTTTTTGCACTCCATTGAAGTTACTTTGTATCTTCTCCTTAGCTCGATCCATCTCTTCATAGATAAACCCCATGGCTGCTTCTCATCTGGCTTCTCATCTGAATCAACCAAGCGTAGCACTTTAATTAAGGGGAAAGCACCCCTTAAGCAAGTCATAACATTTTTCCAAAAACTCTTTATTTGTAACCAGATTTTCCACTAACTTCCCATCCTTAGTTTTTTGCACACATACAAGTTTTCCACTGTTCAGATGTGAACATCCTTAACAATTTCCCCTTATTATCATGCAAGCAACCTAAAGTCAAATATGAAGTGGCAAACCTAGTTGCAGCTGGTCTAATCAATCTTTTCCCTTTGTAAAATGATGCAACAAAGCAATAAGGGAAGTTCTTGAATAGATATAAGTAGTAATTTTTTTACCACTTGAAATTGTGGAGTGACACTTCTCAAAGTCCTCCAACATTAGATCAATGCAATGGGCAGCGTAAGGAGTCCAATAAAGCTTCTTTTCTTTCTCCATTAGAAGTTCTCCAGCTGCTTTATAGTTGGCTGCATTGTCAGTGACAATTTGCACCACATTCTCTTCACCCACCTCCTCTACAACATCATCTATCATCTTGAATATTTTGTCCGCTGTTTTGGAATGTTGGATGCATCAATTGACTTAAAAAAAATGTTCCCTTAGGACTATTTACCAAAAAATTCAGTATAGTCCTCCTCCTCCTATCAGTCCATCCATCTGTCATAATTGTGCATCCCCACTTCTTCCACACTCTCTATGTTCCTCCAAGATTTTCTTGGTCTCCTCAACTGTTTGCTTCAAGTATTTCACCCTAATCTCATGATAAGAAGGTGGTTTGTACCCAGGACCATGTCTTGCAACCAACTCACACATTTTGTAGAAATCCTCACTTTTTGCCACATGAAAAGAATAGCATTGTTGTAAAAAAATCTTGCTGTTTGCAGGGCTGCCTCCTCCCTCAGATTTCTCAACATTCCACTAATGGTGGCTTGAGTGCCTCACTCCCCTTTTCTTGAAAACGCTTCAGGAGTCTCAAATTGTACCAATTTTCTTTTCCATTACCTGCGGCTTTCTCCCACTACCCTCAACTTCTTCAACAATTGAGGAAGTCTTCTTATTAAATTATTCTGTAAACACAGCTACTATATCACACATCTCTTTCTTGACATTATCAGGGACACTTCTTGCATGCACCCACATCTTTTTGTGTTCCGCCAAATGATGTTTCAGTCTGTACACTCCCCCAAGTAACCACATTACTACAGTAGCTGCATCTTATATTTCTTGCACCCCATCAAATCGAAACACCATGCTTCCATGCACATCGCTTCTGTTTCCAGCCGCATTCCTGGGCAAATTAGTTCTTGCAGTAGCTGCAGCTGCATTCCCTGTCTCAGAAGCACCACCACCACACCCATTAGCACCACCAGCACTTGCCATCTTCAACAGTCAATACAGGGACAGAGAATGCAAAAACAGGGACGAATATGCACAAACAGGGACGGATTATTATGAGTTATTTTTATCAGTAATGAAGTAGTAGCAGAGATCACAAGCAGAAGCAGAGATCACATCCCAGAACAGGGATGAACGTCGCACACGCAGAGGCAGAGAACAGAGACGAACGACGAGAAAGCACACGCAGAGGCAGGGACGAACAACACACGGAGGCAGGACGAACGCGCTAGAGCAGGGACAAACAGGGACGAACGACGAGAACAACGAGGAACAACGAAGAACGACGCAAGAACACGCAAGAACAGTGACGAACGACCCAAGAACAGGACGACCGTCGCACACGCAGAGGCAGAGGTAGAGACGCAATCGTTGGTCGCAGCAGAGAGACGCGAGAGAGAACGAATGACTCGGAAGAGAAAAAGGCAACGTATATATAGTTTTCTGAAGTTGGGTCGTGCGACCCGACCCGGAAAATTGGGCCTTTCAAGATCGGAAATCTCGCTCGATTTCACGATCCCACGTGTTTGCCCGGCGATTCTACGCGATCACAAGCAGCTCACGATTTCACTCTGCTCGTACTCGGAGAGGCTGCCAAACATCGTAAGATCGTCCGATCTTACAAGTAAGCGCGCGATCTTGACAACACTGGTTGTTATAATGCAATTTAATTTAGTTACTTTAGCCACAAAAACTGCTTGTTCTAGCATTATTATTTAGCACTACTGTGTTGTGTTAATTCTATTCATATGGTTATTGCACTAAAGTACTAAACAGTTTCTGTTAATTCTTCAGTCATTAACTTGGCATGAATAGAAGCATGCTGAATGCCCTGTCATTACTATCAAACGCAAGGCTGATGAATGTCTGATAATGCTAAGAAGTTATTCTATCTAGTAAAATTTGTTCGATTTTATGTATATTAAAAAACGGCATGAATGTTTGTATCAGTTTACTAAACTTTTAAATGATGTGTTAGATGAATGGATGATGATTGGTAATTTCTTGTAGGCTTGAGAATATAATTTAGGAGGGAACAGGAATGACTTTTAAGAAGAACTAGGATGAAAATATTAGAAAGTATTAGAATTATGTTTCCCCTGCTAGCTACGGATTAGCTACAAATTTTCTAGGGTATACACAGGACATATAAAGACGGTTAAAGCTGGAACCGTTGTTGTATGTCCAGAACCGTCGTTGTTTTTTACTTATAATGACGGTTCTTTTGTGAATCGTCGTTGTTTCCTAGACATACAACGACGGTTCCATTTATAACTGTTGTTGTTTCTAATTTAAAACGACGGTTGTCAAATGTCGTTAAAAATCCACTTTTTAACGACGGTTGAAACAACCGTCGTAAAAAGTCTATTTTAACCGTCGTAAAAGACCCTTTTGCACTAGTGCTTTTGTAAATTGTGCTCATTTTTATTTAGAAGTCTATAAAAATCATTTTTGTTTAACTGTACGTAAATCAAATAGGTATTTAAACTTTTACTTTTTTCGCCACCGCGTAATGCGCGGGTCTAAATCTAGTTAAAATTAAAACCATCTGGCCCCTGGCTCTTAGAACCCTCACACACCCGGCCCAAACTGCAGTCTTCACTTTTTCCCTCTCTCTTATGTATACAATATTTTATTTTACTATTTTTTTAAAAAAATGTAAATAAACAAGTTAGGTAAAACTTGACAAGTTATGCATGCATCAAACGTCAATATAAAAACTATCAAAATAAAAATCCTTTGAAGGCTAAAACTGAGTTATAGTGCAACGATTTGTTACTCAAATTCACACTTTAATAGGCTTTTATCAGTACTTACAATCCATTCACTTTTATATATACAAGAAGAAGATATACACGAAACAAAGAGAAAATGAAACTAAAAATATATTGTGAAATAAAAAAAAAAGTGTTGCATAAATCCCTAAACACCATTCAACAACTTTATGTATCCTGGTAGCGGTAAAGTGTAGACTATGACTATTCTGTGTTAGATGTCAAGGTACGTTACTGGCATCCTTAGGATAAACCTGAAATAAGATAACAAAAGTATATCAATTAGCCTTTCGTTTCAGAAATCACTATTTCAATTTAAAAAAAAAAGGTTTGTCTTTCAATTTTAAAAGATAATTACCGTAGTATCCCTCGACGCACATAAGAACTTAATATGAATAGTTGAAGCCGTTAGCTGAAAATCTATATTGATATATTTCCTCTAATATATGTTGTGCCACAGTGAGTGATCATTTGATTCGTTCTCCTTGAAGAATCTTCGGATACCTGGGAATGGGATACCCATTTTTGCAAGCCGAGATCTGCACAGATATCAAAAAGTAGGAACATGGTTAATACCTTCATCATTTTTTATTATTTATTTGTTCAGATAAACATGTACTAAATATATGGCATGTGAAGCACACGGAATACTTTGTTCATATCTAGTAGTAGTCCTACTATACTTCTGATTAGGTGAGAGAAACCCATCATTAATTGTTGTTACTTGTTAGTGGGCAGCCTCCAAGTTGCAAGGTGCCAATTGGGATGGCAAGAAAAATTAAGATTAACTTCAGAAAATTAATATTGAAGGTCGTCATTCATCAATTAAGGGCGGCTAGTACCCATTTTGTGCAGATTCTTTGAACACAAGGCTGAATGAGACCTTTACTAAAAATCGACGTGGAAAAACAAAAGGGATAGACTATAGTTTTATCAAAATTATAAATAAATCACGATTAAAAATTGGTATTTGAGAGAGGTTATTTTGAGAATAATTGATGAGGAGTCCCAACACCCATGTATGGCTACATACCCTGCCCAATTTGCAACAACCACCTCAAATTTTGGTGTGTTGAATGAAAAGTCAACAAAGTGATGTGTTGCCAAAGCTGAAAAACACATGGCCAATTTGAATTTTGCGTTCAAGCATTCAAGAGGATTTGTCATGAAAAAACTGACCTTCCAGAAGAGAAGGAAATTCAACAATTACTAAATAATTAATTGTATGTAAACAAGTAAGGCCCTTAATGAAGTTTTCCTCGATCATCAATGCTACTTGCGTGGGCCCTCGTTACCCCTCACTAATTCTTTCTATTTTATAAATAAAAAATAAATAGAAACTAGAATAAATTATAAATTACTATTTATTTAGAAAGGAAAATAAAAGAAAATATACTAATAAACAATATTTTTTCTTGTAAATAGGGAAAATATCTAGTACTATCCCATTATTTTTTCTCTCTTCTCTATTTTCTCTCTAAACTAACAAAAGAATATAATTCTTTCATGTTCTTCTCCTCAAAACTTCTCTTCATACATTTTTCATAGCTCAACCAAATTCCCATCACTTCCCATCATGTCCACCCGGGGTCACCAAAAAGCAATGAAGAAAGTGGAAAGTACTTTTCGATTTTTCATTAATTATCAAAACTATGCTATTTTGCAAGTTGATCATCGTCCACCTAAGCACCCAATAATTTAAAATTTCGATTGGCATAAGGAGGAGACAGATATAATACTTACAGCTTCAATGTCAATCTTGTAAACCAAAAGCTTTCGTCTTTCTCTGCAACTTGTTCTGTAGGCCACAGCGATATGGCCCACAGCCAACGCGTAAGAGCACACGAACAGAGCTATTTCGGTGGCTGCAACATACCCACTTCGATTGCTGAATATGTAAACACCTTGAACGAAACAAATATCAGAGACAAAACAGAGCAAATCGTCGTGATCCCCAAATAAGGCCCTCGAGAAAGTCTTGGTCCATCACACAAACTATAAACACCTACAAAAAAAATTAAACACACCCATTTAATAATCGAATCATAATTTCAAAAGGGTCCTTGAAAATCACTTAAAATTGAAACTTTTCAATTCATACTTAAGAAGATGATGAAGGAATCTTATTATGGAGACGAGGGGTATATCAATGAGAGAGTACGAAAATCGTAGTTGTGGAAATGGGAAGAGAGAGTTTCCAGGGAGAGAGAAGAAGGGGAAAGTGTAGAGAGCAAAGCAGAGAAGGAACAAGCGCATCAGTGATAACCAGAAGAATTGGGGCAGAGAAAAGAAGAAGCGATAGAACCATGGTGATCAAGAAGAACAACAGTCTTCAAGCCCCCCAAATTCTCCTTGGATTTCTCTTCCTTAAACGAAAAAACCCATCTTAGTTCCTATGGTTTGCTTCCAATTCATGTGGGCTAATAACAAAAACTATGTTGTTGTTGTTGTATGTTGTGTTTGTTGTGTCACAAGGCCAACGAGGGAGAGGCCTTAAGGTGTATGTTCACAAGGCAAAGGAGGGAAAAGGGGCTTAAGAGGGAGAAGAATTAGAGAGAGATATTAAGGGGAAGGAAGGTGCAGGCCAAGGTGCAGCAATTTTGACTGGACTTGTCCACTCCCTGAGTGATGACAAATGGTTGGGACTTTACACGCAGACCCTGTATCGGTCATATAGAGGAGCAGCCACAACACTTGATTATAACTTTCTCTCCCCAAACCCAACGGCAATACCTAAAAGGTTATACCACAATTAACTAATAACTAATATCTGTGTTTCGAAATTATTTTATTAGGTGAGGATTATTCCCTGTGAAGCTACTACCATCACATTGACTTCTAGATCATTGACACGTATACCATGAGTTGTTCAAATCATGATTCATCAGTTGCAATAATTATTTTAGTTCCTAAAATATATAGGACTAAATTGAATCAAATGAATGATATAAATTACCATTTTTGTCTCTAAATGAAATGATGATTATTTTATTTTTTTTAGAGATTAAATTAATGTTAAAATACAACTATATCGATCAATATTTTCATCTTTTAAAAATTAACGGTAATTTTTATGTTTCAAGGGATTGTGTTTTAGGTAGCATTTCTTAGATAAACATAATAGAACATAGTATAACATAATAGGACAATCTATGTTTGGTAACTACATGACAAAAATGGATTATATGTATTCAATGACATATATATTTTTATTTTATCAATATTTAGTTGAGTATTGAAAAATTGAATATGAGTATTAGGTGGTGGTGGGGGATGGCTATGATATGTAGGGATGGTGGTGGTGGTGATGATCGTGATGGTGGGCATTTGGTTTGTGGTGACAACGATGGAGGATGTCAAGCAGTTGATGGTGTAGTGGAGACGATGATAATAGAGGGTGTTGAGTGGTAATGGTGTTAGCGACATTTGAGATTGTCTAGGAACCAATGGTAGTGGAAGGTATCATGCAATAGTGAAGGGTGCTAATTGGCGATCGAGGGTGTTAAGCAATGACAACAATAGTTAAAGGTGTGGCCATAACAATAGTTAAGGGTGACAAGTGATAGCAGGCGACAATGGTAGTGGCAGAAAATGCCGATGGGCAATAACAATGATGGAGGGAATTATAATTTTTTTGAGAGAAAGAATGATAGTATTGTCAATAAAAAAATTATAAGATGTTGTATTCTGTTCTTTCCGGTTCCAACCTTTTGAGAAACCAAATCATGTGTTGTTCAATTTTTAAAATATACCAAATATAAAATGTAATCTATATGTATGTCTTATTTTGATATGTCTAACAAATGCTACCTCACTCCCATCTCGTGTAATGTAGAGACTTTTGGGGGTATAAACGAGGACAAAATCCTACTCGAGTTAGGAAATTTTATGTTATGGTGGGACCTTCAATGGATATTTTTTTATACAAAAACTTGAACCCAATACCTTGTTGTAGGAGAATAAAATATGTAGCACTTGAAACAACCTCATTGGTATATACAACAATGATTTGTACGCATTTAATTGACTATACTAGCAAATTAGTCCCTGAGAGATTCATGATCGTGCAGTTTAGTCCTTGAGATATTCGAAATTCCGAAATGGTCCTTCAGAGATTGCTCCGTCATGCAAAATGGTCCTTGTTGTGCAAAATGGTCCTTGAAAACAAGCAAAACAAGTAAATTAGTCCCTGAGACATTTAAAATCATACAAATTAGTCCTTGAAAAATGATCTTTCGGACCATTTTGCATGACGGAGCAATCTCTCAGACCATTTTAAAATTTTGAATCTCTCCGAGACTAAACTACACGACCAATAATCTCTCATGGACTAATTTGCTAGTATAGTCCCATTTAATTTGATAGTGTTATACTTGTTTCTGTTTTATATGATTTTGTTATGCAAAGAATTTATACTAGAGACTTCATTTCTACTAAAGATATAGCAGAAATAAAATAGGATACATGAAAAAATGTGAAATGAATTATAATTAAATATGAAAATATAAAATTACTAATCTTGAGGTGCATTGTCATGTTCTTGGCAATATGATCTTACACCGTTTAAATATAAGAAGACATTATTTTTCATTTAAGGGTCCAGAGTGGGTGATACAATATTTCTGCCAATCAAGCGGGTATGGTGGAACCGAAAGGTCGTTAGCATGTGATCACATGCTGTATTTTTGTCTTTTTGAGCAATACATTTTTTTTGGAAAAATTTTATATAATGATTTCTGTTTTGTTCGGTAGAAGAAACTATTTCTAACTGTAAGACGACGATGATGTGATACTGTTATTTGATTCTTGCTGCCAAATTGGATTTACCAACAATACATTAGTAACCAGCTCTCAATCAATTAATTTAGCATGTATTCATGTCCTTATTTATTGGTTGGCATAGGATTCTCTTATTCAATAAACTCATAAATTAATTCTTTTTCTTTTTGTTACGGTTATAAATATTATAGTCCGCAACAGACGAAGAGTCTGTTTGTTTGGGTGAAAGTTCTGCAGAAGTACTTTAAGTGAAAAAAAAATAATATGAATCAAAGAGGTCAAATGTATTTAACTCTTCCATAAGTTAAAATTAGTTTACTTATGGAGAAGTTAAATGAGAGAGCTTTTGGAGTAGATAATCTACAAAGATTAATTTTAACTTATGGAGAAGTTAAATACATTTGACCTCTTAATTCATGCTATTTTTTCACCTAGAAGTACTTCTATATAGGTTCCATCCAAACAGACTCTAACTGAGTACCATGAATAAAAAATGAATGTGTTTCTTAAAACTTGGAACGCGTAAAAAAATAAGAGCCATTTTTTTTTGTTGACTCTTGGACCAAATGAAAAGAGGATGTTTAACTTTAATCTCAAACCCTCAAAACATAATTTCAATTTATCCTGGAGCCAATTACCATTGATTATAATTATGTTTTTGCAAAATAAAAAATAAATAAATGGATAGCAATGACAATCAATCGCATTTATTTAA
The DNA here is from genome assembly GCA_026901365.1 of Sesbania bispinosa. Lineage (NCBI taxonomy): Eukaryota > Viridiplantae > Streptophyta > Magnoliopsida > Fabales > Fabaceae > Sesbania > Sesbania bispinosa. Next base: position 427,404 of record QLOH01000661.1, on the reverse strand, counting down.
TCTCTTTTTTTTTTTTCATTTCTAAACATTTTATTTCATACTTTCAGCCACTTTGTCTTTTTCATATTTCTTTTACCAAGTCCATGTGAAGCATATTTTTGGATTTAATTACTTTTTAAGGATTTAATCACCTTCTGTAAACTGTTTTTTTTTTGTTCAAGCATGGGTAATTTCATTGGAAACAATCTTGTTCGAGCCAAGAACATTTACATCATGACCGGGCTAGCTCTCCCAACGAGAATTTTTTCATCCACAAACTCGAACCCGAGATCTTACTTAAAAGGAAACAAGCATATATCACTTGAATCAATTAACCATCGTTGGCACCTTCTGTAAACTCTATTAATTTGCTAGTTTTTAATTATAAACTATAGAAACTAATAGAACTGTAAATTAAGTGTGTAAAGTAAACCATTAAGCAAATTATATTATTTTTATCTCTATTAATTATGTCTATCGCATTCCCTTATAAAATTAATTTAATTTTTTATTTTTAAAAGTAGAATATGTATATATCCTTTCTATCTTATGAAAACATGTATCATTTTTATATAGTCACATATGTCTTCCTAACTTTATGTTAAAATAGTAAATATCTTAACTTGTTATTTACTTAAATATATTTTTAATATTTTAACTACTTTAATCATTACTTAATAATATTCAATCGATCGATATTAGATACACTAATATATTCGTAAATCACTATTTAAATAATTTCTTATCAATTAAATTAATTTTTAATACTTTTCTAAACTAAAATTTTCAAATGTCTGTATTATTATATTTTTAAATTAGAATTGGAAGACAATGGCATAAAAAAGAGAAATGTTATTTTTATTTCATTACACATTATTTATTGATGAGTATTGGTTTAATTTAAGTGATATATGTTTAATTGTCTTATGATTACCTCACATGGATTTAGAAGAAAAAAAGAAGTAGAAATTTTTTACCTACTAAACCACGTCCTTTCTTTTGGGAAATAATAAAATAAAAATATTGCACTTAAGCTAATTTAAATTTTGAGTTGTGCAACATTTATAGTGCGTGTTTGCCAAGGTAAATAATTTGCTTAGTAAAACTAATTTATAGCTAATAAATTAATTTATTGAATTAGAAGTATTTGGTGAAATTAACTGATATAAATGTAAATGGACATACAGGATATATTTACCTAAGTTTTATTATATGAATTCTACTTTTACTTTCTAGAAAAAAATTATTATTAGATAATTAATTTTTTATTTTTATAAATTTTAAATTCTTATTAACATTTTAATGATAAGAATTTTATTAAAATTTAAGTTAAATAGTGAAATAATTAAATAAATAGTATAATATCAAAATAATTTAAAAATAACAAAAATAATAATAATTAAATAATTTTTTATTTTTTATGTAAGAATGATAGTATGAGGATTGGAGAAAAGAAATTGTTTCTATACTAGTATGAGGAAGTGGTAACTAAAATGCAAGGGATAAAATGGAATAAAATAAATAAGTTACAAGTTAGAAGCTAGCTAGGTAAAGTAAGTTGTAGGTTAGAGTGTATTTAGTAAGGTCAATAAGCTAGCTTTTTATAGCTTATTTGACTAGTTTATAAGCTTAGTTTGACACTAAATGTGTTTAGTAATAGTAAGGCACAAGCTTCTAACTTATTTTAGAAGCTTTCTAGCTTATAGTTTCTATCTTGTATCTTATTTATTTTTCTTCCAATTTTATCCCTCGCAGTTTTAATACTTTTTCTATCGCCTTTTTATGTCATTTTTAATTTATTATCTAGTTTATATCAGCTAATTTTACCAAACACTTTTAATTCAATAAGTTAGCTTATAAACTCAGAACTTATCAGCTTGTAGCTTATCAACAAGTAGTTATCTTATAAGCTAGAAGCTACCTAGCTTATTAGCTAGAAGTTAGCTTATTAATTAATTAGTTTACCAAATATATTTTGAGTGTGTTTGACAAGGCCAATAAGCTAACTTCTAACTTATTTGACTAGCTTGTAAGCTAATTTGACCAACATAAAAGTGTTTTGTAAGACACAAGCTTCTAATTAACTTATTTTAAAAGTTTATAGCTTATAAGCAACAAGCTACTTTAACTAGCTTATAGCTTATAGCTTATTTATTTTTCTTCCATTTATACCCTCATATTTTAATACACTTCTCTATTTATCTTTAGTTTCTTTTAATATCATTTTACATTTATTACCTAGCTTATCGGCTAGTTTTATCAAACATTTCTAATTCAATAGGTTAGTATCTAGCTTGGCTACTGACTAGTTTTTACCAAACATAATAAGTTAGAAACTCCTACAATAAGTTAGTTGTATGTTTTACTAACATTTTTATATTGATCAAATAAATTTATAAATTAGTTAAATAAACTAGAAGCTAACTTATTGATGTCAATAAACACACTCAAATACACATGGCATAATTGACTGACTTATGTGTTTGTTTGACTAAAATATACTGTTTGATAAATGAGTTTATTTCAGTATTTTATAGCGTTTTTTAAAACCCTACTTTAAGTTAGCTTTTAACCTTATAACTGATAGATTTCTAAAATTTTTATCCATAATATCTTAATAAAGTCACATTTTTATCCCTATTATTTAAAAAAAAAAACCTCCTATATCTGTTTAAAATTAAACACACTCTATCAAAAAAGATAAATAATTAAAATGAAAAAATAACCTTACGCTATATATGTTAGTCTGCAAAACAAAATAACTGAAACTAAAAAAATAATGTAATGAAAAAAAAATTCATCTTTTAAAAAATATAAAATTATAATTATTCAAAAATATATTTATTTTGGGATTAGATCAAATGACATCGGGTGTGTCAAATTTGTAGACTTACATTATTCAATAACATTTTTGTAGAATATAAAATTGATCAATATAACCATTGAATTAAAAGTTATTATGAAATAAATCAAATTTACCAATTATAGAAATAATAAACTAAGTGATACTTTATCACATTATTTTATTTGACATATAATAGGTAATTCAATTGTTAGTAAATTAGATAATATATTTGCAAATGCTCAAATTATATCAATTTTTTTTTTGGAAAATGATATGAAATTAAACAAAAACAAAAGTACAAAGGTACAGATCAACCCCTACTCCTAGGGAAGAAATCTCCCCTAGAGTCAGCTAGAACTAAATCAAGAAAAACACCTGGTGAATCTAAAATTACAAAGGAATTGCTTTGAGACAAAGCCCCTTTCTTGGCCAAAGCATCAGCACATCTATTACCTTCCCTAGGGATGAAATCAAAAGAAATAGACCAATCTCTACCCAGGAGATCCTTATTTCCGAATAACAGTTGCATGCATATGATGATCACCTAAGGTTTCTGTACACTAGGGACACAACAGTGGAAGAGTCAGATCAAAGATTGATCCTTGCATATCCTTCAGTCCAAGCCAGCTTTAAGCCATGCAAAATAGCCAAAAGTTCAGCTCCTAATATGTCAGATGCAGTAGCAGCAGCAATAAAATCCTTTAACCAACCACCAGAAGAATCTCTAATGATACCACCAATACCAGCAAAATTTGTACTTGGAAAAAAGCCACCATCAACATTGATAGCTACATAATCTTGAGGAGGAGCATCCACTTGATCCAGCAAGTTTTGTTGCCAACATAGTTGCTGTCTTTATCAAAAACAGCAGCAAAATTCTGATATAAATTCTGTATTTTGTACTGCGAGAGAAAAAGTTAGAAGAGATGCCATAAAACACTTTCCTATTCCTAGCCACCCAAATCTCCCATATAGCAGCTAGGAATAAACAACCTATATTTTTGCTTGACCAGTATAGCCAGTCAGATGTATCAGACCATCTCCAAAATTCTGAACTTCTACTAATTCCCAACCTATCCCACAATGGCTTGATAATGCAACAGTCCCTAAGACAATGGAGCACACCTTCAACCTCTAACCTACAAGACATACACAGGGCAGATTGAGTTATTTTCTATGCTGAAGTAAAGCTTTAATAGGCAATTTTTCATTTGCAGCCAACCAAACAAAAAACTTGATTGATTCACTACATTTCAATTTCCAAATCCAAAGCCAATTCTTCATTGTAACATGTTGGTAAGTCTGATTCCACAGCCATTGATACCCTTCTTTGGCTGAATAGACCCCATTAGCAGCAGTACTTCACACAATAATGTCAGAAGTTCCTGGAGATAAAGCTGACCTGACAGAATTAACCTGATTGATGACTGAACTAGGCAGTGTAGTCCATAGGCCACCCAGATTCCAACTCTGGCCATCATAGATGTCCCTAATTCTGATATGGATGTCGTGTGTATTAATGAAGCCAATTTCATCACCTAAAGGGCCTTTAGGTAACCAAGCATCAAAAAGAAAATTTGAGTTTCCATCTCCGAGCCTAGGCACAAAACCCTCTTGAAGACCTTCAGCAACTTTTTGAATTGATTTCCAAACAAAAGATGTTCTCCTGGATTTTCTGAAAACTCTGTAGCCTCCCCCATACTTAGCACTTAGGACTTTCACCCACAACTTTGAGTCATTATTTTGAAAAACCTCCCAAGCAAGTTTGCCCAAAAGTGTTGTATTTTGAAGTCTTACAGGTCTAACTCCAAGGCCTCCTAATTTTTTTGGCTTGCAAACAGTCTCGCAATTGACCAAATTTATACCAGAGTTGGATGATCCTTTCTAGAGAAAATTTCTTGCTGATCTGTCTAAATTAGAACAAATACTTGTAGGCAACCAATGCAACTGCATTGTGTATGTGGGAATAGAGTTCAGGACAGAATTAACAAGTGTTAATCTTCCTGCTTTATTCAAAAGCTTTCCTTTCCATGAAGCTAGCCTCATATTTACCTTGTCAATTACATTTTTAAAATCTGAAATAGAAGGTCTTCCATCAAAGATTTTGAAACCTAAATATTTCCCCAAAGATCCAGTCAACCTTATACCAGTCATATCTGAAAGTCTTTGTTGTTTCAGCATAGGTGTTCTAGGGGAGCAAAAAGCCCTTGACTTATCCAGGTTCACTTTAAAACCTGAAATCCTACAAAAATTTGAACAATATCAGAAATAAGTCTCACTTGTGAGACTTTTGCTTTTGAAACCAATAAAACATCATCATCAAAGAATAAAAAGGATATACCTGGGCATTGAGGAGAGATCTTAACAGGCTGAAGTTTTTGATCTAAAATTGCATCTGAGAGCATTTGCCCAAGTTTTTCCATGCAAAAGACCAAAAGATAAGGGGATAATGGGTCCCCTTGTCTAAGACCTCTTAATGGAGAGAAAGGAGAACATTTCTTTCCATTCCAAAGAAGGGTAATTAAAGTAGAAGTTATGCCACTAAGAATTAAGGATATAATATTTTGTGGAAATTCAAACTCCTGTAAGACTTTCTTTAGGAAATCCCAATCAACCCTATCATAGGCTTTCTCTAAATCTAGTTTAAAAATTATATCCCCTTTCTTTTTCTTTGAAATTTTCATATGATGAACCAACTCTTGAAGGATAATAGCATTATTTGTAGTACTCCTTCCTGGTATAAAGCTAGACTGAAAATGACTAACAATTTCATTCAAAAGAGGTCTAATCCTATTAACTAAAACCTTTGATACTAACTTATACAGACAATTACATAAACTAATAGGTCTTAATTCCTTGAAAGAATTAGGTCTATAAATTTTAGGAATTAAAACAATTAAAGTTTCAACAGCTTTAGGTGGAAGAAAACCAGTAACAAAGGCTTCTTTAACAAAACCCCAAACATCATCTCCTATTCTATCCCAGAAGTTTTTAAAAAAATACAGCCTGGAACCCATCAGGGCCAGGTGCCTTATAAAATTTCATTGAACAAAGAGCTTTAAAAACCTCATCTTTAGTAACAGGAGATGAGAGCTTAGATTTATCAGCATTGGTAAGTTTAGGCAAATTGGGTGAATGAAAATAATTCCCATCAGCAGAAACATTGCAAAAAATATCCTTAAAAAAGGAAATAGTCTCCTCTTGAAGAGTGTTATCATCAGTACACCACTCCCCATTTGGTAAATGTAAACCATTTATCCTATTTCTAACTCTTCTAACTACTGTTTGGGCATGAAAAAAGGATGTATTCTTATTACCAAATTCAATCCAGTTTTCCCTAGATTTTTTATACCAGAAAATCTCTTCTTGAGTTAAAACATCATCATAATCTTTTTGAAGGCTACTTTGTAATTGAAGTAAACTGCTTGAGGGATAAGCTTCAAGAGATTGCTCAATTCCTTTTAGTCTCTTCTCTAAACTTCTTTTCCTAGCAAAGATAGACCCAAATTCCTCTTTATTAAATTTAATAGAAGCCTCTCTTACATCGTTTAAACATTGGAGAGTATCATGCTCGGATATGCTCTAAGTAGAATGCACAAGAGAAGAATAATTAGGATGGGTACACCGGGCTGCCTGAAATCTAAAAGGTCTCTCACCTCTACAAAGGGGTTTACCACCACAACTTAACAAAATAGGATGATAGTCAGAATAAAGTCTACATAGATTTTTCACAGATCCATTAGGAAAGGTCATTCTCCAAGAAGGAGAAGCAAGACCCCTATCTAACCTTTTATGAACCCATTCCCCTCCTCAGCATACTACTCACATGTAAATTTATCATGATGATAATATCTCATATGATTTAATAGTTGGTTATTAAATAATGTAAGTTTACAAATTTAACATTATGTGTCATTTAATCTTGTTCCTTTTTTATATTGATAAAATTAGAATTTATATAAAAAATCATATAATTATATTTTTATGTCATTTTATATTCATTAACTACTTCAATATCTAAACAAAATATCTAATCTTACTAAATATTCCTAATTAAAAAATCTTACTTATCAATTTTCAACCAAAAACTATATTTTTAATTATCAGTTAGTTTTTCAATTTTTAATTAGTTTATCACCTATTTTTATGAAACTTAGTCTAAATTTTCCTTCTTCTTCTTTCAAGGTTGAAATATTTCTCCATCTTCTTGTAATAAGTATTTCCTCCATTAAAATCATGACATATATTCGGTTTTATATTGTTATTATCTATTTTAAATTTTTAGGGAAAAATGAAATTGCAAGTTTGAAAACATTTATTTTACAAAGAGATGAGACCTTATTTGATTTCTGTTTTTAGAAGTTATTTTTAATATTTGAAAGCAGAAAAACTAAAAAAAACTATTTGAGAGATTATGTTTTACTAACTATTTTGAAAACCATCATTTTTAAAAATCAGAAAATGAAAACAATGTAGAAATATTTTTAGTTCTCGTTTTTAATTACAGACTAAAATATATTTTACAACAAATGAAACACAATATAAATAAGTTTATAAAAATATTTTTTAAAATAGTTGTTAAAAACTGAAAATAGGAAAATGTAATTTTAAATAATAGGCCATTAATGTTACTGAATTTTCTTCTTCAAAGAAAGAGTAGTGATGAGAGAAATAAATTAAAATATTTTTAATTAAATAAAAATAACTATGATTGTCCCTTTTTAGTGTGAAATATAAGTATTGAATAGCAATCACTATTCACTTGGAAGATTAATAAATATTGAAATTTCGTCACTGCTAATGACATCATTCGAAAAAATGAAATGGATTAAAAAATAGGTGAATGTGAAAATGTTGATATGCAAAAGATACTTTAGCGCCAAATAAGACCCAAGGAATGCAGTTTTCTTGTGGACTTTGCCAAACAGTCCTGCCCCAAATTCTACGTAAAATTAAGCGAAGAAAAAGATAAAAAAAAAATAGTGATCATTTTAGTTTTTGTTTTTCTGGAAGATTGATATTCATTAATCATATTTTTGGTGCAAGACCACAAGTATTCTCCATGTAAGTGGGAACAAAGCTCTTACACAGGGCTCGAACTCGAGACCACTGATTAAGTGGGAACAACCCCTTACCAGCTGATGCACGTGATCGGTGGTTATTCATTAATCATATGTTTGGGTTGATCCGTGAGTAAACTATATACTACTATATATATATTATTGTAATTAAGCTGATAACCGGGAAGAGCGGTCAAATATGGCTGGCTGGCTCTAACCTATAGCCGCCACACCAATGAATATCGCACTATATACTGTGAAGGTGTGTGCTTCTAGCTAGTCTAGAGAAAGAATAGAGTCCACGTTTTTTTAATAGTAATAATTAAAATATATAAAATACTCAGATTAATTAATTAGTTTGATATATTAATCAACATAAAAATCTGATGATTTGAACTCTAATCAGGTCATATATGTTGATTGTTTTTCAGTCAAATACAAATTTTAAAAGCAAAAACAAAAAGACACCGTGTTTCATTTAACAGATTTTCTCAAGGAATACATGCAGATCCAATTATATATTTTTGGTGGAAAAAAATGAGGTAGTCAAATATTTGAAATTGTTTTGGAAAATTGTCTAGATCTTAAAATTGACTTTGCAGTAAGTAAAATTAAATTTTACAGGAGCAAAATATTTTTAATATTTTAGTGATTATGATTATTTATAGTCTAAAATTTATATTTTATATATTTTAAACCCATTTATGTTTAAAAAAGTATCAAACTTTTTTAATTATTTTAAAATCTTAATCAAACATATCCTTGATCCTTTAATTAAATAGTAATTGCCAGAGAAAATATTTGATTAAATTTGTTATCTTTAAGGATTTAATTAATATATATACTGTCACCGTAGTTTTACACAGACATCCAATGGTGTACATATGCCATCATCATTTAATGAATATGACACCTCAGATTTATTAAATTTAATAAATGATGTGGCAGCTCATTATTGGATGTCGGTATAAAACTTTTGTACACTATATATATATATATATTAAACTCTATATTTAAATGATTTATAATTAGACATATATTACAACAAAATATATATATATATAATTTGATTTTTTTATATATACGATCTACCTAGCTAACACAAAAAGACTAGCTAGTACTTTTGTTATATATTGTTGTAACATTAATTAACACATGTTTATTATTTTCCGGTAACTTTGGGAAGATGACAAAACTGTAGAGGGGGAAAACAAGTAGAAATACATTTTTCGACGTTGTTTGATTAAAAAGAAAAGATTGAGAAGAGAAGACTCCAGAGTGAGAAAACTATACGCATAGATTCCTTCATAAAATTTCCTCGCCTTTAAGAGGAAAACAGTGATTAGCATAAATACCAATTAATTTCATAACCCCATTTATCCCTTATTTTGCATCTATCACTTATCCCTTATTTTTTATTATCTCCGTGTGTGGATACCTATATATATGACTGTCCATGAGTTGAATCTTTATATATCCTTAAAATTAAGCAATATAAGATCATCTTTGCCTATTGTTATCTCAGGGAAATTAAGATCTGTGCCTGCCAGTGGAAGAGGAAAACTACGGGCATGTTTGGTTTACATTTTTGTTTCCTGTTTTTATTTCTTGTTTCATTTTATTTTTGTTTTCTGAGATTTTACAAAGAAAAAACTGGAAATGCTGGAAACAGTACATTTTTGTTTCTAGCATTTCCAATTTTTCCTTTATAAAATTTTAGAAAACAGAGAATGGAAATAGGGCCCTACTTTTGCAAAGCTCCTCCAATTTTTTCTCACGCTTCCCTTACATCATTGCTTGAGGTGTGTCGTGTTGCTCAACGCTGGCTAGCTATATGTAGCCCATTTGATTTGGTGTTATAAAAATAACTATGGTTTGGCAGAATTGATTTTAAATTACTTCCGTCTAACATGTTTTGTAAAATATGTATCACTTATTTCAACTATTAATTTTTAGAATCAATTCCACTCAAATATAAACCAAATAAATAAGTGTATCGGCCGGTTGGGCCCGCTGTATATAAAGCATGAGATCCATGTTATTGAGATTGAGAGATATGTGAGGTTTACCATTGTCCATTGATGATGAGCTTCAAAGTCGACACGAGGCCTAGAACTGGTACTATACCACATTTATGCATTATGGAATATTGATGATTGATATTACTTATTGGGATTGTATAATTAGCAAATAAATGTGCTTTACATGTCATTTTAGCCAACTCAAAACTAATATTGATAGTGTTTTTTTTTTTTGTGAAGATATTGACAGTGGTTTTTAATTAAGGTATTAAATACTAGCATTTTTTAAAAGGTACTTGCAGTAGCATTTTAAAATTGGGCATTTCTCTGGCACCCCTACAGATAAGGGGTTTGAGCACCCCTCCAACGTGTTCCAATTATGTGTTGACATGTGGCCAATTCAGTTAGTTGTGCTTAGTTAACTAATTGGTCCCTAAACTGTTAAAAATTGCTAAATGGTCCCCTTTTAATTTTTTTAAAAAAATTCTTTTCTTAATTAATACAGTAAATTGTTTTTCTTTTCTGGCTTATTTTTATTTTTTTTTGGAACTTATTTTTTATCTTTGGTTCAAAAATTTAATCTGAGTAATTTCCCCATTCTCTCCCTGTGCTAACCCTAACTCTTCCATTGTTCTTCAGCTCTTCTCTTCTCCCCCACAGCCCCGCCCGCCGTCGCCTAGACATCTGCCCGTCTTCAACCCCGCCGGTGCATTCAAGCAGCAGCTAGGCCGTCAGCTTCTCGTGGCCGTCGCGTGGAGAGTTGCTGGAGAGGGTCGTCTTCCTCGCCGTGCGTTCAGCCATTGGAGAACTGCTGCTGTCTTCCGCCGCCGCCTTCGCGTTCAGGCACCAGGCTCGTCCGTAAGCTTCGTGTTGTCGTCGCGTGGAAAGCTGCCGGAGAAGGTCGTCCTCGGCGTGCGTTCAGGCATTGGCGCGGTGGAGAGCTTGGAGTTGTCGTCGCGTGCGCAGCTGCTGGAGAGGAGAAGCTCATCCCCGCCGTCACGGTCAGCCAGTGGGCGCTGTGGAGGGCATCGCTTTCAGTGACTTGGTGTTCTACAGAAGACCACTCCATCCCTTGCATTCAGTGTCAAAGCTTATCCCCACCGTCGCGTTCAGCCAGTGGGCGCAAGGAAGGAACGGTATTAGCATTGTATTCTGATTTTGTTTATGTGGTTTGGTCGCTTTTGGCTTCTGAATGGCTTCTGAAGTGGTTATTTTTTTTATGCTTATGATATTGTTGTGTTTTGGTTTGTTCAATGGAGGTTTTTTATTTGAATTGTACTGTGATTGAATTTTTGCTCGTTGTTCGTTGGGATTCTCTGTTTTAACAATACCTTTGTGATTGCTATATTATGTGTTTATGGTCTGTTATTGCTGTGAATTGGTTTGCTCAATGCTATATTCTTGTTACTGCATCAGTCTGTCATTGTTTCCTGGTACCACTTGGTTCTGACATATTTAGTGTTGATTGGGGTATTACTCTTCATTATGATTGTGACTTGGAAGGAATTGGCATTTTGCTGAATGTTTAATTCATAAATGCTTGGTGGAATATATTTTTTTAAATTGCCGTTGAGCTTACTCAGGTGTTTAATTTGGTGGCTATTACTTGGTGTTATATTTGCCAAGGTTTTTTGGTTAGGTATTTTTACGCAACTGATTTGGTACAGAATTTGGTGAACTGGTGCTAGCTATTTTATTTCAGTGGTTGTTCTTCAAGTCCTGTAGTTGTATATGTCAAAGCAGGATTTGTTGCTTGGCTTTTGGAGTTGTTCACAATGTTTCTATGGCAATAATATAATTCTGGTTGTTTGGAATAGTGGTGCGGATTTTGCTTGGCTTTTGTGCACTGATGTGTCCTAGCCTATAAGGAATTTTAATGGTTTGCTACTGCATTGCTTTTGGTATTGTGGGTTTGTCATCTTCTAGTCATGATGTTTTTATTTTGGTTTTATTTTGGTGGGTTCATTTATCTTGTATTTTGCACTCTCCCTTGTTTTGGGTTGGTGTCCTGTGTAAGGATATAGATTAGGCATGGAGAATGAGGAGAGTGATTATCAGGGGCCTCTTTCTTAAAGCGTTTTACTGATTATTTGGGTACATGCTTTGGTAGGAATCAGGACATAGTACAGTCTCATTTGGGTACACGAAGGAAAGTTATTTGAACTGGATATTTGCTAGGAATCAAGACAGAGTACTGGATATTGATGGATAGTTCGAGGCAAACTCACATACTGTTGCTGAAATTGATTGGAAGTTATTTGAACAAATACAAGATTTGATGGCACAGGAGTTTTGATAATTAAAGACTCTCAGGTATAGTCGGGGTAGCTGAATTAGTGGGGTAAAAAGGTAGAGTAAAATAACTAAGAATTTGATGAATGGTAACAGGAGTTTGGCTGGTATAAAAACTCCTGTTGCTGGTGCTTTGGCTGCTGCAGTTACAACTCCACTTGATGTGGTTAAAACTCAATTGCAGTGGTTAGCTACATTGATCAAGCATCATAATAATATCTTGTTATGAATTAAGTGTGACTTGAGTTTGCCAATCTCAATTTTAAAACTAGCTATTTTTGTTACTAACTGAAGAGGGAAATATTTATTTTATTCTTTGGTTTCTGTTAAGGTTGCCACTGTTGCAGCTCATGAACTAGCAAAGCAGTGGTTTGGTAATCTTGTTACAATGGAGTGGTGGATAGATTTATGGCTGAATGAGGGATTTGCTACATGGGTAAGTTGTGTGTCTCATATATCCCCATATGGTTACCATTGCAGAGTCGTCTTCTTAATTTTGTAGCTTATTTTATTTTTTGAATTTTATAACTAATTGATAGTTTTCTTTCTTCTTCTTCTTCTTTGGCTGTGATCAGGTGAGCTATTTAGCAACTAATAGCTTGTTTCCTGAGTGGAAAATATGGTCTCAATTTTGTCATGAATCTAGTGAGGGTCTTAGGTTGGATGATCTTGCAGAATCCCACCCAATTGAGGTATTGTTTAATCTTTGTTTTTTCCGTTAATGTATTTGGCTTATTTTATCTGACTCTTGGATTTTATGCAGATTAATTAAATGTAATGTAATTCTTTATATCATTTGTAATATAATATCAATTTCTATATTTTTTAATTAAAGTAGATAAGTAAATTAAAATTTTTAGATTTACCTCTGTATGAGTGATTAGGTTTCCAGTAACTAATATTATTTGGTTTAGTTGAGGATAGTTAAGTTTGGTTTTAATTATTGGTTTTTGTGGTGAAAAGATGAAGGATTTTTATCTAAGCTGAGAGTTTGGGCATCGGTGTTTAAAAGCATAATAGACACCATTTCCTGGAATTGACCCTTGAGTGCTGCTATTAAGGGCAGCCCTTGACATTACAATGCTCTTGCACCCACTAATAAACACCACAAGATCATGCAATCTCATGTCCTTGGTTTTTTTCCAACTTCAGCCACTGACTACGTTCCTTACTCATGTCCAATCTTATGGGAATCAGATGGACTTTCTGGTTGTGTATTTATCAGCAGCTGAGGCAGAGAAGAGTTCATGTCAGAGAAACGCAAAGTGCATACAGGATCCTATCCTTTACACAACAAGAGATACATAGATTGCTTAATTGTTGTATTTTGTTGAACCAAATGTTTAATATGTAATATAAACACGAGGGCTCCTATAAAACGATTGAAAAGAAGACATGTACATGAGTACTATTTTTACATTATAGATATATGTACTATTTTTTACATCAATAAGTACTATTTTTTTGGGGTAAAAGTAGTACTCGTTTACATTATAGATATATGTCAAAATTGGGCCTAAGTTCCAATTTGTTTAGACGTTAAACTTGGTGGCTTTATCATATTGGGATGTAAAAGTTGGGCAAGTTCCTAATAATTAAGAGGTTAAATTTGACCTCTTTCTCATATTTGGTTGTCCCAAGTGGTGCTAAATTCCAAATAATTTACATGTTCAATTTTATTAATTTAGCATATTTGGTTGTCAGATTGACGAAGTTGTTGTGGTACCTCTTGTAGAAGCTTTGGCTTAAAAGGATATACTCTTGTAGAAGCTTTGGCTTAAAAGGATATATCATGCGGGATGAATCCTTTTTGTGCAAGTTGTTATTTGTTTGTACTCATTTTTTTCTTTTCTTTGTGTAGGGGACATGTCATAACACAAGGAAAGAATTGTCCATACCTTATATATACTTGTTTTAATATTTCTTTTTTAAGTAAAATTGAATCATGTAATTTTGTTACAGTGAGATATTACAAATAAATACAAAGAATGAATTCATAAAAATTCATTAAATGTTAGTTTTTTTAATAATGTCAATACATGTAGAAGTGAATGATAAATATATTTATTTGAATAGAAGCATTTGATTCAGGTTCATTTTTTAACAAAAAAATCATTTTGAATTATTAGATTTAGGCTTAAATTATATGCAATCAATTTTGATATTTGTAAAAATAATGTTGTAAGGTCGTGTATTTCAAATAACCCAAGAATTGATAATAAATGACATCATTTCTTTGAATTTTGTGTGAAGAAAATCTCTCTAAAGACAAAAGAAGCATAAGATTCGTCAAAACAGTAAACTAGCATTCATATTACTTAAACTTGAAAGTAAACTAGGTACTAGCACAAAAAGAGCACAAAGGCTTTGTCAAAACAGTAAGCTAGCATCCGTAGTCCTTAAACTTAAAAGCAAATTAGGAACGAGTAGAACATTGAAATGACAAAACATGAATAAGAAAACTAGTTATGGTCTAAACTTTTGAAACAGAAATATTAGGAATAAACACTTAATTACTAGGTCCAGCCTTGTCACTATAACTAATACTTGACCAAAACTTTTTTCCTATCTTCAAGTTTCTTCCAGTTTTGAAATGCCAGTTCAATAATGTCTTCCTTCTTTTCATTAGGCTTTCAAAACAAGATCAAGTGCAACTCTCATCCTTGAAGCATCATTAACTGAAGAGCAAAAACATTTATATTACAAATAGTAAAATACACAAATTTATATTAATTACATATGCATTGTGCTTACAGTTATTTTATAGCTGTCATCAAGCATGCAATCCATCATCCATACAGCAACCCAAACTCCACAGTCATTTCTATAATGTGAAAGAAAAAATTATATTCAATTGTTTCATCAAATATTAATTATTTTTAATAAATAAGTCAAAATGAAATAGATATACTTACGATCCAGAAATCTGTTCACCTATGTCAGTTGGCACCCTTAATGTGAACTCCCCAACTAGTGGTCTTTCAGTGTTGGGTGTTGGGTAGAAAAATTCATTCTGTAACATTTCCTCTATAAAGATTGCCTGTGGGTGTAGGAATAACATTAATATTAACAATAAAATAAATTTTGTTGACAAAAATTAAAAACATTAATTCATACAATTTTTTGACATATCTCTTTCTCCATGAAATTCTTGCAGGACATGGTTGTGAATCCAATAAAATTAGTTCATGTTTCTTGAGATCCACAACAAGCAAAAACCAGTGTAATTATGATCATTCACAGGCACAAATATCTACAAATACCAAAATGCATATATAGTAATTGTTCATTTTAAATTTTTAAACAAATTAATAAATTATTAATGTAATTTAATTTAATTTAAACCTTTGATAGTTTTTCTGCATTGCTCATGAACTGGTCTTTGTAGTAACCAATGATAGTCACAGGAGGAGTGCACCAGCTTAATGCATATTGCTGCAAGTGAGGTTACATACATTAATTAAAATAAATTAACAAAAAGTAAGGCCAATATCAATGGTATAGTTATTTACCGAAAACATAGTGGGTAGAAACCAACAACTTTGGTAGTTACATATTTTTTTTCTTGATAGCTTTGGAAGCGCGCAACCCAGTTAATAACCTGCATGTATTTGTTGATGTAATAAGTAATAATTCAAAGAATTGATAATATTTAAAGATATTTTAATGTGATCTTACTTCCTGGTCAACAAATCTCCTTGGCATGAGGCTTTTCAGTGTTGTTCTGTTTGCTTGATCTTTGCCAAGTTGGATAAGGATTTCTCTCCTATACAAATTAAACGAAATACAAAAGTTAATAAATAAATAAGTTTAAAGTTTTTTGTGGTTGAAAATAGTTTAAAGAGGTACATACCCATCAAGTATTATCCTTGTTAGTTCCATAGATATATGCTATGGCACTTGCTTCAATCTCATCTAATATCATTCCTGGTGGAGGGTTGAATAACACTGGGCCCCACTGAAAATAACAAATGAATATATATGAGTAAATATTGTAAAAAAATCAAGTCATATAATTATTATTAAAATACTGACCTCTGGAATAGAGATTCCTGTTGTTCTTCCATCATATTTTGATGCATGTAGTGGTTGGTAATTGATGAAGTAACCAGAACTGCTTCCTTCTTTAGTGTCACTAAAAAGACTTCTAACCAATGAGGGCTCATTGAGATTGTGAGAATCATGTTTTGGTGTAGGATTATAAGCAGGAGTTGATGATAACTTTGCCATGATAGCATTTGTGTCTGTATTAGTTGTAGACTTCTCTGCTGGAGTTGGAAAGGCAGCAACCATGACTGGTAAACCCGGGAGGCTATGCGATGGAAAGAACATTGGGTTGGTTGCAACAATGATCTTGGATAAGTTATTGACCACATTTGTCACTTGATCAACAGAAGATTGAAACTGTGCAATCTGATCATCCCGCATTCCCATATCCTTTGGTGGCTCTTTCGGAGGAGAGTTGTTGGAAGAGTTGTCTTTGTTTGCAGGCATAGTTTCAGGGCAACTGCAAAAGAGAAACATATGAGTATATATAAAAGACTGTAAGTGAAAAAGAAAATAATGTACAGCAAGGTGTTTGATGATAACACAACCTTGAGGAGATATCAATGTTTCCACTACCCTCTGTCTCTTTCCGATTCCCTGTGAGCGGCGTGTTGTTCTTGCACCTCGGGGTCGAGAACCACCACGTCCTGCCATGGGCTTTGTTCAATGGTTATTTCAAAAACGTGAAAAGGGTTATATGCTTTGCTTATACAGAGGAAGTTTTCAGTGTAGTGATACTCTAAAAATAAGAGAGTGAAGTTATTTATACTAATATATGAATCACTAATATGATCATTCCTGGAAGAAGAGGTAACGTCTCTGGCGGCTGTACCGGCGCATGAGCCACAATATTTACTAGCATAATTAATGGGACACTAATAATCAGGTAGGTGGGGTGGTGAAACCTTCTCATGTTTGGTATTAGAATCCCTTCACCAGAGAAATGCCCATGCTCCATGTATGCCCAACGTTATCATGCTTGGTATATGAACCCAACGTTCACATGCTAAGTATTAGTAATTTATTCACATTAATAGAGTTTCATGTAAGTAAGCCACGTGAAGTATTTTTTTTTCGCTCAATATTTCTCACTTTATAATAAATTTATCAATTACTTATTTTTAAAAGTTAATTAAAATTAGTTAATTGCATTTATTTGATTTACTTAAATTTCAGAAGTTTATAATATAATTAAATCATAATTATTAGATAATACAAAAAATTATGATTTTACTTTAATTTTAGTAAGTCACTCCCTCCGGTCTTATTTAAAAGACAACATTTGAAACATTTTCATGGTCCTATTTATAAGACAAAGTATACAAACCTAGAAGCTTTTATTGTTTTTTCTCATATTTATCCGTGTTGACTATTAAAGGTTTTAAATTGACATAATTATAATTAAGTGAAATTACATTTTTATTAGGAGTAAACTTGTAATTTTATAGAGTAATTTCTTGAAAATCGATACATTAATTATTTTTCTTAATATGTGTGTTTTTGTCTATATTGTCTTATAAATATGACCGGGGGAGCATTATAAAAAAATTGATACCAAAATTAGTTAAGTATTATTTTTTCGCGTAATATTTTTCAATTTTAAAATAAATTTATCAATTACTTATTTTTAAAAGTTAATTGAAATTACTTATTTTTCTCGTGCCCTTACCCGCTGGGTACTCAAGTACCCGTACCCGTACCCATTACCCGCACTTTTGTTAATTATAAAATAATAACTTGATTACAAAATGAAAAATAATAAAAAATAGATGAAAAAACTCTATAGATCATCCAAGTTTAACCTATAAAATAACTATGGTATGTGAAATTGGATGAGAGATTAAAACAATGGAAGGGAGGGCTAGTGAGGCCCAACTGTTATCTCCAGTATCAATCAAGGCCCAGTGAGGCCCAACTGTTTTGTTCAGTATCAATGAAGGGGTTAGTGGTAAGTATGAAGTAAGCCTTGCATAGGCCCAAGTGTTTTGTTCAGTATTAATGAAGTCTTCAGCGAGACCCAAGTGTCGTGTTCACTGTCAATGAATGGTTTAGTGGTCAGTATGAATGAATTCTCACATATTCCCAAGCGTTATCTCCAGTATCAATCAAGGCACAGTGAGGCCCAACTGTTTTGTTCAGTACCATTGAAGTCATGACGAGCCCCAAGTTTTTTTTCTATATCAATCAAGGTCCAATGAGGCCAGAGTGTTTTGTTCAGTATCAATGAAAGGGTTAGTGGTAAGTATGAAGTAAGCCTTGCATAGGACCAAGTGTTTTGTTCAGTATTAATGAAGTCTTCAGAGAGACCCAAGTGTCGTGTTCACTGTCAATGAATGGTTTAGTGGTCAGCATGAATGAATTCTCACATAAGCCTTGGACATCTTTTTTAATATGTCCAGTTCTGTTACAGTTAGAGCATCGTTTCCTCTTCCTCCCATGATTTTCTTTGTTGGAGCACCCTTGGTTTTGACCACATCCGGATCATGGACATCTTCAAAAGAAGAGCTATCTTTGGTCTTTGTTTTACCCTTTTTCTCTATCTTTTAATAAGCTTGAAGATCTCATCTCTTACCCACTTGAATGTTTCACTACTTTTTGAGGCAATCTCACAAAGTCTATTGCAAGAAGCAACTAGAGATGCAAAACGAGCAACAATCATTGTATCGGATTCCAATTCCTCTGAATTTGCTGCTGAAATGTACTCACTTTTAGCTGTCTTAGTCCACCTTTTACAAATCAAACTGTTTGGAAAGTGGTCCATGTGCTCATGTTTCATAGCACAAATAACATGACAACATGGAATGCCACGAGACTGAAACAGTTTACAATCACAGAGAAATTCTGACTTCAAAATATCATAAGCAACACAAATTTTACGGTCTGGCTTACAATATTTATTAAGCTTATATGTCACTTGGGATGTATTTTCAACTCGCTCAACAACATTAAATGCACCAGATCCTTCAATCTCATTCTTGACCTCTTTAAAAATTTCTTGAGTGAAAATTTGTGCAGCTTGACGCTCAATCTTGTTCAGATATGTGGTCAAAACAGGTTCAGTAAAAAGAGACTTGAAATATGCCATTAGCTCATTGTTCCTATATTCCTTCAAAACTTTCTCAAAATTGTGCAAGAATTCAAGAATGCTATTTTTCTTCTCAACATAAGACTTGATCAATGAGTTAATTGCTTCACATTGAGAAGTGGTCCTTATACGACCAAAAAATTTATCACGCAAGTACGCAGTGGCCCACAATGCCTTATTTTGGTAAGATTTGGAAACCCATTTATTCCCCTGAAGACCATGTTTCACACACCACCATTTTGTGCCAAAATTCTTCAAACTCATCTGGGGTAAAGTTAAAGTACATTGCTTTCTTGAAATCTTCTAGAAAGGAGAATTCTTCACTTTCTCACATGCATTCTTGTGCAAATGCCATGCACAAAGGCGATGTGAAGTGTCCGGAAACACAGTCTTTATAGCCTCTCTCATAGCAACATCTCCATCTGTTACCACTGTTTTAGGTGGTCTATTTTGCATTGCATCCAGAAAAGCTCCTAAGACCCATTTATATGTCTCAGTTGTCTCATCAGACACCAAAGCACACCCAAATATAACTGTTTGGGAATGGTGATTACAACCAGAGAATATAACTAGGGGTTTGTTGTACTTGTTCTTCTTGTAGGTGGCGTCAAATGCAACAACATCACCAAAGCACATATAATCAGCTATGCTGCATCCATCTGCCCAAAATAGGTGCTTTAATTTACCATCATCAGTAGTTTCAAACTCGAATATGCACTGGGTCATTATCTGCCTTGCCTTGTAATAGCTCATGCAGCCCGTGCATCTCCACTCTTAATCTTAAGGCGCTTTATGCGATCTATATAATTATACAAATCCTTCTTACAAAAACCTAGTTTACCATATCCCCCTTTCTGTGACAGCATATATCCCATTATATGACATGTCTTACCCCACTTGAGTGCAAGATATCCACCTGAGCTTTGTCCGCATCAGAAATAACACGGTATGTAGGCATTAGGTGCCTATACATTGCTGGGGGTTAGATAGTGATTATGGGTCTCCACAAAGAAACCACTTTCCATTTGAATTCTTGAAATCATAATGCACCCTCAACTTAGCTGGACACTTTGTGCGAGTTATTGGTTTATGGGGTCTTTTCTGTCAACCCTCCTGAAGTGCTTTTTATTCCTCAAACCCTCTCTGTTGCATACGATTGTCGCATTACCACCTGACCCTTAGAATCTCTAGTTACATCATCTTTCCTCACAGAAAACCCAATAGACTTAGCATAGTCTCATAAAATCATGCCTCATGTTCACTACCAAATTCAAGCATTCGTATATCATCACCTGTAAGGTCTAATAGCTGTCTAACTTTTTCATCTGGTGAAACCAGTTCTCCCTGCTCATTTTGACCCCCTACACCACTGTCCTCTCCATGAACACTTTCATCAATGCTAACACCATAACTATCATTATCATCTCTGTCATCATCTAAATTAATACATGGCTCCTCACCTATGTTAACCATCTGAATTGCACTAAAGTTACTACTACATTACATCATCATTCAGATACAAATAATATTTTCTTTGACAAATACAACAGAATATTCACAACAAATGTTTAGTTATTATAGGTGCATTTTATGGCCATTGCTTTCTTCTATGCACAACAATGCCATGGCGAAGAAAAAGTGACTAAAGGAAGTGAAAGGCATAGCTGAAGCAGCAAGAAAGCAAAGGCAGATTAGATTACTTGGGGGATTGTGAACTATGCTAGAGATGCTTTCCTAATGCTTTATTCTCCTTCTTTTGAGATTGTGTATTATAGAATTGTCTTCTACGATTAGAGCTTTGGACTTACCTGTTTGAAATCCTATTCATTGTCATTCAAATGGTACTAGGGAGACATAAGTCCATCTAACTAGGACAAGTCAAATGTCACGCAGTGATACAATAGGGAATATGAAGGACTTAGCAAAGAAAAAGACATGCTCACATGTCTAGATTAATTATTATGCCTGTTTAAACAATCAATTCAAACAACACAATGAGCAAAAATTCAATCACAGTACAATTTAAACAAAGAATAAAAAAAAACTCACTAAACAAACCAATTCACAGCAATATCAGAAGCACAAAAAAATTGACCCACTTTAAAAGCCATGCAGAAGCCAAAAGCAACAAAACCACAAATGAAAATCAGAATAGAATGCACATACCTTTCGGTCCTTGCGTGGTTACGATTCAAGACTGAAAATGGTTCAGTAAATACCCAAAGCGTACGGTTCAGTAACCTTCTCCAGCAGCGGCGCACGTGACGGCAACTCCAAGCTCTCCACCGCGCCAATGCCTGAACGCACGCCGAGGACGACCTTCTCCGGCAGCTTTCCACGCGACGACAACACGAAGCTTACGGACGAGCCTGGTGCCTGAACGCGAAGGCGGCGTCGGAAGACAGCAGCAGATCTCCAATGGCTGAACGCACGCGAGGAAGACGACCCTCTCCAGCAACTCTCCACGCGACGACCACGAGAAGCTGACGGCCTAGCTGCTGCTTGAATGCACCGGCGGGGTTGAAGACGGGCAGATCTCTAGGCGACGGCGGACGGGGCTGTGGGGGAGAAGAGAAGAGCTGAAGAACAATGGAAGAGTTAGGGTTAGCACGGGGAGAATAGGGAAATTACTCAGATTAAATTTTTGAACCAAAGATAAAAAATAAGTTCCAAAAAAAATTAAAAATAAGCCAGAAAAGAAAAAAACAATTTACTGTATTAATTAAGAAAAGAATTTTTTAAAAAAAATTAAAAGGGGACCATTTAGCAATTTTTAACAGTTTAGGGACCAATTAGTTAACTAAGCACAGCTGACTGAATTGGCCACATGTCAACACATAATTGGAACATGTTGGAGGGGTGCTCTCAAACCCCTTATCTGCAGGGGGTGCCAGAGAAAGCCCTTTAAAATTTCTGTTAATTTAACTAAAATTACGTATTTTTTTTACATTTTTATCTTAATTTTTTTCATAATAATGATTTACCCCTTTCTATTTCAGGAATTAATGATTAAATATAGACTTTTAATTTAAATTAGTTAATTATTTATCATGTTTTCAACTTAATTTCATCTCCAACATACTGTTTAGATTTCAACTTAATTATCCACTACTTTTATACGAGTCATGTACTCAATATCAATTAATTGATTTAAAATAACTTTAACTAATTAACAAATAACTTAGAATAATGCTAGCTAGTCAAAACTGAAATTGGTACATTGATAGATATTCTTATATAATTTTTTTCGATTCCAACGTCTAAAGATATATTATATGCATTAGTAGGGGTGTTCATCTACGGGTTTCACCTGTCCCTAACTCGGCCCTAGCTAATTTTTTACCGGGTCAATTCTATGGACCTGAACCCGTCCATAGATCCGAAGAGACCCGATGATGTGCGGGTCTAAGTAAGACTGAGTCTGAGTAAGACATGACCGAGTTGGGCCGATATATAAATATAATCATGAAATGATCATGTAACAATGTCCAAAAGAAAATATATTGCATACAATAAATATCTCTTAATGTATGTATGCAATTTTTTTTTATTTTTTAAAGTTTTGGGATATTACTAAACCAAGAATAACATTATATCACTATATAATTTTATAGAATGTACTTTTAAAGGTAAATAAGGTTAAGACTTTGCATAATAGAAAATCATAAGTAATAAATTTATATTTTATGTAAATGACGGGTTGGGCAACCCGAAAGTTAACCTGAACCCGTCATCAACCCGATGTCGGGTCAAAAATGAGACCCGGTATGGTTCTATATTCTTTCTTATAGGACAACAGACCCAATCCGAGTAGGACGGGTTGAGACGGGTCAAAGAGATGGATCGGGTCTTGAACACCCCTGTCCATTAATTTTATGTCCAAGGTAAAATTGATGCATGTTAATCATACATGATACTCATTTTTTTTTCTTTCTACTTTTCTATCAATGCTGAAAAATATTACTTTTCTTTCTCTCTATTATCTTTAATTTCTATTTTTTCAAACTATTTTTTTTATTCCATTTTTGTCATTTTCCTTGTGCATCAAAATACAATAAAAGTCTTTGGAAATTGAATAGTTTGAACATTCCACAAGTTTTGATTGAAAGAAATGTACATTAAATTTATAGCGTATATATGTCTGCATCATAAAATAAAATATTTATTGGAGTCAATTTGGTTTTTATTTTAAACTTTATAATTTGGATTATATATATATGAAGTTAATTCCGTAACTCATTGTCATCTCATACGTACTTCATTTTGTTGTTTGACCTAGTATTCGATTAGAAAGTTACTCTCAATGTTGTTTGACTTTCACTTAAAGTGAAAAATACACCAGTTTGACATTGACGAAATTAAAAGCATATATATTACTAGTGATAATGTCAAAATACGATAATTTCTAGAATGTGTATCGGAGGCAGTGCATGCAACGATTTTTCAATATGAAAGAAATATGAAAAGGTTTTAGTTTTGAGAGTTTTGAATAATCCGTTATCCCTTGTGTGAATGTTATGTTATCGAAATCCAATATAATGTAACTTTCTACATTTTTTATAACTTTCTTAAAAGATCTATAGTATCTTTCTTTTGTATGGAATGAGTACGTCATATTTAATTAGGCACATCTAATAATAATGTGACAACGCATGTAAATGATAATCCCTGGAAGAGCGATAGGAAAGATCAAACAGAATGCTAAAGCATCCTTTATAATAACTCAAACCTAACTTCTTTTTGCATATAAAAAGTTAAATTATAAATTAAAGCTACTCAATCCACCGTTGACCATACAAATTAATTGTCATTCTTCTAGTCCTTATCCCAGCGTCCTAGTGAGTTACCAACTTGGTTGTTTCACTCTTTCTTAGATTTTAATGGAATCAACATCACCAAACGCATATTTAATATATATATTACATATGAATCCTTTACTTACCAGCTTTGCTGATTGAGAACTCCTCATTCTTACAAGATCTTTAGGTGGAACAAACAACAAAAAAGCATTAGTTAGGAAGAAAAAATAAGGTTGAGTGACGTATATATGATATGGAATTGAAATTAAAACATTGGTGCAACTAAAAGTATTATTATTACTGTCTGTACGGAGGCCTTCTTTATTGCGAAAATTTCCTTCCATTAAGGGATAAGAAAGGGACATTTTCTAGACAAATTCCAGACACAATGCCATGGAGATCTATGTCGGCCAAACTTCATCCATATAAATAAAACTTACTTTCCGTTGCGAAAAGACTATTAATTTCACATAAATCACTCGAATATATGAAATTTAAATTTTGAAAAAAATTGTTAATTGTTAAGAGATATATATATAGATAATGTGTGAACAACTTGACCTCCTTTTGTTTTTGACTTTTTGTTATATATATGAATCAGCTATTTCGTTTTCTTGCTTTATTAAAGTTGTTGTGACCCATTTTGTCATAATGAATGAATTCGTGTCATGCAACAAAGCTTTAGTTTAATCCCTGTAACATCAAAAAAGATATATATACTTTGGTTCCTAATTGAATCTTCACCGAAGGACTAAGACGCATACAAAAGATATGATGACTCACTATAGTGAGATCGATCAATAGCCTTAATATATACTAGCTACGTGTAAGATATCAGTGTCCCAGGAACACTCTTTAGATCCTATCTCTCTCTCTTGACAGTTGAGATAACTGAATAACTGAATTGAAGACGAAGAAGCGATGGAATAAGATGATGAATAAAGAGTATTCATGAGTTCCCCAAGCTTTTCATTTTTAAGTCCTCGAAATTAAAATTGCAGAAATTTTCTTCCTTTAATTAACTTTTTTATGAAAATGAAATTACCTTAGAGTACGTCTAAAATTAAAAGGAGAAAATTGCCCCTTATTGATAAGAGATTTAATATATATACATAAACACTATAAAAATATTTTACTTAATGAATATAACATTTAATATATTATCAAATTTATTAATTATTAAATTCAATAAATAACGTATAACACATTATTGGATTATATTGTTGGTGTACTTTAATTAAACACATTAATAAGATCCTAATTAATTAACAAACTAAAGAAGGAGAATGTCAAGTTTTTCTTGTCATAAACATTATAAATAATACACGTGTGCTCGTGATTGTGGTGGTGAGATGATACCATCACCTAATGTTAAAACTGAAAACGACTTAAGGATGTCTCTCATCCTCAATTATTTGAAGAATTAAAATAAATACAATGAATAATAATTTTTTTTCACGCTTCATTTTGGAAATTGCATGTAAGCAGGGAGGACAGAAAGAAAAAAAAAATATGTGATAAGTAATATAAAAAAAATAATAGAAAAAAATATGTAAACCCTGAAAAAAAAAGTGTCAATTATTAGAGTCCTACATTGTCTATAAATAAGGTCAAATAATAGTATATTTTTTGGGGTAAATCCTCACCATATATGTTAATGTTAGGGTTGAGGTAACCCGGTCCAAAATTTAAGATAAATTCAGAGTGCATTTCAACTGTGCACACAAACACTGCTAAAAAATATAAATTAGATCTAAAATATTGTGAACTTATGTGATTTTGGTAGTTTTAATTTTTTTACTGAAATATATTTTCAATTCCTATAAAATGCACTCGATTTGTTTTTTTTTCTTACAAAAATGGTTTTAGTCATCACAAAATTGTTCAGCTTGTTTCTCAACGTCTTGACACTCACAAAACACTAGATCCACATATTTTGTGTGAAATAAAAAATAAAAATCTTTACAAGGACTAATATCAGAATTAATGTATTTTACTGGGTCCTAAAAATTAGTTAAAAGAATCAAAATGTCACTTTTTTATATTTTGTGAGGACCAAAATAAATTTTGGGAGATAAAAATCAAATTTAAATATATTTTATAGGGATATAAAAATATATTTTGTTATTTTTTTATTTTAACTAGAATGTTTGGTTTTTAGTTACTCAAAAATTCAATTTAATATGTATCCCAATGTTAGGTTGCTAAACATAACATTAGTTTTAGGGTTCTTACAAGGGGAAGAGGGCTAGGGTTTAACAAAATAAAGAAATAAAATTCTGAAATTCTTCTCTGCTTCATTCATGTTCAAGTGCCCAATTTAAAACAAACAGAACAATAGGTAGCCATACATGTGGCCAGCATCCTATATTAGGGAAAATAAAAAAAGTTCAAAATTAAAATAAAATTGCAAGTTGGGCTAAAAGAAAGTGCAACTACAATCTGGGCTCAGAAAATCAAATAAAGTCTTTGAGCCAATATGGTTTCTGCCATTTCTCTTGGGCCTAGTTGGCCCACTATCATTGTCGCCTGGATCAGTGGAAACCTTGTCCTCAAGGTTTTGAATATGAGCTGAAGGCACACGGATTGTGGAACTTGAGAAGGGCTGAGATATCTTCTCTGCAAGATCGGATGGCTGAGCGCAATTCTGGAGCTTCACATGGATTGTGCTTTTAGGCTGTGGTTGAGATTTGTTGCAGCAAAGATCTGATGGCTGGAGATGGTCAATGGGGCTTGGAGACCACGCTTCGGGAGACGCAAAAGCTGTCTCTGCATGGGGCTTTGTGGGAGCGCGCAAAGCTGCCCCTACATGTGGGTAGCTGTTCGCATCCAACGGTGAGAGTGCTGGCGCGGGATCCCTTGCAGATCGGATGGTGATGAAGTGCTGCGCGTGGAAAGAGGTTCTGGTGTCGTGCCAGAAAGAGCCGTTGAGGTGTGGCCACGTGTCCGTTGCGCGTCAGACGGAACGTCTCCAGAGACGCGTTTTGGCCGCTACTGAAATTCGAATCAAACGGATCAGATTTCGCCCCTGATTCATTTTTAACAGATCGGACGGTGGAGGAATTAGCATCAGTTGAACAAAGCTATTGTTCACATTTTTCACACACTAATTTCACTTCAGTGTTCTCAGTTTGAGAGAGAGGTTCCGAGTCTGAGTTTGCTCTCTGAATGCAATCTCTAAACTGAGTGGGTAGAGGAGTGAAGTGAGCTTGAGGGTCTCCACCGTGGTAAGGCCGTAACAAGGAGACATGAACCACAGGATGAATCTTAGAACTAGGTGGGAGGTTCAGCTCATAGGCAACCGCTCCGATGCGACGGTTTAAACAATAAAAGGCCCAAAAAACCTCTTGCAAAGCTTCTGAGAGGTTCTTCTGGCAACAGAGGTTTGCCGATACGGCTGCAAGCGGAGAAACACCCCAGTCTCCTGCAGCAAAGTTGACATCACGTCTATGCTTGTTAGCTTGGTCCTGCATACATTGACGATGGCGCCGGAGATTCATACGGAGTGTCTGTAGAACATCCTGCCTCTGTTGGAGGGTAGAGTCCAGAGACCCAAGTGCAGATGAACCTGGGACATAGTCAGGGATGGATGGTGGTGGTCGGCCATATAAAGCGTGGAACGGGGTCATGCCAATGGCAGAGTGAAAAGCTGAGTTGTGCCAAAACTCAGCAAGATGCAAGTATTTGTACCAAAGGCGAGGGTGATCACTGGTGAAACACCGAAGGTAAGCCTCTAAGTTGCGGTTCATAACCTCTGTCTGCCCATCAGTTTCTGGATGATAAGAGGAGCTAAATTTGAGTGTAGTGCCTTGAAGACGAAAGAGCTCAAGCCAGAATGTGCTTAAAAATAGAGGGTCTCTGTCTGAGACAATAGACCTGGGTATCCCATGGAGGCGACAAATCTTAACTGAGAAGCGCACAGCCAAGTCTTGGGCTGTGAATCTGGTGGGTAACGCCAAGAAATGCACATACTTTGTTAACCGATCACAGATTACCCATATAACAGAGTGCCCAAAGGAGGTTGGGAGGTGGGTGACGAAATCCATGGTAAGTTCATCCCAAACTTGACTTGGAACTGGTAAAGGTTGCAGTAGTCCAGCTTTTTTTTTGTGGAACGTATTTATTTTGTTGGCACACTGGGCAGTTCCTGATAAATAACTTGGCATCTTTGTATTGTCCAGGCCAGTAAAGGAAGAAGTAAGCCTTGCCAAGGTGGGCTTCAAACCTGAGTGACCAGCAATCGGAGTACCATGGAACTCATGCAGGAGAGCCTGACGCAATTCAGGAACATCAGGTACAAAGATTCTCTCCTTGAAATAGAGTAAACATCTTGTAAAGTGAAAAAATGCCTTCATCTTATCGTCATGGAGAGACTTCTCAACTAAACTTTGGCCTTCTGCATCTGTGTTGTAGTAGTCTTGAAGTCGAGTGACCATGGAAGGGATTGGGGATGAGATAAAAGAGAGAAGGAGTCCCTCATCAGTGAACTTGCGGGACAAGGCATCTGCCACCAGATTAGTTTTGCCAGCTTTGTAAAAAATCTGAAAGTTAAATCCCTGCAACTTTGTGGCCCATTTCTGTTGTTCTGGTGTTTGGAAGGTTTGTGAGAGCAAATTTTTCAGACTTTTCTGATCTGTAAATATGTGGAAGTGATTACCGATCAAATATTGACGCCATTTCTTTACCGCTTCTGTGACAGCATACGTTTCTCTAATGTAGACTGGAGCTGATTGCATCTTGGGGCCAAGCTTCTTGCTAAAGAAGGCGATGGGATGCCCGCCTTGGGAAAGAACTGCACCAATGGCCACTGCGGAGGCATCTGTCTCAATTATAAAGGTCTTGGAGAAATCAGGAAGGGCAAGGACTGGCATTGAAGTCATTTTGTTTTTCAATTCTGTAAAAGCTCTTGTAGCTTCCGTACCCCATGTAAACTTGTGGAACGTAATAGATCTGTGAGAGGAGATGCGAGTGTGGCGTAATGGCGTACAAAACGCCTGTAGAAACCGGTGAGGCCTAAAAATCCCCTGAGTGCCGTGAGTGAACGTGGCTGAGGCCAATCTAGGATAGCTTGCACTTTGTCTGGATCGGGTGCAACGCCCTCAACAGAGATAACATGACCCAAGTAATTAACAACATTAGCCGCAAACACACATTTAGACAACTTAGCAACAAATTGGTTAGTAGAAAGCAAATCCAAAATGGTGCGTAAATGGACTAAATGATCGGCTAGACTAGTGCTGTAAATAAGTATGTCATAAAAAAAAACTAACACAAACCGCCTTAGGTATGGACGAAGTAAATCATTCATAGCTGATTGAAATGTGGAAGGTGCGTTGGTGAGACCAAAGGGCATGACTAGGAACTCATAGTGCCCATCTGAAGTTCTGAAGGCAGTTTTGTGTGTGTCTTCTGATACCACTCGAATTTGGTGGTAGCCTGAGCGCAAGTCAATCTTTGTAAAAATAGAGGCTGACCCCAACTCATCAAGTAGTTCGTCAATTGTAGGAATAGGAAAACGATCCTTGACGGTAACGACATTAAGGGCACGATAGTCAACACAAAAGCGCCAAGTGCCATCTTTTTTGCGCACCAATAAAATTGGGGAGGAAAATGGGCTGTTACTGGGAATAATGATTCCCTCCTGCAGCATTTCTTGTATGATGGAAGCCATTGCTTCTTTTTGAGAATGTGGGTATCTGTATTGTTTTACATTAACAGGATTAGTGTTAGGGAGGAGGGGAATGTGATGGTCATGAGGTCATGAAGGGGGTAAGCCATGAGGGGGTTGGAAAACACTGGGGTAAGAGAGAAGAAGTGTTTGAATTTCCATAGGTGGGGAAGGGGAAGGAGTAGAAAGGGTAGTAGGAGCAGTAAGTTTGGGTGAAACTGGTTCTAGGTCTGGATGTTGGAAGGACAACAGGTGGAGTGAGGCAATGGAGTCATTGTGAAGTAGGTGACACAATTGGTGAAATGTGGTGGGTCTAGGGGTAGTAGAGGTGTCCCCTGTGAGTGTAATGATGGATTGGTTATGGTTGAAGGTAATAGATGGGATGGAGAGGTCAGCAGAGAATGGGCCAAGGGTGCCCAGCCACTCCATTCCAAGAACTACATCGGCTCCTTCAATTGGGAGAAGGTAGAAAGGAATGCAAAAATGGTGATTTTGTAGTGAGACTTGGCACCTCTGGACACAGGCCAGTGCACTGTAGTCGAGCTCCATTACCCACCATAATTGAAATGTGAGGTGCTGGGTGGGAGGCAAGATGGAGGTGAGCAGCAATTCGGGGTTGTAAGATATTGTGACTACTCCCGCGTCAATCAAAACCATAACAGGTAAGCCAGCTATAAGGCCTTGGAATTTAAGGGTTTGTGGGGTTGGTTGGCCGGTGAGGGCTTGAAGGGATAGGTGGAAAAAAATGCTTTCAGTGGAATTAGGTGTAACAATTTCTTCAAAAATGGTTTCCAAGGGTACATCATCATTTTCCTCTGCTAGAAGGAGTAGGAAACGGTTTTGAGAACACTTATGGCTAGGGTGAAATTTTTTCATCGCAATTGTAGCATAGGCCCTGAGCACGCCTTTCATGCATTTGGGAGGGTGTAAGGCGTTTAATGGGTAGTGAGGAAGTGGTTTTGGAAGTAGATGGGTGGGAAGAGCGTTGGGCGGAGGGGGATGGTAAAAGGGGTAAGGTGGGGGAGGTAGGTGGGCGATACTGTTTAGGTTTGCTATCTTTGATCTTAGCTTCAACGAGCTTGGCTAAGCCAATGGCCTGAGAAATGGAGTAGGGTTGTAATATGGCAAGTTCACGTCTGATTTCAGGTGACAAACCAGAAATGAAACAGTTGAGTATCGCATCAGGTGAAAGTCCTAAGACCCTATTGCATAACTTTTCGAAAGAATCCTGATAGTCTGAAACAGTGTCGTATTGGCGGAGTTTGAACAAATCAACCTGGTGGTTTTCATAGCTGGATGGGCCAAAACGCACCTCAAGAGCCCTAGTGAACGAAAACCAATCAGTTAATTGGCCATTTTGGTACATCCATTTGAACCAACTTAGACCATCCCCTTTCATATAAAAAGCTGCCATGGATAGGCGTTGTTCAAAGGGAATTTGGTAGAATTGAAAAAATTGCTCTGCTTGAAACAACCAGTCCAAAGGTTCAGTACCATCAAAAGGGGTTAGCTCAAATTAGGTGGGCGTATAGAGGGGGTAGGGGGCGTAGGGTTTGGGAAAGGTGGTGTTGGAAAGAAAAAAGGGGGGACATGAAGGTTTGTGGGTTGGGAGATAGGGGTGGTTGAAAAGGTAGGGTTGGGTGGCCGGTAGGGAGTTGTTGATGGAATGGGAGTAAAACCTGGTGGGGTATGGGGGGTGGACATGGTGGTGGTAAAAGTTAAGGTAGGGGGTGTAAAATCAGGGGGAAAATGGGGGGTAGAAGCAAGACCAGAGCTAGATGGGTGAATAATGGAAGAGGAAGCTACCTGGGAGGTGGGAGTGGCAAATGTAGCCACCTGCTCTAGCAGACCAGCCATGATGTTGGTGAGGGTGTCATGCCTAGCATCCATGGTGTGCTGCAGTCTGGTGTGTCTAGAGTGCTCCAATTCTTGATGATTCTCAAGCTGGGTTTGTAGAGACCCGATTTTCTCAGTAATAGCATGGAGGATGTCCTCAACATCCTTGGAGGTAGGTTTAGGAGGCATTCTGAGTAAGCAATGAAAGCACCAAAATGTTAGGTTGCTAAACCTAACATTAGTTTTAGGGTTCTTACAAGGGGAAGAGGGCTAGGGTTTAACAAAAATAAAGAAATAAAATTCTGAAATTCTTCTCTGCTTCATTCACGTTCAAGTGCCCAATTTAAAACAAACAGAACAATAGGTAGCCATACATGTGGCAGCATCCTATATTAGGGAAAATAAAAAAAGTTCAAAATTAAAATAAAATTGCAAGTTGGGCTAAAAGAAAGTGCAACTACAATCTGGGCTCAGAAAATCAAATAAAGTCTTTGAGCCAATATGGTTTCTGCACATTTCTCTTGGGCCTAGTTGGCCCACTATCACCCAACCACCCTTCAAAGATGTGATTTATTTTGCTGTTCTAATAATTGATTCTAATCTTTCTACCTAATGAGCAATAGACGCTAAGCCCTTATTTAGTGGGGAAGAAGTGGGGGAGAAATAGGGAAATGAGAGAGAAGTGGTAGAAAAATTAACAACTTTTCTTTGGTGGAGGAGAGAAATACTAGAGAAATGCGCGCCAAAAAAATGTGAAAGTTGTGGTAGCCATATATTTTTTATTTCTCCATAAATATCTTGAGATACATGGGGGAAATGAGGGTGAGCAACATAATAACATATTTCTCTTTTATTTCACACTCATTTCTCTTCTACCAAACAACCTAAAAATCTCCTCCTTCTTTTTCATATTTCTCTATTCTCTATATATTTCTCTCTTCTCTATTTATCTAATACTACGAAACAAAGCATAAGCAACGGATCGGACGCTTTATAATTCTAGTTCTGGTTATACAATTTTCCTAAGGCTAGCTACGTGTTTATTGTACTGGTAACTTCTGGAAGGAATGCGAGTACAAGAAAAACGAGGATCAAATTGGCAATATATCTTGCCATAAACAATTGGGTCTATGTGAACTACTATGGTTAACATGATCCAAAATGTAAAAATATAATAATTTAAATCCTTAATTACCAAATTCAATGTCCATTTTTATTAATGATTGATATTAAAATTAATAGTTTCAAGTTGTTTTTATGAAATATCACTTGAAAATAATAAAAACTCAATTCGATATTGTCATATAATGTAAAATTTTGCCCTTTAACTTTAAATTGATATATCCTCAACGAAATTAGCATAGATTGTATTGTAAATTCATATTTTTTCTTAAATTAAACTCAAATAATCATATAAAGATTATTTAATAAAAAATAAAATTATTCATTCACCTTTTATAAGGAAAAAAAATGAAAGCTGGACTAAATGGACCAAATATCGTAGAATCGTCCTAAACAATTTAGCTAAAAGCATGATTTTCGTATATATTAAGCTATTGACGTTGAAGCATGGTGAGAATCTTTTATGGGGGAAAATATCCGTTGGATTTGAATGCAATGGTTGTTAGTGACGTAACCCAATTTAATAGCGTTTGTGAAAACAGACACAAAATGAAAGAGCACAAAAAAGACAGAGTGTGCATTTGCCTACTGAAGATTGAAAACCTTGCTGTGGGCGTGGCTGTCGTATTAGCCAAGGGATAGAAATTATGACTCACACACGCATACTACGCGAACAAGTAACGGATCAGAATAATTAGGATAGATATTGCTTCATTAATGTTATAAAAATAAGCGACCCACTTTCTAGAAAGGGATTAATTATGTAGGATATGACATAAGACTACTAAGCCATTTTTTGCTTTTAAGGCGAACTATAATTGATTAAAATTCTAGCTGAATAATAAAAATATATAGGAAAATGCTAACTAGTACCTTTGGTTAAGAAATTAAATATGAAAATTTTTTATTAGGTGTATAGCCTTTAATGTTACAGATGCAATCAATGTCTTGACTTCCAATAAAAAAAATTTAAATGTGAATTCTTAACCAGTGTCCTTAGGGCACTCGTTAGCACTTAGCACGACCCAAATATATACATATATATATATATATAAATAAAAGGATTGTTGTGTTGCCTTATACATGTCTATTATTAATTTTAAAAAAAACCAATAATTAATGCAAGTGTTTGTATGAGTGTATTATATTTAGTGTGTGTGCGTGTGTATTATTAAGTATTGCAATTTCAATATAAAATATTCTGTACGCAATGTTCCACTGACGCTTGATAGTTGATATCCAAATTAAAGCCTTGCGTTGGTTTCTAGTTAGTTTATAATTTCTTCGTAAGAAGTCACGGGGATTTTTCAGATATTTTATGTGTTAATAATACAGATAATTTATTGGATATTTGGATATTGAATTTTTTTTTTGTATGCACGCATGACAATATGTAAATCTCTAGCCATTTTATTAAATCTAAGAATTCTAGTAGGTGAGTTTATCTGAAAAAGTGAGAAAATAAGAAATCATCTACTCTTTAATTTTTATAGATTATGATTATATATGGTGTATTTTAAATTAAATGAATGATAGATATTTGTAATTTGAAATATTATTTATGAAACATAACTATATTCTTCCATTTTTTTTTAATTAGACCCTTACTTCTTGAAGAAGAAAATTGGACACGGCTTAGAACGGGCAAAACTATAACCTAATGAAATGAAGGCAGAATATTGACAAATGTGATACATTATTTACTTTCACACCAAGAAAATTAATGATGAAGAATAATGAAATGGCGATGAGATTCTCTCCAATTTATTTTTAACTGGATGGAATCTCCATCATTCAAAATATTTGGTTTACAAAAAAATTAAAACATGCAAATATGACTACTCACATTGGAGCCGTGGATTGCATGACTGCACACTCTGCAGTTGATTGATGATCCGTGCCCAATGAAATGAGGTACATATGGATTCGTCCGAGTAAATGCAAGTCAGCAATTCACTTCCATTGGTGAATATATAGTAAATTTGAATAAATTTTTCCAAAAAGCCTTTTAAGAGAATCAAGTACAATCAAGACTAATCTGCTAATTTTTGTCCTTGGAATATTGGAGGACTTTTATTTTAGTTCATGAAAAAAGAAAATTGTCAAATTAGTCCCTAAATATGTTCTCTGTCTTTTAGTTTAGTCCATTTGTTACAATTCGCCCATTAACTCTAACGTGGACGCTGACAAGGCATGTTAAGTGCCACGTGTACACAATGACATGTAAATAAAATATTCATTTTAGTCCTTCATGAATAAATTAGTTCATATTAGTCCCTCGTTAATGTAAATGATTTCATTTTTATCCTTCCTACTACATTTGGCTTCAACAATATATTCTCCCCCCAAAATCCAAACAGAAGAAACTTCAACCCCAAATTGACAATAAATTTTTTAGATTGGAAAGAATAAATTAAAATGCAATTTTTGCAGTGCAACATTCATAATCATTAAGAAGAACCAAAAAGAAAAAAGAAACAAGACAACAGACATTTGTCTAGCTCTAATAGAATCCATCCAAGTTGGACCACAACATTAACATGTCATTTACCATCGAAATAAACACGTATGTTGTGTGCAACTACAAAATAGGCTAGCACATTAATAACAATTACTAATTAGACTACACCCTCGTTTTGGTCATAGAAAGTAGGGTTGGGAATAGGCCAGCCAACCTGTTAGGGCCCTGCGGCCTGACCTGTTTATGGCCTGGCCTGGCCTAACTCGTTTTATTAAAAAGGTCAGGCTAAGTGTAACGTTCTAATTTCGTTGACTTGGAAAAATGTTCGTTAGAGACAAATTCCCGAGTTTATGAAATTATTTCGCGCGATTATGAATATCAACATAACGTTGGAAAAATGTTCGTTATGAATATCAACATCAACATGCAATTGCTTAAGTATCCCAACGTTACTTAGGCGTTAATCATCAATATATAAATCCATCAAACATTAAAAGTTGCTTTCAAATGGCTCAACATGACATAAATCCATAAACCTAGGCATTGAAGGGATATTATCCTATATGTCTCCTATCAAGGTAAGATGAAACCACTAAGGGCCACACATGTACCATGATATCCCACCAGAGGAATATATACAATGATACTGCCTATACAAAGAGTCTAAATACATCAAAATATAAAGCCAAACATGGCCCATAGACAAGCTACCGAACGCCCTAATCAAGCACCCAATTGAGAGCCTTGCACATCTAGAAATAGCCACAAACATGTGGTGAGACTAAAGTCCCAGTGAGTGTAAGCATGCAAGTAGTGTAGGGATTCACACAAATGTAAATGCACAGCGGAAGAGTCATATAACAATACGATACATCAAGACAACTTAATTATCAAACAACCTCTTGGTGTATTACCCAACACCGGTGGGGTCTTAGCACTTAATCCTCTGACTCGGACCGATCTCATATCCATACAAGGAACGTCTCTCTTGCAGCCTTTTAACCTCGTGTTTTAATTTAGCAGTCAAGTGTTCATTTTGTTCTTACATCATTCCTTTTAGGTCAAAGACCCATTTTCCTCTTGGTCCGAAGACCTATAATTTTCTTCTCGGCCAAAGACCCATGAAAAACATTTTATAAATGCTCAGGGTTTCAAAAACGTGGGAGCATGATTCATGGCATGTATACATGTTTACATTCACTAGATAAATGATGATTTCATGACATTTAACATCTCATAATCAACAATCTCATGAAACCCTAACCTCTAAAACATAGGGTTAAGCCAATGTTCAAGCAATCAAAATCAATACACACATAAACCCTAGATTAACCTCAATCAATAACAAGCAAGTAAACAAAAAGGGGAAAGGAGAAGAGGGATCATTCAGGAACTTCACACATGATGAAAGTGAGTGGTTGAACCACACTCACCTCAAGAACAAAGATGGAGATAGGGATGTAAAAAAAAACTCGCACTCGCGGATACCCGTGGATATACCCGCAGTGGGTACCCGCATATTTATTAAATGGGTGGGGACGAATATTATACTACCCGCCCCGCGGGTACCTGTATACTCATTAAAACATATTTTCTATTAAATATATTTGAATATTATGATTTTTTTTATTATTTTATGATGAGATATAATTTATTTTATATTATTTTTTGATGATATTCTTAATATATTAACATGTAATGGTATTATATAATGATTCTTTATATATATAATGATATTATAATATATTATATAACATTTCCTCTCTTTCTCTTTATAAAATTTAAATTCTTAAATATTAATGGATACCCATGATTACCCGCGGATACCCGTTACCCGCATAGGTACTCGTTAATTTTAGCGGGTATGTATACGGGTAGGCACTACCCGCCCCCGCCCTGCCCCGTTGACATCCCTAGATGGAGATGCTAGAGGGGTGGAGGACCGAGGATGGTGGTTCCAAGCTCCTCTCTTGGTCGAGGACCTCAAGCTAGGCTGCTTCTCCTTCTTCCTCTTCTTTTTCCTCTGCCAGGGCATGTGGAAGATGGGGAAAATGTATTAGGAATGGGTCAAATGACCCTAGACTATGATTTATAAAAACTGGATTCGCGTCTCCTCGCTTAAGCGAGCCTCAAAAACCTTCTCTGATCGCACGTTCTCGCTCAAGCAAGGATATGCTCGCTTGTGTAACATCCTAATATTTCTAAAATAAAATGGAATGAAGAAGTAATAGTATTAATATTATCTTTATTATTATTATTTAGAAATCATATTATTTAATTAAAAAGGAGGATGGGTGGGTTGGAGTAGGCCCAACCCAATTAGATGTTTAAATAAGAGAAGGGTTATCTATTTCAGCCTATCCTTTCTTAAAACGTCAGATAACCAAACCTTAGGGAAGGGAGAAGCGACTCCACAAGGAGAAGGTGCCGCAGAGTAGATCATCAAGGGAGTTCTGCAATTCGTTTTCGATCGTCATCTCTAAGGTACGAGGGGAAGGGGTGCTACTATATGTGTATGCTAGAGTGCTTGGGTAGCGAGGGCAACCATAAGTCCCTCTAGGATCTCTAATTTCGAAATATGAACTGTGAATCCTATGTTTTACGATTGAGATTGTTCTGTGTGATGCTTAATGGCATGTTTCTTGATGGATTTGAGGGTTGTAAGCGAGATTGTCGAAAAGGGATTAAATTAGGATTTGGGGGAGAGAATTCATAATTAATCGATTAGATGCTAAGTTTATAGTAATCTGTTGGAATAATTGACGGATTCATTGATTTTAATCGGTAAAAACGAGTTTAAGCAAGTTAAGGACTTAAAGATTTGAATAGGGATTGAAGAAGAGGGTTAAAAAGGGGTAAAAACGCAGGTGCAGTCGTTCTTGGGTTGCTGGTAATCGATTACACCAGCATGTAATCGATTACCAGGTGTTTCTGGGAAAGACCATGACACTGAGCCCCTGGTAATCGATTACAGGGATGTTGTAATCGATTACCAGGCTACCAGTCCTCTGGTAATCGATTACAGACACCCTGGAATCGATTACCAGGTCCAAAATGAGGTATTTGCTTCTGGTAATCGATTATAGACTTCTGGTAATCGATTACCAGGTCCAAACTTGAGATGTGAGTGTTGTTTTGATGTATTAAGGTGATCCTTTACTTATATGATGGATGTTTGTCTAATATAAGATTTATTTTGTGGAATTGATGAGATTAAATTGGATGTACAAGATGTATTGACTGTAGCACGAAGTATTGTTATGTGACTATCTTATATTGATGTTTTATGTGTATTTTATCCATGATGTGATGTGGAATAAGTTGAGTAGATGATGTTGTATGAGAAATGTGTAAAATGATGTTGATGCATTGAGCATGAGCATATGAGGTGTGATACATGAGATGCATGCCCTAAGAAAGGGTGGAGACCATGATGGGAAACATTCTATGCACGAGCCCATAGAGGGGGTGCAACCTACCGTGTGGTGTTAACGGTAGGGCCGTCATTGGTAACAACTAAGGGGATTGATGAGGTGCACCCATTGTGCGGAGTTCCAAATCATGACTCTTAGGATAGATTTTGTACATGTGCATGGTGTGAGCATATGCCTTAATTGAGATTGTATGAAAGTGTGAATTCATCTTTGTATTAACCTGATGTGTGCAATGAATAGTATATGATAAATAGTATATGAGTTGAGATGAATGATGATATGTATGGTGATGGGTGGGATTAAGGGTAGCCTTTTGTATTACATGTATATGTTCGTATTCTTTTCCTCACCGTACTCTTTCTCTGGTTTTCTTAGGTGACGAAGAGGGCACTCAATGTGCCAAATTTTGAAGGGACAGGGTCTCGCTCTGATATGTGTGACATTGGGGCTTAGTATCTAGGAGTTTTATTTCCTTATTTTGATATGTAGAGATTTATAAAGATTATTTCTAATGGTCTTTCATGGCCAAGTTATGTTTTTATTATGTTGATAATTTAGCTTTTGAAAACATTGATTTTACCCTTTTATGAAAATGACATTGGATTTGGATTAAGTGAGTGTTTAAATGAAGATTTGTGAACCTTTTTACCTCCGTGTTGACTATAATTTCCCTTTTAATTCAATTTGATGATTGTATTAGTATTTGGGGTAGAAGGGTGTCACAGCTTGAACTAAACAAAGTCAAAGAGCAAACTCTGAAATTCGCCAAATTGCGCTCAAGCGAGATGTTTCTCACTCAAGCGAGAAAACCAGAAACGAAATCCCCTATTTTACTGATATTTTCGCTCAAGCGAGATATTTTTCGCTTGAGCGAAAATGAGATAGAAAC
The DNA here is from genome assembly GCA_026901365.1 of Sesbania bispinosa. Taxonomy (NCBI): domain Eukaryota; kingdom Viridiplantae; phylum Streptophyta; class Magnoliopsida; order Fabales; family Fabaceae; genus Sesbania; species Sesbania bispinosa. Next base: position 387,866 of record QLOH01000661.1, on the reverse strand, counting down.
AGTATCGTGTAGCATATCAAACTGAAACCCCGAATCTTAGCTTTCTAATGCAAGTTGAATCACCTCAATCGTCCATCTAATTAAAACTCTAGATATCATCAAATGAATGCACAAAGGTCATTAGGCTTAAAATCCTAAACTAAGCAACAACTTTAATTGAAGCCCAACAAGGTACATACCACGTGAACAATGATATAAATCATCAATTCATTCCAATTTCCTTAATCAAAGTCTATCCATCTTCTTTCCTTCACCCCTATAGTTCAAATTTTTTAATCCTAACTTGATTTCCCTTAAGTCTCTTCAAAATAGGTATTCAGAGCTTAAGTACTCTTGATCCCTCCCTTAAATTCCCTCTAACATACCAAACTCCAAATAAATTCTCAATCTTTTCTCTCATTTTACCCTCGAACTCCTAAATTCTCCTTCTACGCCTAACTTCTTCCTCTTTGTGGGATTCACAACCTAAGGCTTCCATTATATTTACCAGGTCCTAATTTTGGGATGTTACACTGAGGCTTTTTATAGGTCCTGTTTAGTTAAAGAGACCATGCTTCAGACCTATGAAAAATCCTGTTAGGCCTGACAGACCGATCTATTTAATATAATAACATATAATATATTATATTAATTATATAAACTATTATATATATAATTAAAAAACCTAGAATATAATAAAAAAATAAATATATTATATTAATTATATAAAAAAGCTTGTTTATATGACTGCTAGCTTGCGTAGGCTTATAGGCCCGTTGATCTGTTTGTAAGCCTTGTTATGAAAACAAGCTTTAAATAGGCTTACAGGCCATACTAGGCCTTAAGAAAGGTCTGTAACAGGTAGCAGGCCAAAACTTAGGCTTAAGAATTAGGAATAAGGCCAGGATTAGGCCTGCCAAGCCTGTCCTGAACTGAACTGCTTCCACCCTTACTGGAAAGATTTGGAGTCGATCATATTAGTCCCTAAAAGAAGGAAATTGCATTTTTCGTCCCTAAAAGATGGAAAGTTATTTAATGTAGTCCTTGAAAGATGAAAATACATTCAATTTAGTCCTTAAATTTTTTTAAATGTCAATATACTCCCTAAAAGAGACTAAATAGAATGATAAATATTTCAAGGACAAAAATGTAATTTCCATCTTTTAGGAACTAATATGATCGGCCCAAAATATTTCAGGGACCAAAACAGGGGTTTAGTCTACTAATTATATTGCCACTCATTACAAAATGACCTGGCAACCTTAAATTGTAAATCCATTCATCTCCATTTTAAGGGTTCTTAAGTGGTGGGAGGAAGACTTTTTGGTATTTAGACCATCAGGATGAGTAGGTGGTGGAAAGTTAAACTGGCCAAGTGGATCATTTGTAAGTGCTCTCAATGAATTTTTAGGTTGTCCTCTATTTGTCACCCTTGTAACTGCTAGTGGTACCCTGAAATTGGTGGTGGTAGCCCTAAAACTAGTGGTGGTCTTAAATCAGATGGCCTCACATGATATTTCTATCTATGTCCAGTTGATCGCAAAGTAGACTATGACAACATTCTTGGTACGTGGCTTGTACAACGGATTTTTGAATTGAATGTACCTTTTAACAAGTGTATTGTATCATGTGGTGTAACTACAACAAATGTAGTTATCCCAGATGTAGAAGAAACAATGATGATATTAGGTTCAAATTATTAAATAATGTCAAATAATTTTCATTTATAACACTAATAAGACTTTTGTTAATAAAAATCACAACATTTAAGAATAAAGGCTAAGTAAAATCCAAACCTGACTGGTGGCCACATTTTAATTTGTTCATGTTGATTTGGATCAATACTTAAAGGTTATTGGTTGCAAGTTTATATCAACAAAATTCAAACTTACTGTATTTCAATTTCTTCTTTCTAGTCTAAAAAAAGTATTGTTAATTTGGGGGATAAGGTTTCTTCTGTTTGGATTTGGGGAGAGGACATGTTGTTGAAGACAACTACAATAAGAGCGAGGGATGGAAAATGAAATCATTTATATTAATGAGGCACTAAAATAAACTAATTTATTTCTGGGGGACTAACCATAAATAACAAATTTAAACTTATGGAAGAAGTTGAATTCATTTTACTTTCTTGATTCATTCTATTTTTTTCTCCTAAAAGCTTTCTACAGTTTATTCAAACTGGTTAATATATAACTTCTCAATAAGCATTTATAAGAGAAGAAAATAAAATCAATCAATAAGATAAAATTAATTTAATTTATTTTAAATTAAAATTATTTCATACACCTCCATTTTTTAGAATATTTCTCATTTAATTTCTTTATAAACACCTCTAAAATTATAAAAACTTTCTTATACATTTAGGTTAAGTATTTGTCTTTATTGAAAACTCCTATAAAGCAAAAATTAATGTAGATTCGCTTCATCAAATTGTAAATGGGTTCCACTACACATTATCCAAAGAATATCACCATGTAAATGCAAGACTTTATTCCATTGCACAACAGTATTACAAAGAAAATACATAAAAATAAATTTAATATAAATTGTGATATATTATTATAATTAACTTTTATATATCTTTTTACCTTATAATGTAATATTATTATATTAGTAATTGCTTTAGAAACAATGTCATATTCTCATGAGGCATGAGCCACGAGTAGGATCAACCTGAAACTTTCCAGTCATGTCATTAAATCTAAAATAAATAAGAATTTACCAATAGGCCAATGAATTCCCATTTAGACACCACACTCACAAAACAAAACAAGACCAAACCATACTCTAGAAACCACAACATATTTCAAATTTACAAATTATTTTCCATATGAGATCCAATGCTACATGCTTAATATTAGGGAGAGTCTAAGGTATCTAAGTGAAAAACTAGGGGTACGTGTACATAAGTCAATGACAACCATTAGATATATTCTTTTTTTATTCGAGGGTGTATATTTGATTAAACAACCCGGTTGCAGGTTTTAAGTTAATTTAAATGAGAAATTTGCAATATTAGCCATGTGAATGAAGTATTTATTTGGCAAGACGGATATGGGTTCCCGATGTTGCTTTCTTTATGTAAGGGAGGGTAGCTGAAAAAGTGCTTCCTCCATTGGACTTCATCCAACAACCTCCTTCCTCCATTAGACTCTCGTAGGGGTGAGCCGATAGGGGGAGGGCATCAGGGAAAGGCACGTGTCACACCTGAGTGGAGGTGATGTAGAGGGAGGAGGGAGAAGAAGGGTGAGTGGTGAGAGCATCGGCGACGCGATTGGGGTGAAGTCTAGGAGGCAGGGTTAGATATGTGGTTGTTAAAGGTTACTTTTATTGAATAATTGGGCAGAGAAAAAGTTTGTTCTTAAAGAAATAGGAGTGGTGCATTGCTTGACACTCTGGTCTGAAAATCTGTTATTGAGAAAATATAGGCGTTGGTCAGATTGCCTTGGACGGTAACTTTCTCTCAAGATGGGTCTCCGTGGAAGGTTTCCCTTCCAACATTGGAACAGTCCACCGAGCAGTCTTCATGTATTTTAAGCTCTTGACAATAGATTAGCTTAGTTCTTTTTTATTTTATTTTATTTTGCCTTGTTTTCATTTTTGTAGAAAAAAAAGTTTTTGAAAAAATATGGAGAGAGAGCTCATGTCAACATTAAATGGGTTGAAAGTTTATTAAAGTTTGTTCACTATACATTCCAAAATGCTTCTTGGTTCACACAAGCATTTATTTCTGTTTTACTTAAAGGGTGACTACACAATTATCCAAACTTTTGAGTTATTATTGTAATTCTTAAATGTTTCAAAAACACAATAAAAGCTAATTGGCTAAACCTGTTATTACATGTTATCTTTACTTCTGTATTGGTGCACAAATTTAAAATTTGTGCATCTTAGATTTACCCTTAATATTATATATCCTTTTAGATTATATATACTTCGAAAATGTTATGTTAGATAGTGATGGGATCCCAAACCACCGGGGAGACCTCCAACATATGGCCAAAGAGCAAACCACACAAGTGAGCTAGACACCACATCCAACCCAAAACCTTAAGGCGTTAGGTTTATGGATCTTGTCACTTATATATTGCTCTCCTTGCTTATTCCTATCCAATGTGGGACTAATACTTGATAACCCAACAGTCTCCCCCCTCAAGTGAGTCCATTCATCTAGTGCTCCCACTCAAGCGGAAGCTTTTTCATCACGAGTATACTATGGTAGCATTAGAGTTCGGCCATTACCGCCAATGCTCTCTTCACACTTGCACCGTCGTTGGCTCACATCAACTGAACATGCCGCCTTGCCTCCACATATCTCTAGGAAGACTTTCGACACAATGATCACCTTATTGATTCACCACCAATTTCTCGTCCGAGCCGGTCACCGGTCACCTAATCATACCATCGGCTCTCATACCACTTGTTAGGTAGCGAGGGGAGCCTAAACTACTGGGGAGACCTCCAACACATGGCCAATGAGCAAACCACTAGAGTGAGCTAGACACCACATCCAACCCAAAACCTTAAGGCATTAAGTTTATGGGCCTTTCCACTTATATATTGCGCTCCTTGCTCATTCCTATCCAATATGGGACTAATACTTGATATCCCAACATGTTATCCTTATGAAATCCTGGAGTTGTTTAAAATCTTCATTCACAAGTCCAACAGAAACATTCCAAATCTAGAATGAACAAAATATATAAATGCCAAAAAGTGAAATTGAAATATGAAATATACAAATTAGTTGAGTAAAGCCCCAAATTCATCCTTGAAAAAACACTCTGAAACACATTAGTCCCTAATAAATAAAAACTCGTGACAATGTCCTTAACAATTATCTCGGTAAGACACATTCGTCCTTCCATTAACTTATGTCCGTTACAATTAACAAATGTGCACATGTGACACGTTAAATGGTCTACGTGGCAAAGATATTCACCACATGGTCATCCTGCGTGGCTTATGTTATAACTGATGTAAATTTTTACCTTGAACCCATAATCACACCTTGGACCACTACCCCTACTATACAACACTATATTCATACTTGAACAGTTGTTACTTCAACGTATATCCTTGAACCCACAATCACACCTTGGACCACTACCCCTACTATACAACACTATATTCATACTTGAAGAGTTGTTACTTCAACGTATATCCTTCATTCTTGGTCGTAGTCAAACCTCTTTTAAATCCTCTCCACCACCCACCATTCTCAATAAATTTTAGTAAATGAAGGAGAGTGATTCTCGAAGTTAGAATGAAGAAGAATGTGGTCTGCAACAAATATTAGGGATTGCAGGAAACCCTAGGTTTAAATTCCTTTCGTTTTAGGTGTGCAAGAACTAATGTGTCCTAAAAACCTTTCGTCAGGGACTAAATATGGAAGTTAGTTATAATAAAGGGCATGTTGGATGACCATCTGGTGAATGTCTTTGTCACGTAAACCATTTAACGTGCCAAATGTTCACATTTGTTAATTGTAAAAGACACAAATTAATAGAAGGTCGAATGTGTCACATAGAGATAATGTGTCTTAGCGTGTTTTTGTCAAGGATGAATTTGGGGCTTTATTCTAAATTAGCTAGAGTCAATATGTAAATAAAGGTGAAGTCTACAGCGAAACAGTTGGAAATTGTGTTGGGAATTTTAAACACCCAAATATAAGCTCATTATGCCAGATTATTGAGAACTACAAGTTTCAAGGAATACCTGGATCCATTAAGCTTTATCACAATGCAGCGGAAATCTTCGGGTAGGTAACGAACGTCACGAACCTCCTCTTCGGGATTAAACATAAAACAGAATGGCATAAAATAAGGTTAGAGTAAAGATGGTGTTATGGTCTTCCTCAACCAAATCTCTTGAGTTCCCAAAACACCTTAGTGCCAGAATCCTGATGGGAAGGAATATGGAGGCGGTGGTTGATTTGGTGTCTTAGGGACCAACACCTCTAAAGGGGCTTATTTATACCAACCTATTAGGGTTCCCACTATACCGAAATAGGCCAAGCCCAGTGTCCATTCATAATGCCTACGGTAGTCTAAACGGGCTCTCTTAATGCAGATCACTAGCGATCAACCCAATTGACGTAAATAGCTAATACAAATATTTTAATATTTAATATGTAGCCCACAAAAAATATTTATTAGAAATTAAAATTTCAAACAATCTCCTACTTGGGCTTCATATTAACTTTTAGACATTTATATCACAGGAAAAACATTAGGCGCACAATTGTACGCTATTTACTTTTAGACTACCACTTAACAATCTGGTCCATCTCATATATCAACAGAGACCCACCATGGATTTTGTCACTCTATAGCGCGACTAAACCCTGATGATCACTGCAACCAATATACTTAATGACATGGATCAAATGTGGATGAATGGTATGAAAATTGCATGTTGTGTGATCTAATACATGTCTATTTCCAATTGGTCCAAAGTTTAATCTTTATAGAGGTCAAATAGAGCAATATAAATATATTGCACCAAATGAGTTCATAATAATTGAAAAATAATAGACGTCGATATTATTATGCAGAAAATCCAAAATATCCAAAATGTACAAAAATTAATACAAATAGGACTCCCACTAAATTAAGGTACTATCAGGAATTACACCCATGTGAGCAACATGCTCATGAAATACTTTAGGTACCAAACCTTTAGTAAGTGGGTCAGCTAACATATAATTAGTCCCTATATGCTCTATGGAAATATGCTTATTCTGAACTCTCCTTTACAGCCAAGTACTTAATATTTATAAACTTGGACTTGGTTGCACTCCTATTATTGTTGGAGTAAAGCACTGCTGAGTTATTGTCACAATAAATTTTCAATGGCCTTTCTATGCCATCTACTACACGTAAGCTAGTGACAAAATTTCTCAGCCACATACCGTGGTTGGACGCCTCAAAACAAGCAATAAACTCTGCAGCCATGGTTGAAGTAGCTATGAACGTATGCTTAGCAGACCTCCAGGAAATAGCTCATCCAGCCAACATAAAAATATATTCTGACGTAGAGTGTTTGCTATCTTGACATCCAGCCCAATCAGAGTCTGAATACCCAATGACCTCTAAGTTCTTAGATCTCTGATAAGTGAGCATGTACCCTCTTGTTCTCTTCAAATAATGCATAACGCGTTTTACCCAAAACTCCCACTACAAATGCTATATCAGGACGAGTGCATACTTGAGCATACATCAGACTTCCTACTGCTGAGGCATAAGGAATCTTTTGCATGTCATCTCTTTCGAGATCATTTTTAGGGCATCGGTCGAGACTAAATTTATCTCCTCTAGCTATCGGGGTATCCCCTAGCTTACTATCTTTCATGTCGAATCCATCTAAGACTTTATCGATATAGTTCTTTTGTGACAACTTTATGATACTGCGAGAACGATCTCTTAGTATCTTTATCCCTAGCACAAAAGAAGCTTCTCCAAGTGTGAACACTTAATTTTGTCTGGTTCATCAAAATAAAAATTACTAAAAGATAATATTTTTCATGCATTTTGGACCCCTGTTAATGTCATTTTAATATCATAGTTTCATTCCATAACTAAAAAAAATAAAGATGAAGAAAGGGCAAAAATTTAATGTTGATGCATTTTAATCAGTGTTATAAAACTTGGACCGGTCATTGACTCAGTCGGGATATTGGGTTACTGGGTCACTGATTGAACCGGTATATATAAAAATATATTAATTTTACATTCAAATTTATAAGATTTATGAAAAATAAGATACAATAATAATATAATTAAAATAGTAATAATATATTATTTACTATATTTCATATTATTATATTGTGTATAATTTAATGTTTGTAAAATTGGACCAATCAATAAATTATTTGAAAAATTGATTTATGGTTTATGTTCAATCATGTTCAAATCCGTGTTAATTAAAAAAGTATGTACAAATTTATATGATATAATAAAGAATAAACAAGTATTTATATAGTAAAGTGTAAATGTAATTCACAACAATAATATGATGATATTCTAGCATACAGAGAAATATATAATTTAAAAGTTTACAGATACTATTTGTAATAAAAAAATAGTTGTCAGATAATATTCATTACTTTACTACGTTTGTTATATTCTATATATATAAAAGTTGACACTAAAAGGATAAGAAGCAGAGGTGGTGCAGTGGCGCAATGCACGCTTCCTTACCCATGAGCGTAAGGGTTCGAGTCGTGCCTCTGCTACATTCGCCTCTCAACTTTTTTAATAAAGAATAATATTCCTGTACGTAGGGGTGTAAGCGGGTACGGGTCAACCCGCGAACCCGATCAACCCAACCCAACCAGAAGGTATTTGTTCGGTTCGGTTTTATTTTGCTGGACCTGATCACGTTCGGGGTTGGGTATCGGGTTCTGAAATTTAAAATCGACCCAACCCGACCCAACCCATATATTAGAACAAATGGGGAAAGAAGCCCATATTTTGCAGCCCATGTTTCTGATTCAGAAATTGTTGCCCTATTGACCAAACAAAAAAAAGAAATTGTTGCCCTAGCCAGCAGCCACCCCCTCCATCATGCATCCACTATCACCATCATTACCAAGCCACCATCGTGCTGCAACAAAAACCAGAAACAGAGAAGACAAAGAGAAGGAAAAAAGACAGAGAGAGGGAGAGAGAGGCAGAACTAAGTGAGAGAGGGAGAGATGCCCTCCACCACCGCGCGGCTAGCGCCGCGCCGCCGTCTTAATCATCCTTCCCGCGGCTGAGAAACCATTGATCTACCACCCGCAGCGATCTCGCCCTCGCGCGGCCACCCCTTGTCCAGATCATTCCGCAAACCCCACCGTGGAAACCACCGCCTACACTGCGTGCGACCGTCCGAGCAGTACCATCGCCTCCACTGCGCGCGACCCTCCGAGCAGCGCCACCCCCTCACCTCTCGAGCACCGTTTGGGTCGCGGCCGTACCGTTGCGGCAATGCAGCGCCGCCTCTATGCGCAAGCTCCGCCCCCTTGCCTATCCCTTTCCCCATTTCCCAAATCCTAGCAGAGAAGATGAAGAGTGATATTAAATTTGAATGGTTGTAGTTCTGATGGTTTATGCCCTGTGTCTGATGGTATTGGGTTTTTTTTTCCTCAATTTTTCCCTTTTAATATTTCCCCAACCCGGTGACCCTACCCGATCCAACCCATTAATGATCGGGTTGGTTTGGTTCGGGTTGCACGATAAAAAATAGATAACCTGATCCAATCCAACCCGATGTTATTTAATCGGTTAAGACCCTGCAAACTCCCAAACCCGACCCGACCCGACCCGATTACACATATGCCCGTACGTGGTTTACTCGGGCCGCCCGGTTCTTGTCGAGTTGACCGGTTTACAATCTGTTCAACCGCGTAAGGGCCGGTTTATTAACAGATCCGATCCAAAACCGTGACCAGACTGGTCATGGGCCCGGTTTCCGGTTGAACCGGCCGGTCCGGTCCGACTCTTATAACACTGATTTTAATTTTATCAAATAATAATAAAAACTAAAAAAATATAATAAATAAAAAATGAAAATAATGTTGGTGTTTTTCTGTCACTGGTTTGCATTCATATGTGTTATGTTTGTTTTTGTTTGTTGTTATTGTTATTGTTATTTTTTAATCATGTCCCTTTGTAGATGAGTCTGAGCTCAGAGAAAGAAAAATAATAGATTGAACAGAATAATTAAGGGTGGTAGGCGAATACAGAAATGATGGAGGAAAATAATGGAAAAGATAAAAGAAGAAAAACGAAATCTGAAGAACCGATCAAACTCTCTGAATACCTATCCCCTTATCCTTACATCTAAAAAAAAGAAGAGGATTAAAACGGGAGGAGGGAGTTCTCTCAAGAAAAAAGGAAGAAGGGGGGAAGCCAGAAGCTCTCTCTCCATACCCCATCAACCAGTCCCCAGTTTCACAACCATACAACCACCACCATCCGCCACAAGTAGCTTCCCCCACGTTGTTGTCCTCCCACACCCACAACCATCATCACTGCACACAGCTGCAGCAGTCGAGAGCCTCCTCTTTCTCTGCCACGATTTGCATCTACTTCCTCCCAGCCACCACAGTCGTCCTTGCATGTGCGTTTCGCACCTCCAGCGACCGTCGTCCCTATGTGCAAGTCGCCATCCATGGAGGAGTCACCACTACGCGCGATGTGCATATTCGTTTCTTGTGAGCTGCTGCATGGCCTCCTCGAGCTCCACCGCGCGCGGGCCGCATCCCTGCAACCTCTTACACCACTTCTAGCGAACCGCCACTGCACCAATCCGACCCACAACAGTGACCTCTGCCATGGCTGTTCGTGGTCACAGTCGTCGTTCCCCTCTCATTCCTCCGTCATCGCACCATGCATTTGTCTGTAAGAAGGCAACTGTACGAAGGTGAAGGTACATGGAGTTGTTTGCAAGTGTATTGCATAAAGAAAAGAAAAAGAAAAAAAAGACGCAAAAAAGGAAGGCGTTGCATGCGTTAGAGAAGAAAAGGGTGGTGTGAATAGAAGATAAGGGTGGTGTCGATAGCAAAAATCTTGCCGGAAAGAATTGAGGGTGTTGCGAACAGCAGAAAACGGCGTGTTAGTAGAAAATTCCATGGCATAATGGAAAGTTGAGTATGGTGCGAACAACATAAAAAGACGGTGTCAATAAGCAGATTCCTTGCCAGAAAGAAAAACTGATGGTATTGGGAACAACAGAAAAGGGGTGTTAGTAGAAATTCCTTGTCAAAAAAGAAAGAAACTCAGTGCAGTGTGTGAATAGCAGAAAATGGTGGTGAAAAGGAATTCTTGTGTTAGCATCAGGTGAGTTCCTCTCCATCTCTGTTAAGGTAAAGCCCACTCCCCTATATTACTTCAGATTTAATATTTTTATTATATTTTTTAATTTGGTTGAATTCCCTTTAATTATTTATTTCATTTAAATTTGTTTTTGTAAATATTAGTTTGATTTAAATTTTTTGTGAATGTGTTTGTTTATGTTTTTCTTAAATTGTAGCTTTATAAATGTTTTTTTAATTTATCAAAAGGTGTTTGGTTTACATTTAAAAATTTCTGTAAATATTTACTTAAATTAAATTTCGTATCATTTTATGTGAACAAAGTAATTTAAAAATTATAATCTTGTAAATATTTGTATGACAATGTGAACAAATGTTGAGTGTTTGTAAATATCTTGTCCCTCTGTTTTAAAATCTTCGTGTTGTAGTTTTTAATTCAAAATTTCACGCAGATCTATAAATATTTGTTTAGTTTGTAAATGTTTGTTTGATGTAAATATCATGTTGTAAATGTTTCAATTCCACACAAGCAACAAATTCAGAGAATATTTTGATTGTGAGGGTTTATTGAGCAATCACATATTGACTTGAACCCCAAAGGATTTATTGAGCAGACGCGTGCTGACCTGAATCTCGTACGATATAGATCAAGTCCAAAATATTTCTTTTCCAAAATTTATTCTCAAAAATGTAGAAAAAAAATCCTAAATAATCGTCTACGCAACGATCGATAAGGTTAATTGAATAGTGGATACTGGATTTAATATTATTTGGACCGTAAGGGTTTGTTGAACAAACCAAGTGTTTGACTTGAACCCCGTGCAAGTAGACTCAAGCCCGTAAAATAAAAATATTTCCAAAAATTAATTCTTTCCAAAATAAAAACAAGTATCAAATATTTTTCGATCTTCTTTTCTTTTCAAATATAAAAATCAATCATATTTTTCAAAAATCTTTCAAAAAATAAAAATAAGTCAAAATATTTTTTAATCCCTTTTAAAATAAAAAATCAACCATTCTCTTAAAAAATCAGTTCCTTCAAAAAACAAAAATAAGTCTAAACATTTTTCAATCCTCTTTTTCAAATCAATCATTCTTCGAAAATTAATTCTTTCAAATAAAGAAACAAACCAAAATGTTTTCAAATCATCTTTTTCCAAATCCAAAATCAACCATTTCAAAAACCAAATTCAAATCAATCAAGAATTTTCAAACTACGTGGCTTTGATTTCTCCCTTGAAGTTGGGGATTCGTAGGAGCGGGAACCGGACCCGTCAAGCCAAAATAAAATTTCAAAATGTTTTTCCCTTGTCAATAAAAAACCAATCATTTTCTGAAATATTTTTTTTCTCAATTATTCTAAAAATACATAAAAATTCAAGAATTTGAAAATATCAAAAAAGCGTTTTCCGAAATTCCCTTCTCCTTTTCAATAATAAAATCAACCATTTTTCTTAAATAAATCCTTCCATTTACTCAAAAAATAAAAAAAAGTGAAAATCAAATTACAAAAATAGTTTAATTTCTTTTTCAATTTTAATGGGTAAAAGAAATATTTTTCAAAGTTAACCAAATTTGCACAATTAATTAAAGGTACCGTCTTAGGACGGATGTCGTAGGGTGCTAATACATTCCCTACACATAATCGACTCCCAAACCCAAATCTGGTTCCAAAGACCATTCTCTTTTTTTAAAGGGTAACATAGTAGTCAAGATTTATCAATCGAACATGTGCATATTGTCATTATAAAAATTTGTTTGAATCATCCTGTGAGAATGAACCTAACAATGCATGCCGAATGATTGCTATGATTTTTGAATTAAGATGGCCACCATGCATGTGATTTTCATAAACATGCGCATGCATGGCTTAATACACTGATCATGAGTTAATAAGTTCTCTTTATATGCATTGGAATAATACTGGTTCTATTTTATCTTTAGATGGTTCGCTTCAAGACCGTTGATGCCCCTAGTACCTTAAGGAAAGGTAAGGGAGGCAAGAGGACTCGGCAGAGCCCTACTTTGACCCACTTAAGTTCAGGAGCCCAGCTGCTCACGAGGCATACAGTTCTCTGATGAAATGTAATTTCATCCTGGAAAGGCCAGTTGCACTCTAGCCTGGCGAGTTTGAGGAGTTCAACAGAGAGATCACTAGGAGGCATTGGAGGCGTTTAGCTGAGCCTGACCAATACTTTGACCCGGAGTTGGTCAGAGAATTTTATGCCAACACCATTGGAGACCATGATGTTGATGTACATAGACGGTCCTATGTCTGAGGCCAATGGGTATCTTACGATTGCGACGCAATCAACACTTTCTTAGGTCGACCTGCACCAGATGATGAGAGGATGATGGCTTGCCAGTATCATGAACTGGTAAATGAGGTTGGAGCCAATGGCAATGATGCTTTGGACAGCAGGACTACTGAGTGTTTGTGCTTGAGGGGTCGCACCTTTGAGAGAAACGCTTATTGACAGGTTGACAGGATCTACAGGACTGATTTGCACGACATAGCTAGGATGTGGACGGTCTTAGTGTTGGCTAACATCCAACCAACCAACCATGTATCAGACATCACTATGAAGACTGCCCATCTCATATAATGTATCCTGACTAGACAGGATGTTGATGTTGCCAAGGTGATATCTTATAAGATATTCATGACAACATCATATGTGGGACGACGAAGTGCGCAATCCAGGATTAGCTTGGGATTCCCTTCTCTCATCACTGCTCTATGCAGATCTCAGGGTATTGAGGTGTTCCCCATTGAGCATATTAAGACCCCTATGACTAAGGGGTACATTGAGGCTAACTGCATCCCTGATGAGGAGGATTTGGAGCCACAACAACCACCACCACCACAGCCACCATAGCAGCAGCAGCCTCCACCAGCTGATGCATCTATTCCTTTTTGGGCGGAGCACCCGTTTCAGCAGCACTCCACCCTCTACAGAGGGATGGTGCACCTCCGGGACTATTGGTACCAGATCAGACCAGACCCTTACCCAAGCATGCACCCACGTCAGTTCAGAGACTATTTGCAGTGGCCGGAGGACAAACCTGTTGTTCCGGGAGGAGGAGGAGCAGTTGGTGGTAGAGATGGACATGATGAGGACATGCAGGACAGAGAGGACGGGGATTGATCTTGGTGTTTTCTTTCCTTTTTCCTTTTCATTTTTCATTTTTTTTCTTTTATTTTTCTTCCATTGGATCTGTACTGTATCTGATACTACTGACTTATCATTTCTATGCAGTGTAGATTCCAGTATGTTTATTGTTGCATTGGGATTTGATTTTGTTAGGATAAATTTTGAGGATTTTTGTTTTTAGGATTTAGGAAATAGGGATTTAAGGAATTTAATTTCAAATTCTTAAAACTAGGCAGTCTAACTAACTGAACTAGGAAAAAGAAAGGAATTTTGTGACTGAATCCGTAATCAGTTAGGATTCGGATATTATGCAGGAAGATATATCAGGGTAGCTAATTAATTTCAATAAGTGATTTCATCAAGGAAATTAGCCAAAAAGCCAGTGAGTTGTGAGACCAAACACTTTTTATGAGAGTTTTCACCATTGCTTGTCAACTTTTATTGCTTGAGTTTTTGGATTTTATTCTGCACATGGAAAAATATGGAAGTGATTAAGGCAACTTGTAATTATGACATAATTGCTCAGTGCCAAAAAGCCAACCCATGAAAAATTGTTCCAATTTTTTTGTAACCGAATTGAGCTTTAATTTTTCCTTTCTTATGCACCCCAACTAGATTGATATAAATATCCTGTCCCTAACACACTTGGGATAGAGAACATAGGTGCAATTCTGATAGAATGAGTAAGTGGTTGGTTATATGAAAGATACAAAAAGCAGGCACAAGCAAGCAAAGTGAGTCACTCCCTCAAGAATATAAAAGAAAAACAAAAAGTGAATGAAAAAGGGAGTGAACCACTAAACAAAAGAAAGAGGCCAACTGGATGATACAAGTCAAGAATGCAATGGGAATTCAAAGAAATTTCAAGAAAAAGAAAAATTCAAAAATGCTCTCTATTCCAGTGTTTCTTTACATATCCAGAAAAACCATGAGTTCTTGATAGCCCAGCTTCATTAAAACCCAAGAAAGACCTTTTGATCCATGATTTACCATGTGCATGTTTATTAACCAGAAACGACTATCAATTTTAGTTGTTCAACTGGTGTGAAAAATTTGAGGGAAAACACTTACCCGTGAGCATGAGAGAATTTCTTGATTTATCACTTATTATTTTGATTACTGCTTTTGAAAAAGTTCGAATGTGTTTTTATCCTGTTCTGATTGAATATTGGAAACACCACTTAATTCTGATTATCAATCTAAAATTTGGAAAGTGACACCTGCCTAGCAAAGAGATGATGAAATTATTTCCTTAATAGTGAGAACCATGAATGGGTATTGAATTCCTTTGATTGCAGAAGGTTCTCTTGCTTGACGACAAGCAAGAAGCTAAGTTGGGGGAAATTTGATAAGTGCTAAATTAATGATAAATTTCTATATAATTACAGCACTTATCAAGGGCAAAATGTTAGATTTATACCCCAATTTACCTCTTTTTAGTTTAAAATACAGATCTTGTGATTATTTGATCCAAATTTGAATTTGATGCTATTTTGATAAGAAATTGGTTGATTTTTGCAGATAAAGAGAAAAGTTTTAAATAAAGTAACAAGATAGTAGCAAATAAAGATGAGATCAACAAGAGATCAATCTAAAAGGATAAGAGTTGGGATAATGAAAGATTTAAATTCAAATCCAATCTCAAGATAGCACCAAATAAGGTAGGATATGCATAAGATAAGCTTTAAAAGGAGGAGAATCAGGAAAGCAGACACGGAGGTCTGCGCTCCACCTGCACTGAGCGCAAGTGAAGCGCAGAATTAGAATTTCAATACTGTTTCTTGCGCTCCAACTGCGCTGAGCGCAGATCTAAGCGCAGGAACACGGAAACCTAATTTCTAATGGTCCAAAGCAAGGTTTCAACGGGCTTTCCAAAGTTCTATTTAAAGGACCTTCAGCAAGATCAGGAAGGAGGAGACGGCGGAGCAGATCTGGAGCTAGAGAAAAGTGTGACAGTTTCTTTATTGGTTTATAATGGCTACCATGAGTAGCTAAACTCTCCTTTAAGATTGAATGTAGTCGATTCAATCCCCAATTGTATTTGAATTCTATTTGTTATTTATGAATCCCTATTTTTATAATATTGGTGTTTTTATTCTGTTCTTAATGCTTAGCTTTCGCCTTGTGTCAGAGTTATGATATGATTTTATGGGGTGCACTGAGAAGTGGTTTTATAAAATCATAAGCAAATTCTTGGGAGCCTAGAGATAGGGATCTTGAATTCTGATTGGTGAAAACACTCAATTCACGACTGTGGAGACCAGGGTGAATTGATGGGTTTAACAAATAGATCTTTAATCCGGGGCAATTTTCGACTGTGGAGACCAGGGTAAATTGATTTGAGTATTTCATATTTGTGGAGACCTTTGTGAAATAACTTTAATTTGTGCTTCAATATTATGATTACATATTCATAAATATCATTGGGTTTCAAATACAAAAAGGGGTGCGATAGACAAAGTTCAATCCTAGTTCCAGTCATTTGTGTAGATGCATATACTTGTAGATACATTATATGTAGGTTTTGATGATGCCAATAGAAAGAAAATGAGATTACAAGATTGACTAAAAGGAATTGGCAAAGAAAGAGCAAGGAGCAAGTTTGATGCAAGATCAAGACTACAAGTGATGATTAGATAGATATAAGTTTAGTTAGTAACTATGTTAAAAGAATTCTAGACTTTGCAAGTAACTTGGCCTTAAAAGTAAAACTCAAGAGAAATGTTTTTATGAACCAAAATCAGTTCAAAAGAAAGTTTTTGAACTGGTAATCGATTACCATATGAAGTGTAATCGATTACCAGAAGCTGTCAAGTTTAAATTTGAAAACTTTTGAACTGGTAATCAATTGCGTAATCGATTACCAGTAATCGATTACCAGTAATCGATTACGTAATCGATTACCAGAGTGCAGAAAATGCAAAAATTGAATTTCAGTCACAACGGTTCATAATCTGTTTGAATTTTTGAATGTGTAATCGATTACCACTTTATTGTAATCGATTACCAGTAAGATTTTTCTGAAAATTATGAAGAGACACAATTCCTTATCAAAAGATACAAAGCTTCAATTGTTCTATTATAAATATGTGTCTTCATTTCGAAAAATAAGTAGATTACAATGTGAAATAACAAAAAGTGTGAAATCTCTTTAAGAATCATTTTGGCCAAAACACTTGCAAATTATTAAGGATTCTTATACGAACTTCAAGTTGTATCATCTACTCTAAAAGAGAGTTCATCAGTGTACAAACAATTATTCTTATATTGTGTGGTTAAAGAGAGGGTGCCTCTCGTGGTTAGTGGGTGAAACTCAACACAAGGGATTAACTAACCATTCTAGGAAAGATGATAGGGTCTTGTGATTAATTCCATAATCAGTTAGGATTAGGATACTTCTCAAGAGAACCTATCAGGATAGTTAATTAAATTCATTAAGTGTTTTATCAAGGAATTTTAGCCATAACTGGTGAGTTGAGAGCCCAAACACTGATATCGAGAGCTTTTCACCGCTGCTTGTCAACTGTTATTGCTTGAGTTTTTAAATTTTTGCCTGCTTGAAGAGATATGGAAGTGACAAAGGCATATTTTGTGATTCTAATATTGTGCTCAGTGCCAAATAGCCAACCCTGATTTAATATTTCCATTTATTGATTGTCCATTTGAGCTTGAATATTTTCCTTGATGCACCCTAACCATATTCATTGAACATCACCTATCCCTTAACACTTGGGATAGAGAGCAAGGTCACCACAACAACATGGGATAAGAGGTTGGTCACAGAAACTCAAGAGAAGGCACAAGAAATCACAAAAGAAGGATCCTCTCCCACAAATAAAGTTTCTATGTTATTCTTACTGAAAAAAACTGCACAAAAGTGTGGAATTGAATAAGTTAGGGGGAGAATTTCTTCAAACAATGAGGCCAAGCTGAAAAAGGGTGACCATTCAAGAATGATCGGGTGAATTGAGAGAAGTCCCAAGCACAATCACAAGATGCTCTCTATTCAAAGTGTTCCTTGAATATCCAGAAAAACCATGATTTCTTGATAGCCCAGCCTCATTACAACCTAAGAAAGACCTTTTGATCCATATTAACTGCTTGCATGTTCAGATTTTGGAAACGACTATCAATTCTAGGTGTTCAACAGTGGTGAAGAAGATTGAGGGAAACACTTACCCGTGAGAATGAGAGATTTCCTTGGTTTATCACTTACTGCTTTAATTGCTGTTTTTGAGAAAGTTTGATTGATGTTTGTATTTCTATTCTGATTGAGTTTTGGTAACATTACTTGGTCCTGAGTTTTTCTTATATCTGGAAAGTGATTGCTACTCAAGAAGGAGTTGAGGAATAGTTCCTTGAATTTGTTTTTTTTATTATTAGGAATACACTGGGAATAGAATTGATTTTTGATTGCAAAGAGGTCTCTTGCTTGAGGACAATCAAGAAGTTAAGTTGGGGGGATTTTGATAAGTGAAAATTAGTTGATAAATTAAAGCACTTTTTATTTCACTTATCAAGGATAAAATGATAATTTTATCCCAATTTAATCCCTTTTTATTAAATATTAGATAAATTGTACTTATTAATCTAAGATTTGAATTTGATGCTATTTTGATTGAAATATTGCTGATTTTTGCAGGATATTGCAAAGATTTGATTTGAAGGATAGATAGCATTAAATGAGGGAGATGTCTGCAAGATTTGAGATTGATTGAAGATATTTAATGAAGATTTAAAGAAGATTTGAAGCCATTAATGAGGAGATCACTGCCAATCAATCAAGGATTCTGCAGACAAGTTTCCCAATTAAATTAAAGATTGCTCAATAAATACAAAGATATCATCAAGAAAAGGGAAATAAGGAAAGACAAATCTGCTAAAACCAGTCTCGGGGAGAGATCAAGATTAAAAAGAGAAATTTGGAGCTGCAGGACGCTACCTGCGCTTCACCCCGCGCTATAGCGCAGGTGAAGTGCAGACTCTCTGGAAATTGCGCCTCATCCTGCGTTGTAGCGCAGCCTGGAGCGCAGGTTACGCTGATTTGGTCCCTGTTGCCGTTTTTAGATAGATCTCTTCCCAAATTGTTGTGTCTTTCCTTAGTCTATAAATAGGAACCTCTTGCACCAATCCTGGTGTGCACGATTATTGTAATTCATATATATTTCAGTGATAATGCACCAAAGCTAAGTTTAGAGTAGGAGAGGAGAAGCGCTTCACAAGGATTGAAGATGGTGACAGCATCTTCAGTGGTTTGTATGGCTACCTCGTGTAGTTAACTCTCCATTAGGATTGGATGTAATTGATTCTACCCCCGAGTGTATGTAAACTCTATATTATTATTTCCTGAGCTCTCTGTCTATAATATTGGTAATCTTATTCTGTACTTAATCCCTGATTTCCGCGCTTGCGCCAGAGTTATAGGCTAGTTTCGACTAGGAGTGAGGATGGGGGAGCCTAGACATAGGAAACCCAAACTCTGATTGAATAAGAGGACTCGGTACTCTATGACCGACACATGAGCGTTACTAATGAGCGATGGGTAGTGACAGTACTCTAGCGAAGGGCGTTTACAAGATTAGGCCTTAGTATCGATAGCAAAGGATTAGTTGGTTGTCAATCCAGGACCGACACATGGATGTATCCTGATGAGTGATGGGTAGTGTGAGTACTCTAATGAAGGTGCGTCTACAGGATTAGGCCTCGTTTATCAATTAGTCTTTTACAAACGGAATAAAGAGAGCAAAAATAAGTCGAGGGTAAGTCTGTCGCTTAGGAGAGCCCGCATGGATTATCTTTGAGTGTGAGTGACGCTTGGTAACTCGGGGTCATAAGCAATATAGTTTGTCTACAGTATTATAGAGTAAACCTAAAATAATAGATAGTTTTTACATGCACAAAGGGTGTGATGAGATGAAGTTCAATCCTAATCCAAGTAAAATGTCTCTAACTCTTCCTTTCTAATTCCATTGATTATTAATTTGCTATTTACAATTCCATAACAATATTATCAAACCGTTATTTCCCTTGATAATTAGATCACAAGTTTACGTTAATTGACCGTTCCCTGTGGATACGATAACTTTTTTTTACTATTATACTATTGGATTTTTGGTTCGCTTGCCAGAAAACCATCATTGAGCGTTCCCACTTTTCAACCTTATCCTCCTCTTGATTTTCCGGAGTTGGAGTGGGTTTCTCACCCCGAAGTTCCAGATCAAGATCCATGCAGCCGAGAGTTATCTTGACTGCTTCCTTCCAGACCTTAAAGTTTGTCCCATTAAGCATAGGGATACAATTAATTTGAGCACACATGTTAATAGCACTAGCAGCAACAACTGTAATAGAATATAAGTACACTTAATTACATACTCACATACAATAAACGGGGATTAAGTATAAAATACATATTAAGATATATGCAGGCAATTATAGATCCAACAAGATACCAAGCACTCCACCAACCCCAATGCCTTTGGGCATGTAAGTTGGTTTGTAAACAGTACTCTCACGCAACGATCAAACATTGATAGTTAGTTCTGTAAGGTGAAAATCCATCTTTGGACAGAAGATCACCCACATGAACAACTAGCTTTACAACTATCACACATTTATCGTCATAGATATAAGATTATTCAGTCAAGTTGTGTCACACCTTTGGGTGGGAGCACAACCCACATGAATAACCCCACACTAACATCCAAGTAATTTTAATTAAATCAATTTCTATAACAGGGATTGCTTTGGCAATATATTACATAAACTAATTTAATTAAAAATTACTAGATAAATAAATAATTAAATAGGGTCTATTATTTGCCAAAATTTACACTCAAATATTATAAGAGTGAAAATCCAAAACAAAATAATATTACAGCAAATTAATAAAATATTACGATAAACACACAAAAAAATACAAAAAAAATATTTAAAGCCGGAATGTGTGCGACATTTTGCTATAATAATCCTGGTGCACAAGAAATTGATCTTAAGCTTTTAAATTCAACTTCAAATAAACACCATTATTTGGTGCAACAGTTTAACTTATAGCTAAAATTTTGATTTCAAAATTTTATTTTATTGAATCAAAAAACAAAAAATCGTCATAATAAGGATTCAAACACAGAGCTCGATGGACTGCGATGCGGCGCAACAACCACCAAACTAAACGGAGCAATTGTTGATAAAGGACATTCATAATGTTTTTAAAGCTTAATAACTATCGTCTCAGAAGAAAAAAAATGTTGACTGAATATTGACGGACGCGAAAGAAGCAGAATGAATAATCGTAATAATTATCGCAGCCAAAACAACATATGCGATTTCGAAACTAATTCCCACAAGCCACAATACATTCTTGATGCCTCTTATTAGAATACCATACAATTTCAACGTGAACAGGATCAAATCTTGGTAGTAACAGATCGCACAAAAAGAAAAAACAAGATTAAAAAACTAACCATATAAGTACACAATATTACGATTTGTTGGCTTTAAAAAAAAAATCAAAATTTAGAACCCATCATCCTTATAGAAATTAGTTTATAGACACAGGATGTACAAAAGAAAAATAATGGATGCCATTCACAAACACAAATTTATCCCAATAATCTAACAATAATGTTGGCTCTGATACCAATTGTTGGGAATTTTAAACACCCAAATATAAACTCATTATGCCAGATTATTGAGAACTACGAGTTTCAATGAATACTTGGATCCATTAAGCTTTATCACAATGCATCGAAATCTTCAAGTAGGTAATGAACGTCATGAACCTCCTCTTGGGGATTAAACACCAAACAGAATGGCATAAAACAATGTTAGAGTAAAGATGGTGTTATGGCATTCCTCAACAAAATCTCTTGAGTTCCCAAAACACCTTAATGCCAGGATCCTAATGGGAAGGAATATGGAGGCGGTGGTTGATTTGGTGTCTTGGGGACCAACACCTCTGAAGGGCTTATTTATACCAACCTATCAGGGTTCCCACTATGCCGAAATAGGCCAAGCCGAGTGTCCACTCATATAGGCCCACATCGATACCTATGGTAG
Organism: Sesbania bispinosa; assembly: GCA_026901365.1. Taxonomy (NCBI): domain Eukaryota; kingdom Viridiplantae; phylum Streptophyta; class Magnoliopsida; order Fabales; family Fabaceae; genus Sesbania; species Sesbania bispinosa. Next base: position 365,873 of record QLOH01000661.1, on the reverse strand, counting down.
TCTAAACGAGCTCACTTAATGCATATCACTAGCGATAAGCCCAATTGACGTAAATAGCTAATATAAATGTTTTAATATTTAATATGTAGCCCACAAAAAATAATCATTAGAAATTAAAATTTCTAACAAATTGCGCACTGTGTGTGAGAGGAAAAAATAATGTTTTTAAAACCGGACTGACAATTTGGTTCACGGTTTGATGGTCAGACCGTGGTCGGACCGGTAATGAGATATATATTTTTAATAAGGTAATAAATTAATAATGATTTGCCAAATAATAAATATTTATATGTAATATTTAAAATTTTTTCTTCACTTATCTCAAAAATATTTTTGATTAAATAAAAAATTTAAAAAAAATGATTTTTTTTAAAAAATTGCCGGTTCAATTGGTTCTCTGACACCATTTTTAATCGATTTTCACCAGTTCTGGACCGGTTTTCACCGGTTCTAAAACCAACTGGTTCTTTTAGCATAATGAACTAGGCCGTGGACTGGTTCCAGTCGGACTAGTTAAACCTCCATATGTTCTACCCTCTCCATTCTAGCAACATTGTAAAGAAAGCAGGGGAACATAAATTTTCTAAAGGAGGTGGCCATGGCTTTTGAAATAATATGGTGCCTACACGCTTTGCTTGTGGCACTATTCACCGTCATTCCCATGTTTCTTGACCAATGCACTAAAAAATATCATTTACAGTCTTTAATCTTCAACATGAATTTATCAAGACATTTGAACCACCACCATTTACAAGAGATATTATTATTATTATTATTATTATTTTAAATAGAATTAGAAACCCATGAAGTTTTATCAGAGAAAAGAAAATAATCTTAGGAAACCCAACATTGAGGTTAAGAAACTCAGAAACAAAATAACTAGAAACAAAAAGCAGCAAGTTTTCAATCTTTAGCAAACAAATTTAAAAAAGAGATAAATTTGGGGGGGGGGGAAGGGAATGACATTCTAGATCTTGAGCTTGGTAGTGGAATGTAGAAATCTATGACCAAGTCCCTAGGTCTTGGATTTGAATCCACGGAAGGTTCTCTTTGGGGAATGAACCACCTTAAGGGGGTGGTGAAGCTTAATTAACACGCCCAGTGACATGGTAAGCCCAGAAAGGGTAAGTGTCGCAAGATGGGGCATTACAGAAATCGTTTCAGATGTGTTTGATAATGTAGTTTTTTTGGGTAGCTACTAGTTTTTCTTGAAAAGCTACTTGAGGTAGCTTTTTAAAAAAAACTCTCATTTTCACCTACTAGCTGAAAATTTATTACAAGTTTATCCCTCAACCACCCTCACTCATCATTTTTTTAATAATTAATGATGTCCTTGTATGCCATTTTACCATTTTCAGCTAGTTTTACCAAACATCTTCAATCAAATTAGTTAGTTTTTGAGCTTTTAGCTAGCTTTTAAGCTTTCATCCAGTTTTTCAGCTAGTTTTACCAAACATACTCTATATCTAACATTTGGTGAAGGCTAAAGTGGATTTTTCCAATGGATGATTCACATGTGACTCCCTTTTAACGACCTGTATTACCCGATTTAGGCAAAAAAAACTTTACTATGTGACCCAAAATTTTGAGAAATTGCAAGAAGGGACCAAAGCCACTCTCCTTTTATATAGTATTTCTAAATCAAATTGTGAGCTATTACAGAGTCATTGTGTCTTTGAAGAGGTTTCTGCATTTCTGCACTTTTAACATGTTTGAGTTGGATGAAATTTTCTGTGTTGCGACTGATGTTGAATGGGTGTGAGTTCCCTATATCGGAGATTTTAAATTCAACCATACAAACAAGTGTGTTATACTCGAGCTACTATCACTCCGAATTTGCAAACCCTATAAGTGAGACTTGCATTTTTTTTTGTCAAAGTGAAACTTGCATTCTAACTGAGGCATTTTTCGGCCTTCACAATCACTTGTTAAATCATAAACATACGAGTGTTAAGTATTTTTTTCTCGTTTCGTTGAATCTGAAGTTGAGTGAAATTGAATGGGAGTATGACCCAATTATGAACGTGACCAATAGGCAATAGTAATGAGGCTCTTACTTCCCACCCCCATCCCCACAATTTTTTCCTCCCATAACACCCCTCTCCTTCCCCTTCCCCGTCCCCCTTCTCCCCCTTCCCAGCTCCCCTCCTTTTCCCCCTCCCCACCCCACCCCTCCCCCTCCCCCATTTAAACCCGAAAAAAGGAAAAAACTAACTTATGGATGTGGCTGTTCGTAAGCTTTTTTAAAAAATACTTACATACACAGTTGTCCGAGAACCAATTCCAAACAATTGTGTCCGTAAGTCAATTTTTATGGATTGTTCGAGAATTGTTCCGGACACTTGTGTTCGTAAGCCATTTTTTTAAAAATGCTTACGGACACCGTTATCCGTGATTAGTTCCCGGACAACGTTGTCCATAAAACAATTAATTGAAGGGCAGTTTGGGGTTTTTTATTTTCCAAAAAAATAAAGGGGGTGGGAATAGCAAAAACACCAATGGAAAAGCAAAGGCCTAGCAGTGACCCAATTCTGGACCTGACCAATACAGCCCACTAGCCCCATCCTGGATTATAGACGTTTTTTAGCTTCTAGCGATTTCTATGGACCAAAAAAATAAAAAGAGAAGCTTCTAGCTATTTCAGCATTAAACGTCGTTGCATTGCTTTATTGCACCTAGAAAAACGGTTGTGTCTTCCAAAATTTATGAGTAAACGACTATTTTTACAATTGAATAATAATTCAGCTTATTAGTATTTAAAAATAAAACCAACGAGGTTGGTTAGGTGGTACATACTTATTTCCTCTTAAGTAAGATTCCGGGTTTGAGTATGAAAAAAATACCCGTTGGGAGAGCTAGCCCCACCATTAAACCAAAAAGTATTTAAAAATAAGAATGCTGGTAATCTTTTTGAGCTTCAGTACACATATTAGTATATATAATATATTTATATAACTTAAAAATTGAACCAAATTGACACCACTTTATCATAGATGAATTTATTTTGCTAATTTTCCTTTTAATTTTTGTATTTTCTCTCACATTTAACGTTCAATTGCAATTTTTTTGCTGTTCAGATTTTTATTTCTAGAAACTTTATCCACCTTCCTTTTAGTTCACTTTCCAATGTTTGGTGGAGAAGGGGAAAAAATAGGGAAGGGGGAGAGAAATTGGTACCTTCATTTTTTTATGACATCTAAAATTTAGGGTGAGGATGGTGCCCCAGTTTAAGGTAGAGAATGTCTCCGGGCTCAAAGAGCACCCCAAGGGGACGAGTGGGGGTTCGAGTTGGTACCCTTATTTGGTGGAGGAGAGAAATGCTAGAGAAATGTTAAAAAGTTGAATGATCCACACACATTTTTTTTCTCTACAAATTTGGTGAGAAATAGGAGCAGTGACGGATCTAAAAATTTTAAGTTGTGGGGGCAATATATATATATTATTAATATAATATGATATTATTAAGAGTATAAATATATATCATGAATATTTTTTTTCTTTAATGGCTAATGATTTTTTTTACTATTTTTATGATTAAAAGTTTAAGTGAAAATGAAATGATCATCATAAAATATTGAGAACACTAATTAATATATATATATATATATATAAATAAATAAATAAAAGAAATCAAATCTTAGTGGGGGCAATTGCCCCCACATTACTACAAGTGAATCCGTCCCGGGATAGGAGAGTAATGAGGCGACAACACAATAACTTATTTCTCTTTTATTTCACACATTTTTTTTATATTAAACAACTTAAAAATTTATTGGGCAAAATAACATTTTAGTCCATATAAAAATACCCGAGTTTTGATTTTCATCCCTGGAAAATTTTTCTTTTTTATTTGATCCTTATAAAATATTTAAGCTATTTTTTTTAGTTTCTGCTGTTGATTCCACTATTAGTTATGAATGTGTCGAACGTCCATCACAATTAGTAATCATATGTATTGTACCTTGGCACATTATACAATAATGTTATCCTCCTTAAACACATTCGAAGACTATTTATGATATATATGAAGTAGAAAATGTACAAAGAATTTCAGTTCAAATTGACCATGAAAATTGACTCTTAAAATGAGTTTAAGGGAGCTAAAGTATTGTTAGGGGTACTTCTAAAGTATTGTTGACAATTATGGGCATTCGACACATCCACAATTAACAGTAGAATCAACATTAGGGGCTAGAAAAATAGCATAAATATTTTATAAGGATGGAATAAAAAAGAAAAAATTTCAAGGGATGAAAATCAAAATTCGGGTATTTTATAGGGACTAAAATGTTATTTTACCCAAATTTATTTCTCTTCCATTTCTCACTCATTTCTCTCACACCAAACAATCTAAAAATTCACTCATTCTCTTCTCTATGTCTTTCTTTCCTATTTTTCTATCCTCCATTTCTCTAATACTACAAAACAAAGCATTTATCTTTTCTATATTAGGAATTTACAATTTAGGATTATTAATATTTAAAGATGAGGCTCATTTACCCTATACTTTTAGGTCTTTCCCCTCAAATCTGAAGCATATTAGTTATATTTATGTTTATGTATTTCACTATTTCTTGAATATTTAATTTATAAATTATTCCTCTTTAAGCCTTTTTTTATACATATATTTTCATCCATACTAACGCATTTTAAATGCATTTGTATTTTATTTACAAAAGAAAGTGTATTTATATTTTTTATATTGAAATATTTATTTACATCAAGAGATATGAATACATTTAGGTAACGCATTCCTATTATTTTTTAAATTTTAATATTTAATCATATTATTTGTATTAATATATTTCTAATAAATAATTATTACGTGTAACCATTTAATTCACCTGTCAAAGAAAACACCTTAACTGCTGTAATTGTAATAATTATGACATTTCAAATAAGTGTCTTCTTACTACAATCAAGATTTTTTCACTCCCAAAAATCTTATTGGATTGTAAATTCTTTTTCTTTTTCCCTTCTTATTACACTTTAGGTATGGCATGTCCTATTTGTGACTTAACAACATGGCCTCGTTATGGCGCGCAGGAGCTAGGCTCTCTCTATTTGCCTCCGCCGTGGGTGGTGGCGCCGCGGCGGCGCTCATTGCCACATCCGACGACCCCGAAACGGCGCTCAAGCTTTCCACCACCGTCCCCCGTCGTCTCCTCCGCGACGCCGTCACAGCAGCCACCATTGCTTTCGGTACTGTAGATCTAAACCATCCTCCGTAGTTCCCAAAGTTTCTGCTATGTTAACAAAATCCATCTATTTTCTCATTCCTTCTCTCCTTGGAGTTCAATTATATTTATTAAACCTCATTGAATCATTGGAATGAGTGCTTAAACGTGATTAGGGGTTTAAGATAATTGAACTTGTTGATAATTGATGTGGATTGTATATAGTATATACTTTAGGCTGAAATAGTTCGAGAGTTAAACTTGCGTATGATTCTTGTTTGAATTGCGGATTATGATGCGTGTATATAGGATAACATGATGTTAAGTTATGAGAAAGTGAAGCTTGGGTTGATTGAGCTGGTCGTGTTTTTGAATTGTGGTTAGATTATGAATATTCACTGTGGGGACTCCCGGAAGGAAGTAGTGAGAGGGAGAATATCAAGCATGAAGTTCACCTCCGTTCAGCACAGAAGCTTCAAGAGCTGTGTTTTAAGAATGGAGGGGTTTATATAAAGCTTGGACAACATCTTGGGCAGTTGGTATACTTTGGTTTCCTCTTCTTTTGTTTTTGAAAAGGAAAAAGATATGTAGAACACTGACTTTATTAATTGCCCTTGTGCATCTGTTGCATTCACAATAGGCAATGCTTAGCTGTTTGTTTATTTGTTGACAGGAATACTTAGTTCCTCAAGAGTATGTTCAGACAATGAGGGAGTCTATGCTGAATAGATGTCCAGTTTCTTCGTATGAGCAAATATGTGATGTCTTCAAGAAAGAGCTTGGGGACACACCAGATAAAGTATTTACTATTTGTTTCATTCCCTTTTGAGTTTTGACAAATACCTCGTTTTGTCTAATTAGTTCTGTTCTGTCAGTCATGGTTGTGGTTCTTCTATTGAAATATCACTGTTACAGTGGGTTAATTTTGCCTTCTAATGTGTAGATATTTTCTGAGTTTGACCCAGTCCCAATAGCAAGTGCTTCCCTTGCACAAGTTCATGTAGCCCGCACACATGATGGCCAAAAAGTTGCTGTGAAGGTTATAGTTATTGCTAATTTTTCTTTATTATTTATTATCGAGAGCATTTTGGATCACCTTTCTTCTGCATGAATATGAGTATTAGTGTTTTATAAGAAAATTTCTTGTTCATTATGTCCTATCTGTCAATGTTCAGGTTCAACATACTCACATGACTGATACTGCAGCTGCTGATCATGCCACTGTGGAATTGATTGTGAACACTCTGCATAAGTTTTTTCCCAGTTTTGATTATAGGTACTTCTATGATGCTATTGGCTGTTGGGAATTAACCAGCATCATGACTATGGGAAGTTTAGAAGCCATCTTTATCAGCAACATAACCAGAACTGATGGATGCGTTTGGATATAATTATTGTAAAATTGAATGATCTAAGTTGTTTCTATAGTAAAGTTTTTTATCTTCTGTTTCCCTAGGTTGCTTTGCTTTGATTGTTTATCAATGTTATGTTTAATTCTGTCTGCAGGTGGTTGATTGATGAGATAAGCGAGAGTTTACCCAAGGCAAGTTGCTCTTTAACTTCAAAGGAATCAATTACCTATGCGTAAAAATATATCTATGCTTATTTGGTGGTTCATGCCTAGTGGACTGATGGTTTATATGTTTTGGTTAATGGTATTCCTTTTTTTTTTAAATTTTCAGAATTGACTTTACAGTCAATGTCTACTTTCTGCTCATTTAATTTTTGGAGTAAAGAAGTTAAAGAAGTTGGTATGCACTTAAATTGTTTGACCATAAGTTGACTGGAGCCTTAAATACATGTTAAATTCAGTTACATTATCAGTCTATAAACAAACCAAGTAATCTTTTTCCCTTTACACAAGCCAATCTACTCATGTTGAAATGAAAGGGTTGTTAAACTAGTAAATCAATGGTTTGAAAGAAAACCTAAATTTGGAAAAGTATAAACTCTGATGCTCCCCCCCCCCAAAAAAAGGACCATGCAGGGTTTAAGAATTACTTCTTTAGTTGGATCAAGAAATTTTTCTTAAACCATTGTGCATTCATGTGTTAATCCGCCAATTAGTCCAATATATTTCATCCCTTATTTAGGTTTACTTTTTTGTTGTGTCAGATTTTCATGTCAAGGTGCTATCTTATCTCCTTTTTCAATTCCTGTTAGTTTCCATGAACTTCCATTTTGTCTTTGGGGGGCTGGAAGTGGGGATTTAATTAGAATTATTTGGTTCCGTTATATACTGCATTAAAATCTTGATCTCATTTTATGTAAATATTATTCCAAAATTTTACACAGTTATCTTGTTAACCCCCATTATTTTATATTTGAATGTTTGAGAATCATTTATGATATTTACAATTTTGACCTACATAATAATTTTTCAAAAATATGTGTACATTCATTGATATGGTTACAAGATACTGCATGCTAGCATGACAAATATCTGTTTTAGTCAGGAATTTTGCTTGATATATGTTGGATTTGGAAATTTATGTTTCTTATTCATCATTCTTGGGTTCCGTTTTATTTTCTTCATGTTCCCCCCCCCCCCCTAGCTGGATGACTTGTGATTTGGCCTGTTAATGTTATGACTACCAGGAATTGGATTTTTTAACTGAGGCAAGGAACAGTGAGATGTGTTTAGAGAACTTCCGCAAAATGTCTCCTCATATTGCAAATTATGTATATGCACCAAAAGTATTTGGAATCTGAGTACATCAAAGCTGCTAACAATGGAATTCATGGATGGTGCGTATATAAATGATGTAAAGACCATTCAGAAACTTGGTATCCATCCACATGAACTTTCGACATTGGTAAGTTTATGCTTGTTAAAATAAAACCATTCATGTGTATTCACCCAACAACTTAAACTTTTGGGATAGTTGGTTCATGACATAGTATCAGAGTCTCTATGACCAAGTGGCCTAGAGTTCGATCCCTGCTTCCCCCAATATTCTAATAAAAAATGTTTAATTTAAGCACAAGGTAGGTGGGCCTGTGCATTGTCCACGCTTCAAGCCCAATGGGCTCTTGCGTGAGGGGGCATGTTAAAATAAAACCATTCATGTGTTTTCACCCTACAACTTTTTTGGGATAGTTTGTGACTTGGTGTTGACCACTGTTGACAGTGCATATGTTTCTTGTAACATATTGCTAGAATTATGATATCTTTGACAACATATGTCAATGAAGTTGGGCCAGTTGATAATAAGTGTTTTGATTCCCTCAGGTAATCAGTACCCTATATGTTTTATCAAAAAAAATATAGGGCAGCCTGGTGCCCTAAAGCTCTTACTATATGTGTAGTCCAGGGAAGGGTCAGAGTCAGATCCCTGCTGCAGTCTCTACAGTAAACAACCTTACCTTGCATTTTTCAAAGACTGATTTCACGACTCAAACCTATGACCTCTTAGTCATATGGTGGCACTCCAACTGATGTGCCAAAACTCTTCTTTAGTTCATCAACAAAATAATTTAATTAAATGTGATCATTATTTTGCAGGTTAGTCAAACTTTTGCTGAAATGATGTTCAAGCATGGGTTTGTGCATTGCGATCCACATGCTGCTAACTTATTGGTTCGCCCATTGCCTTCCAGCAAAGCTGGCATTCTGGGTAAGTATTCCTTGCCAAACTCGAAATCTTCATATAACTCTTTACTGTCCAAGTATAACTTTTATTTTGTGTCTTTTTAGATCTTTTACACTATTGGTTGGCTAATTTAGCCACGACAAGAAAAATAATTCTGTAAATTTCTTCTCTTAAGTATAAGGGCATCCCTCCCTATCTAATTGGCTGTTAGTAGCAAAACCTTGGACCAACAGAATTTGGCTCTTCCAGGAAAAGCTTTTAAGCACTTATTCTATGTGATGAACACCATAAATTCAGTTTTCTATATTTATGATGGCAGTTCCATTGATTTGATTTGGGGACTTAAAATTTGTTCTAGGTTTTGAATGAAAAGTAATGGCACTGGTTACCATTAACATATGCCACAATGATAAGTCATTTGAAGACTAAGTGTATTAATTTATTAAAACATAACTGGAATATATATTGTCACTTGTCAGTAAAAGTGTGCAACAATGTCAGCACTGATGCATTAGAATGGGGGAACCTGAGGGTTGCATGAAATGGCATGCTCCATGCTGCACCTATAGTTCTCTACTGGTATTTGCAGAAGGATTGAGGAAGATAACGAACCTCATAAGGATGAATGCTATCCCCTGCTGCCTGCTTAAATTAAGATTTAAGGTTAAGATGCATGTGTGACATTATGAACTGAAACTGATCTTATACTGCAAAATGATTATTTTTTTTTTAATTTTCATTCCTATTTAAAGATCTTGTTTTTCAATTGTTTGGTTGACAAAAATTTTCAAGGACCATAAGAAATATTTTCTGATCTTGAAAGTAACAAAATGCAATTTCCATTCTCAAATACCATAATATTTTTTATGTTTTCTATTATCATCCAAATGCATATGCCTACTGTCTCTTTAAACATAAGTGATCTTGTTCCATTGAAGTTTTTGGCCTGTCTGCTCAAGTCTGGTTTTGAGAATAACTGCATTGTTGATATCCTATGATTTTCTCTTTTTTATTGATTAATCTCCCATAGTTATTTCTTTTCTCATGTCTAGGCAGGAGAAAACCACAGTTGATTCTTTTGGATCATGGACTCTATAAAGAGCTTGACTTCCATACAAGAACTAATTATGCTGCACTATGGAAGGCATTGATATTTGCTGATGCTAATGCAATCAAGGAATACAGTGTAAAGTTGGGTGCTGGGGAGGATTTACATGCACTTTTTGCTGGAGTTCTAACAATGAGACCATGGAATAGAGTTGTTGACCCATCCATGGATCATTTAGTTATACAGGGAAATGAGAGTGATCGATTAGAACTGCAGGTATGATACGATTTAAAGGAAATTCTTTCTCTAGGATTGTTTTTCAGTCATAGGCATATTCTTTGGGATCATAATGCTTGCGCTTTACTTCTCTTACTTTTAACATTGTGAATTATTTTATACCCACGTTCATGCTGGTTTTCTTACCGAAGGATTCACAATTCTTAATTCTTCTCATGTATATCTGTTTTATGGATGTTTTCTTAATTCTTAATCCTTTGTTCTGCCGTTTAACCATCTGTAATTGTCAACCTGTTGTAACAAGATATAATGATGTTCTATATAGTAGAATTTCCTTGCTTAGTGTGTTGAATAGTATTTAAAAATAAACATCCATGTATTGCCTGGACCCTAATGGAAAAGAAGCACTGAAATGACTCTCCTAATTGTTTTGTAGATGTATGCTTCTCAATATTTCAATCAAATCTCAGAGCTTCTAAGGAGATTACCACGTGTGATTCTTCTAATGCTGAAGACAAATGACTGTTTACGAGCAGTTAACAATACTCTGGTACTTTCAATTCCACGTTTTCCATCCACTACTTTACACAAGATGTGATTGATTGATGAATACTTTTCAAACAAATGTAGCTTGTGTCTAACTGCAAATAGCTGGTGCAGCACATAAAATTCAAAATAGCATTTGAGAATGTCCAAGTTGCAGTTTCTGTTTATAATGATTTTTTTTTGGGTATCTTGATCAGCTACAGGGATCATCTCTGGAGACATTTATCATCATTGGAAAGGTTTCTTCTGAAGCTGTCATTGAGGCAAAGATGTCGCAAAGCAAGTCACTTTAACTTGGTTTATTGTTAAATTAGATAAGATTTTGCTGGAAATGCGATTTTTGGGAATGCAGATGGGCTTGTGGCTTTTACAACTAAGAAAGGCGTTGTCTTGGTCTAACCAAGCATCATAAAAGAAGGCCTATTCTGCCTAATTTATTTTATGCTACATTTTTTTTTTTTTTGAAAAATAAGCTCTTGATTCTTTGTCTCCGTGGTCAGATATTCCTTCCCAATTTGTTGCATTGTTTGAGCACGGACTGACGAATTGATTTTTATTGTGTTTGGTTTTAGGTTTGGACCTCAAATCATGTTTGGACGAGATATACCAGATTTTGAGGCTTTCCAAACCGAAATGAAACATGCACTTTATAGTTATAGGTTAAAAGAGAGAGTAAAGAAAGGAATAAGTCAACCAGTACACTTAGTATTCATGTATTCAGTGACACAGAATGTTGTAAATCCCCATTAATGTGGGAAAACTGCACTGAGAAATATTATATAGAATTGTTTTTGACATCAATTTCAATGGTTGCAAGTGCAACTTATTTGATGATTCGGGTGCATTCAACAAAGCTCGTGCCTATTTTACATGTCTTTCTTATTTTCTGATAAAGTTATGATATTCCAAAAGATATCGCTGTACAAGATGTCTTTCCATACAAAATGATTCTTTCTTACATATTTTTTTTTCACATCATTCCCTATATCTTATTAAAAAATTAATTTATGTTGATCTGCATGTTTAGCTTGTTTTATTATTTTAAAAAAAAAGTTACACTGGAATGGTGTAAAAAACATTTTGAATTCATTCTATTTTCATTCTCCACAAAACCACCTAATTTTTCACCTACTCAATTAACAATTCCCAGTCTCCATCAATAAATAATCATATATCACTGATACTATTCTATTTTCACAAAATGTGCATCTGAACCATCATTGTTTGCTGGCACTTCACTAGGATTCTGAGTGGTAGTCTCAAATACCATTCCCCCAAACCCATATTGCTGTACAACAAGGAGTGAAGAGGATGAACCAAAATTGTTTGATGCCATCATGTCCCCTATAACTCCAAGTTCCGGGCAATCAGTCCATTTCATTAACTCTGACAAGACCAAAGAGTGCCTACCTGTCCCTTGTCCTAGAATGTACAAATCACACCCAATTTGGTCTATTTTGATTTAGAACTTCAGCAATATCATCACGTGAGTTAACTTCTTTTTCTGAGTATGTTATAGAATCCTCTTGTTCACTGCATGCAGTCTAAATAAACTCAAATACTCATCATCCAATTCCTTTTGCCTTTCATAGTCTACTACTGCAGACAATAGCCCTCGAGATTCTAACTGGGGTGTTGTTGTATCTGCTTCTGCAGCCTCCCCTAACAAAAGAATCCTCACCACTGATAGTTGAATCCCTTGATGCTTTGACATCCTCCATGCAACAGCTAAGGCTTCACGGTCATCAGGACCACCAATGAAAACCATAATGACACGCAAGTTCACTTTGAACAATGACCCAAGACCACGATCAACAAAGATTGCCACAGAACAAGGTGCATCTTTCATGACATTTTGGTTTATGTGCTTAAATGCACTGTTGGTTATCTCTAGAACACCTTCTATGCTTGATTGCTTATGAAATGGAAGGAGAATCAAGGTTGCTTGCTTCTCCTGTGCCAAAGTGTATATATCCTCATGAATGGTTGAATAGGTGGAAGCCGCAGCAAGTGTCTCAACTCTAGTGTTTTGATTATCAGCAGAACATAAAGCTTCAAAAGTGTTGGTGATGATTTCCATATCATGTTGTGTTTGTGTGAGGGCTTGTTCTCCATTCTGCTGCTGGTTTGGCTGATCAAGGTTGTGCAGCCAAAAGGGAAGTGTTATTTCCAGTTAATTCAATAAGCTGAAGAGCAAACACACGTAAAGGGGAGAGTTTAACAGCATTGCAGGCTTGAAGGATGCTGATCATTCCTGTGGCTTGGCGAGGGTTGTGAACACAAGCCAAAACTCTGAGGTCTGCTTCAGCCTTTAAAATTCTGTATAGTCCTTAGCTTATTTTGCTTATATAGCTTTCTTGGCTTGTATATGGCATTGATGATAAGAGGCACCATTATTGTCATTACAAGAACAGATGTTGTCAAAATTGAGTAGGACTCCACACTAATACCTGAGAAATTAAAATAAAAAAGCAGAGTTATTTATTAACCATAATTTAAGTAACAAAGAATAATTTGACAGTTATATGGATTAATAGATGTCATATCACTGAACTGCTAGAAATGAATCATTTATGTGCTATCATTATCACCTAATAACTTAAAAAACACTATTAATGGGTATTTACCTGTTTGTCCCAGGCAATGTTGAGCACTATAAATGGTAAGACACCTTTGGTGTTCATAAGTAGTCCAATTGCCACACTATCCCGAGCAGGCATACCAAAGAATTGTGTTGCTATCACAATGCTTAAAATCTTTGGTATGCATGTCAAGAGCATAATTGCCAGCACCAGGAGAAAAACCTTGTGTTTGTATAACAGATATTATTCTGAGTCTTATGCCACAGTTACCAAAGAAGAGTGTACCCAGAAAAACAACCCCAAATCCTCTGTCTTATCTTTCAGCATTTCAGTAAATTTCCCACGAGGTATCATTATTCCATACATGAGAGCCCCAACAACAGGGTGTGTCCCAAGGAGATCTGTGACTGTTGAACAAGCAAAAGCCCCCATCATCACACAGAACATTTGGTAGTTGTCCCACTCATTCTGATTGGTTTTTCTAACTATCAACTGCACCAGATAAGGGCGTACCACAATGAAGCAAAAAAGGACAAAAACTATGGTGCTGAGCACAGAATACATGGGACTTCCTTCCTTAAGAGCATATGGAATCAACAGTGCAAATATGACCCAATTATAGAAGTCAGTAATCATAGCTGCTGTTAAGGCCACCCTTCCCAGACCTGTATAGAGGAGCTTGAGGTCTGCAAGGATTTGAGTAACCACAGGAAAACCTGTGACACTAAAAACTAAGGCCCAGAACAAATATGCTTAGGTCTGCTGTGATGTGCCACATACTCAGAAGGTGCCTCATACATACTTTGAAGTAATGCATATATTCCAGCCCCCATTACCATTGGAATTACAATGCCTGAAATAGCTATGGTTGTAGCTTTCTTTCTGCTCTTAGAATAGTGTCCAAGTTCATGTCCAAGCCAGCAAGGAAGACATAGTAAACGAGTCCCATATATGACATGGTTTCAGTTGATATGACTGATTTTAGAGGGACTAAAACTTCAAACATAGGAGTGACCCAAGCACTTCTGGACTTATCATGAAACCCATCTGTTAAACATTAATTAATCAGAATGGGAAAAGAAATTATTCTTGTATGCTAAAACCTTTTGTCATTTTTATGTATTCTATTGGTGTGTTTGGTTTACACTGGATCCACGTTCAAACGTGAATCTGGGTAGAAACTACTCTAAGTAGCATTTGTCGGATCCACGTTTAAAACATGGTTTTGGGGGTAAACCAAACACATAATATACTACCCTGATTGGTTGCATATATATGACTATGAAGACAATCTTAAACCATGTTACTCACCAAAATCTCAATAACAATACGCGGTTGATGTAAGGGTCTAAGGATGAAGTATAAACAACGAGTGGAGATCAACATGCCAGCAACTTGGGTGGCAAAGGCAGGAAGGTAGTACGTTAGGACGCTTTCACTTTGCCATATTGCATTGGGATTAGACACAACTGTTTGGTAACATCCTGCAACTTTTTCTCGCTTCTCATATGGATCAAAATGATCCATAGCTTCAATTCCTTTCTTTTTTATATATGATTTGTGATTGTGATGTGAGATATCAATCAACTTTTCCTTTCCTTCTAAGTCTAACTACTGCTTCAATTTCTCCTTGAACCTCTCTTCTTGTTACCAAAAGAAAGTTACACACCTTTGTAGCCAAGACAGATCAATAATCTAATGAAAGATTTGAAAAGGGGAATGAATGTAAACATATATAGGTGTTGTGAACAAAAACAAACATATGTAATGTTATGTTTTTAGGTGTTATTATTGGTCATCTTCTGGTCTTGAGGTAGAAATCTTTGTTACAAATTAAACTCCTATTTCTGTCTCATTTAATAGAAATAACAAAACCTTAACTGATTACGCTAGGTGTTGTCCCCTATGGATTTTCTCATCATCTGTCTCTGTTATTAGTTGTTACGGACTCATTTTACTATGTAACAAATCTTTATTAGTCATCTTCTTTGACCCATTATAATTAGTTAATGTGCGTATACTAAATAAAACAAGCGAGTGCATTTATTAAATTTTATTGAAAGAAAGCAGACTAAATAAAAACAACTTAACTGTAAAAAAAGTCAATAAGTACGACTGTTTTGGTTTAATTTAGCTTGTGTTTTACTGAGATCGCAACGACAATGTTAAAGACGATAATTATTCTATAAATTTACTTTTTATTATAGATATTTATTTATTCAAATTTAGATACGATATAAAGGAAATATTTATGACTCGTTATTGAAAGAAGATGCACTTACTAAAATAGACTGGCTTTCTGGGATTTGCCCCGGTGTTTCTTAATTGTAAAGTACGAAACATTCTTTTTCAAGTATTTAGGGCTCTCTATATGTGGCAAGCAGGACGAGCCAATATTTTTCTAGGCCTAAAGCGAATTTTTTTATGATGGTATTTTTTAATGAATAAAAATAATTTATCAAAATATTATAATTTTATTTAAAATTTACCTTTTGATCCTTTTGAAATGAAAAATTATTTATTAAATTATTATAAGCAATTTCATTTAACATTTCTTTTTCTATCGATAATAAAGTTAATTCATTTAATCTTTTTTGAGACATTGTTAGTGAAATAATGTTTAGAATCAATTATTAACAATTATTATTTATGAGAAGAGAGAAAGCCATGATAAAATGGAGCCTTTTCTTGGAAAAAATAATACTTAGTTTCTCTTAATAATTTAGTATTATTTATTAAATAATTATTAATTATTTTTTTTAAAATATTGGTAACAAATATTTTTTTGGGACCTAAAATAAGAGTATCTTTTGGAGGCCTAAAGCAATTGCTCATTCGGCTTGTGGGTTGGCCCTGGTGGCAACTTGAGGGAGATTGATATATTGAAGCTTTAATTAGAGGCATAGCCTCTCACTTTGGAAGGGTAAACATTTGTCATTTAGGGCGGGGTGGGGAAGCGTGTGAATTATATGTTTGCGAGTTTAGAAAATGAGGGAAATAAAGGGAAGAGAAAGACTCACAGGAAACCCTTCTCTTCCTTGTGTTTGTTAGTGTAATTAGATTACAAAGCTGTTTCCCATCCTCCCCTTCCCTCCCAATCCTTCTCCTTCCCTTCTTTTCCCCTTCTTTCAAACTCACAAACACACCCTAATTCATTTGTTTTGAACGTTTTACTTATATATTATTTGTCCTTCAAAGAAAGTTGAGAAAGGTTCTGAATTCCTTACTCAAATTTAGAGAATTTTTCACATGTTAGAAAGTGAAGAGAAAAGGAAGATAGGTTGGGTTTTAGTAGGTGGTTTGAAAGCTGAGAAGTAAAGGTAGTCTTGGGAAAAAAACATTGGGTTAGTTTGAGCCAATTTTTCCCTTATAAATTACCTTAAAAAAGCTATAAAATAAAATAAAAGTCGTTTAAAGATTTTAATTTTTTTATCTTAAAAGCTACTTTTAAACTAAATTTTTTAATAAAAGATTTTTTTAAATATTTTATTTAAAATTAACATAAACAATATTTATTCTGGTATGGAACTCGGACCCGGGTCTGAGTCAGCAGGTGAGAGTCGGATCTGGGTCCGGTTTGGAGATGTGTGGTCCGAGTTGAACCCTGGGGGGTGTACCTGCAAAGGGACTTCGACGCCCAAGTCAGAAAGATATATTAGCAGTCAAAGTGATTGACTGGGTAAGATTGTGTACCTGATGATCTGTCCACCATCCGTATATATAGGGGTTTTCCTGTATAAATATGGTAAGTGGGCCTTTGTATAAAAGGAGTAAGTATGTAGGTGTAATCATATAATTACAGATATCATAATTATATTTCATATATTATGGGATATCGCAGATATAATTGCAGATATGATTATATCTTGCGTGGATATTATTATATATTTAGGATATGATAATAATATATCATGTGGGTTGTATTGGCTGTTGGGCCTTAGGTTTAGACCGTAACAGAAGCCCCCCAGCTCTTGTCAACTTTTAAAAGTTGACTTTGAGCTTAAATGTACCTGGCTCGGGCGAGAGGGGATTGTGGGTCGAGACGACTTTGTGTCATGCGAACCGTTAACCTTGTCTTTAGTGTTATGGTTCGAGACGAAATATTAGAATCCTTAACCGGGGCTCGGGATTGTTTAAGGTGGGCCTCATGGTTTGAGACGTCCCTTGAGTGGATCAGTGTTTTAATACCTGGTGATTCGGATGCTTCTTTGGGGGTGCGATGGTCCGAGATGCGTTATGACTATATGCCTAAGGTCGGGCCGAATCATGTTTGCATCCCCTGAGCTGGGACGGGTTTCTGTCTGATATACCGTTGCGACGTTTCGCTTTTTTTGAAACGTTTCAGGTGCTTGCGACACTTCGAATACCAGGTGACGTGTCGCTTTGGTATTGGGTCGCGACGGTTCGACTTCCTGGGCCGAAGCGGTAATGGGCCATTTCGGCCTCATAAATAGGGGGTGCCTCAGTTTCATTTTTCCACTTCGCTTCATTCGTGCACTTTGTCTCTCTCTGTAATCGTAATCCCGAATCTCGATCCGACTTTCCTCTTCTCAAATCGAATTCCGTATCCGACTATCAGGTATTTCTTTTTCATCTTTTTCTTCTTTTTACGCAAATGAGTGAGAGTGATTCTTTGGAGGTCTTTTTTGGGAAACCTGAGTGGTGGGTATCACGAAGTCGGTCATCCTGTGGGGACAATGAGGGTTGAGTCCTGAAGTGATTTCGGTATTGAGGCGGAGAAACATGGCCTCTGGGGGGGAGAATCGGGACGAGAATAATAACAATTTAGTAAAATCCGAGACGGATTCGTATGATAGTATTTTTTATGAGTCGGGCACTAGCCGTCTCGGTTCTGAGGGGTTAGTTGTTACACTATCACCTCTGAAGGTATTGATATGGCTGAGCCCAACGATGGAGATTATTTGTGCCCCTGTGGGCTGATAGATATAGGTGGGTGGATCCAGAGGTTCTTGGCACCTGCTCTGTGTATAGACCCGGCTGTCCCGAGCATTTTCAGGAGCGTTTGTTTGACTTGGAAGTGTTTAGTTCGGCCGAGATGAAAGATGCATATAATGTGGTGTTTCCGCCTCGAGGGGGTCGAGTATGTCATTTATCCGAGACCAACACCCCATTTTTGTATACTTACGATTTTTTCCATTCGAAGGTGAAACTGAGGCTTCCGTTTACTGATTTTCAAGAACGAATGCTCATGTTTTTACGGTGTGCGCCTTCACAATTGCATCCCAACTCGTGGGCCTTTATAAGGTGTTTCGAGTTGATCCTGACCGAGTTCAGGTTCACCCCGTCTGTAAAGTTATTCTTTTATTATTTTATAGTATTAAGGAAGCATCCCCCCAGAAGAAGAAAGAAACTCTGAAAAGTTGGACTTCTTTTAGGGGGCATAAAGATCGAAAACTGATAACTTCGTTTTGTGAGTCGGCCAAGAGGGGGAGCATCACATTTAAGCAGGAGTTTTTCCAAGTTCAGGCGGCTGAAGGTGTGAAGCCGTTTTGGGAGGAGCGGTCTTCGAATACTCCACGTTTTCCAATTTATTGGAGTGATATGCATTATGATATGAAGCCGTTCGACTTTGAAGTTTCCGAGTCGGCTCTGTCCCCACAGGATGTGACAATAAAGGAGTTACTGAAGAAGTCGGTTGAGGAGTGTGGGGTGTTTTCTTCTAAGAAAATATTATATGGTCCGACTCGTAACACTGGGTCTAGAATTGGTAAGATTTATTCTAAGTATTTGCGAGTTATTTCTTTTATTTTCATCTCGGCTAACCATTCCATTTTTTTCATCGCAACTTCGATGGCTTCTGCAGCGTTGAGGCAATTGAGGGCGTTGCAAAATTCCCAAGTTAACAATGATGATGTCCGGGTCGATATGGACTTCACCCAGACTGATGGTGGGGATGGCTCAGGGGCCCAACCCGTCACCAATGTGGATCCCGTCCCGACTAGGCCTGATGGTGGTGATGAAGAGCAGCCTCGAGTGCAGAGGAAGAAGATCCAAAAGAAAAGAATAAGAGGGCCAGGGTGGGACGAGTCTTCGAGGAGTCCGGTTGAATCTGTACGGCTCAGTTGTTGATTTAGGATACGCCTGAGCTGGATACATATTCTTTATAACCCTTTTCCTTGAAGTCGGTCCCATGAGAGTGTGCTGAAGAATCGAGGGCTTGATGGACATTGAGCGTCAATGCCTTCAACATGCTGCGTACATGAGGCATTTGAGGCTGGATGTCATCCCGGTCTCTGAGCGAATGGCGGCTGATTTTGAATCCCGGACGAATAAGAGGGATAAGGCCTTAGAAGATTTGAAGGCTGCCCAAGAGGTCCTTCAGCACCGAGAAGAAGGAAAGGATAAAGGTACAAGGGTTTGTACAAGTCTGCAAAGGACAAGAACAAGACCTTGGAAACTGAGGTGGGAAAGCTGAAGGCCGATTTGGAGAAGTTGCAGTTGGCTCATCCTGCGACCGGTATGACTGACGGGGCCGTGACTGAACTTGTTAGGAAAAACTTGCAGAAGGCTCATGCCAAATTCAATGAAGAAAAGGCTAGCCTTGTGAAGCTTTCTGAGGAGATCAGCAAGGCTTCGTTGAGAATGTTGTGGCGCAGTTGGGGATACTTAATCCCGGTTTGAAAGGTTGAGGGGTCGTCTCCCGAGTATGAAGTCTTCCAGGGGAAGGTTTGCCGGGTCGACATGGAGAAGAAGGTCTATGTTGATGCCGCTTCTGGTGAGGAAGTCGGCCCGTAACGCAGGGTGACCTTTTCTCTTTTTGTAACTTGTAAATTTTTTGTTGAACTTGTCCCTTTGTAATGACTCTTTAAAACAAGTTTATTCATCCCGTTTCGCCTATGTTCATTTTGTGCTTTTAGCATGCTTTGATTTGCCTTTAATTGTTATGTTTTGCTCGTAACGCTGTCGTCTCGAACCGTCACGTTATGTTCATAACTTGAGTTAATTTTGCGCTTTTTAATGTTAATACGCTTGTAACGCAGTCGTCTCGAACCGTCACGTTATGTTCATACTTGAGTTACATGTTGCCACTTTTAATGTTAATACGCTTGTACGCAGAGTCGTCTCGAACCGTCACGTTATGTTCATAACTTGAGTTAATTTTGCGCTTTTAACGTTAATACGCTTGTAACGCAGTCGACCCGGGCTTGTTAGGGGCGCGGTTTTAGTAAAGAAGAATGGAAAATTGTAGAGAAAGCGAGTTGCTCGTCGCACACTGCGTTTTATTAATATGGGTCGGGATACTCTTCGCATCTGAATTTTAGTAATATTAAAACCGAGATGCTTCTTCGCAATCAGTGGTAACAAGATAATAGGAAAATAACTTAAGAATAATAGGTCTTGAGTTTGTCTGCGTTCCAGAATCTGGGTTATAGCCTTTTCTCAAGAGTTTCTATCTTGTATGCTCCGTTCCCGGTTGCCTCGACGACTCTGTAGGGACCTTCCCAGTTTGCTGCCAATTTTCCCTGGACTGCATTCTTGTTGCCAATGTCGGCTCTGCGCAGCAACGAGGTCGCCGGGTTGGAAAGTTTCTGGCCATTATTTTGGTGTTGCGTCGTGTTGTGAGACGCTCTTTCGAGGTGATTCCATACATGAGCTATGGCCCGGGTCTCATCTAGGAATCAAGTTCTTCCATAATTGCCTTGTCATTTTATCCTGGGTTGAAGTTCTGTACCCTCCAACTCGGCTGCCCAATCTCGACCGGGATGAGTGCTTCAATCCCGTAAGTAAGCCGAAAAGGGGTTTCATTGGTGGAGGACTGTGGAGTGGTACGAGTATGCCCAGAGTACATGGTCGAGTTGCTCCACCCAGTTGCCTTTGGCGTTGTCCAATCGGCGCTTAAGGGCCTTGAGAATCACCTTATCGCAGACTCGGCTTGGCCATTAGTTTATGGGTGTTCACTGAAGTGAAGTGATGCTTGATCTTCAGGTTCTGACAGCAGTTCTCTGAACTTTTTATCAGTGAATTGGGTCCCGTTGTCCGTGATCACGGAGTGGGGGATCCCGAACCTCAAGACGATATTCTTGTAAAGAATTATGCACTTTGGCTGAGGTGATTGTGGCAAGGGGGTTTGGCTTTCAATCCACTTGGTGAAATAATCCACTGCTACCACTAGGAACTCTGACTTGCCCTGGAGCTGGTGGGAAGAAGGACCAAGTATGCCAATGCCCCATTGATGAAAGGGCCAAGGGGCCGTGATGATTGTCAACTCAGATGAAGGTTGATGGGGATGGAAGCGTTTCTTTTGAAAGTTTCACATTTTTTGGCATAGTCCATGGAGTCCTGAGCTAGACCCGGCTCTGAGAGGCTTTTCTTGCAAGTGTTCGTCCACCTTGGTGATTGTCGCAGCTACCTTCATGTAACTCGGCCAATACGTATTTGGCTTCGTTATCATCAATGCTCTTGAGGAGAGGGGCCGCGGAATCCCTTCTTGTACAACCTATCCTGGACGACCGTGAAGTGGGAGGCTAGTCGTCTCAGTTTTCTGGCTTCCTTTTCTTCTGTAGGGAGTGTGCTCATCAAGATGTAAGTCTTAATGGGTGTCATCCATGAGTTGGATTCTTCTATCTGTTAGCAGGATGGTTCTGATATCCGTGGGGTTGAGATGACTTCTTGGAGGACAGACTTGTTGTTCCTAAGCTTTTTGGAGCTTGCAAGTCTGGGATAGGATGTCGGCTCTGGGGACGTGTTGGAAGATAATTTCTTCAAACCTGTCGCTCGATACCTTTAACCTTCTCCAGATACCTTTGTAGTAGTGGTTCCTTTGCTTGATATTCCCCCTTGATTTGGGATACCATCAGTAGGGAGTCACTACACATGAGGACTTTTTTTGGCATTCACTTCCCTTCCATCAAGAGGCCGGCAATGCATGCTTCGTACTCGACTTGGTTGTTCGAGGTTTGGAACTCGAACTTCAGAGATTTCTCAATGTAGACTCCATTGGGCCCTTCCAGAACTATCCCGGCTCCAGCACCCTTTTTGTTGGAGGAGCCGTCAACGAAGACGGTCCATTCAGCAGTAGATGAGTCTTTAGGGGGTGTCATCTCAGCAACGAAATCAGCTAGAACTTGACTTTTGAGGGCAGTGCGCGCCCCTCAAAGTGTATGTCAAAACTCTGATAATTCAAGGCCCAAGCAGTCATGCGCCCAGAGAGGTCCGGCTTGTGGAGGACGAGTCTGAGGGGGTACGTCGGTTCGAACTGTGACTCTGTGTCCTTGGAATAATGTCTCAATCTCCTGGCAGTGGTCAACACGGCTAAGGCAGCTTTTTCCAGCTTCTGATATATCAATTCAGCTCTTGGAGAGCCTTACTGATGAAGAAATGGGGAGTTGGGTGCGCCCATCTTCTTTAACCAAAACCGAACTTATAGCTTGGTTGTTACAGAGATGTAGAGATAAGATGTTCTCCTTGGGCCGGCTTCACTAAGATTGGCGGGTTTGCCAACCGTGTGCTTCAGCTGCTGAAAGGCGGTCTCGCACTCATCTATCCAAGTGAAGGATTTCCCTTTGCGGAGAAGAAGCTGAAGAAAGGGAGGGAAGTTGTGGCCGACTTGGGGATGAATCGGCTGAGGGCTGTGATTCTTCCATTGAGTTGTTGTATCTCCTTGATGCAAGTTGGGCTTTTCATGTCCAACACGACTTTGCACTTGTCCGGGTTCGCTTCCACTCCTCTACTGGTGGAGGAGGAAACCAAAAAATGGCCTGAGGGTACTCCAAATGAGCACTTAAGGGGGTTGAGTCTCATGTTGTGCTTCCTGAGACAGATCAAAAACCAACTCCAAGTCGGCTATGTGGTCATTCCCTCAGCCGTCTTGGCTATGATGTCGTCTATGTAGACTTTAATTGTGCTACCCATTCACATCACCAAAGACTTTAGTCTCATTCTCTGATATGTGGCACCGACATTCTCAAACCAAAAGGCATCATGGTGTAGCAGTAGATTCCCTTGTCAGTGATGAAGGTCGTCTTTCCTCCTCCTCATCTCGGTCCATGGGTATTTGGTTATAGCCTGAGTAGGCATCCAAGAAGGACAACCCAACGACACCCTGAAGAATTGTCAACCAACTGGTCAATGTTGGGGAGTGGGAAGGGATCTTTGGGGCATGCTTTATTCAGGGTCTGTGTAATCTACGCACATCCTCCATTTGTCGTTCGACTCTTCACCAAGACGACATCGGATAGCCAGGTGACGTATTTACACTACCCTGATGAACTTGGCCTTGAGGAGTTCTTCTACCTGCTGGTGGCGGCCTGTTGCCCTTTCAAGGCCAATTTTCCTTTTCTTCTGGGCGACCGGTTTGGCATTGGGATCAACAGAAAGTTTATGACAACAAAAACTTGGGGTCAATACCCGGCATGTCAGCGATGTCCATGCAAACAGGTCTGAATTTCTTGATAGTACGGACTTCAATCTGTCTTCCATGGTGGGATCCTTATCACAGCCGATTTTGGTCGTCTGTTCTGTTGAAACTCCAATTGGAAGGGTTTAGTCTTTGCAGCTAGTTCGATTCTTTCCCGTTCTTTTGGGATCCGTCTCGGCTCTAGGATCGAGATCGAATCATGTGGACCTGACCTCTGGGAACCGTCTTCTCTGGGTTGAGATGTGGGTGTAGTGGTGAGGGCAGCGTTGTAGCACTTTCTTACTTCTTTCCTGTCTCCCTGAACCGTAATCACCTTCCTGTCTCGGCTAGGGAACTTCATCACCAAGTGCTTGGTTGGAAATAATCGCTCCTAGAGCGTTCAAGGATGGGGCGACCGGAGAATAGCATTGTATAGGCTGGGGCAGTCAACTATTAAGAACTTGGCCGAAACGGCTTTGTTCTCGGCTTCCGGCCGACCTGATTGTGGTCTGAAGGTATCCTTTGGGTTGAATTCTCTCTCCTGAAAAGCCTACCAGATCACTTGAATAGGGTAATAGTGACTCTGGTTGAAAGAGCAGTTGGGTGTAAGTCCTGTAGAAAAGAATGTCGGCTGAACTGCCTTGGTCAACAAACACGCGTCCGACATCTCCATCTCCTATCAGGGAACGTATCACGAAAGGATCAGTCGTGATCAACCACTTCATCGAAGAAGTCTTCGTCTGAGAAAGTGAGACGATTTGGAGGTCTTTGGGCTACTGTCTTCAAGTCGACTGCTCGACATGTAGACTTCGCGCAGGTGCCTCTTTCTAGAGTTGTTTGACAATCCTCCTCCAGAAAATCCTCCTGAGATCATGTTTATCCTCACTCTTGGTGTGGTCTGGGTTGTGTGACTACTGGAGCCGGGTTTGTCTTCTTACTGTCATACTTCTTGGGGGATGTGGAACGTTTCCGTTTCTTGTCTTTTCCCCCATTAGGGCTGGGTGATCTATTTCGTTCGTCATTCTTCTTGTATCCTTCTTGGGACCGGTTCTTCTCACATATCGACCAAGTCGGCCGTCCCGGATAATCTGCTCAATGAGGTCACGCAACTGTATGCATTCATCAGTGTTGTTGCCCATATCCTTCATGAAAAAACAATATTTAGTTTTGTCCTTCTGGCCGAGGCTTTGAGAGGTGGGGGCTTTGGTATGTCTGCAAACTCAGTGTGCATCACTTCTTTCAGGATCTTTCCAGGATTGGTGTTCAGGATGAGTAGTTTTGTATCGGCCTTTAGGGTGCCGATGCTGGTCCGGTGATGGTGACCCTTGTCTTTCCCTTTATGTCGGTCCTGATAAGAATCTCGGCCTGATCCCTGGTGAGTATCCTGCTTGGCAGCGACAACTAAGTGAGCTTCCCGTCCCACGTACTTGTGTGATCGTGTCGAAATTGTTCCATGGATCGGACCGGTTCCTGATATAGGATACGGCCAGGGGGGAACCCGGTGATAGAGCCGACACGGCGCAACGAGTTGAACGTTTTCGGCCACGTCCGGGATTAGAGCACACTCCTTGTAGAACAGGCTAGGAAACTTCTGAGTGGCTCATGTTAGTCTGCTTGAACTTCGCCAGTGTGAATTGATCCCTGGGAATCTCAATGGAGATTGTGAATCGTCCCAAGAAGGTATGCTGCATGTCGTCCCAGGTATCGATGGAGCCCAAGGGGAGAGTTTTGAACCACGCTAAAGCTTCTCCCTTTAGCGTTCTGGGGAAAGAACGCAGATGACGGCTTCTGAAGGCC
This sequence comes from Sesbania bispinosa, assembly GCA_026901365.1. Lineage (NCBI taxonomy): Eukaryota > Viridiplantae > Streptophyta > Magnoliopsida > Fabales > Fabaceae > Sesbania > Sesbania bispinosa. The sequence continues at coordinate 340,536 of QLOH01000661.1, read as the reverse complement.
CCAAACGAAAATCATTTCGTTGGTGAAGGCGTCCAGATGCTTGACCGGGTCTGTTGTGCCATTAAAGCACTCAATGGGGAGCGCCCTTCTGTACTGCTCAGGTATCTCGACCCAGACTAACCTTTCAGAGAAAGGGTGCCTGAAGGGAGCTAGCTGGCCTGTAGCCTTTTGCTGGACTTCCTGGTGGTCTCTGTCTAATGCGGGATGAGACTGGGTGGTTGGTTGAGGTTGAAGGTTTATGCTGCGTTCCAGGTTCCTGAGTCACTCCTCAATGTGGTTCACGGCCGGATCTTCGCGCCGCCTTCATGTGTTGCTCCCGAAGTTCTCTGATTTGAGCCTCAAGGCGTCGATCACTTCGTCTCGGGGGTCTTGTTGATCATTTTCTCCATGTTGTTCGACTGTGACTAAGGGATGTGAAATCCCTTCTTGTTCAGCTAAACCGTCTCCGGCTTCGAGGTCCTCCACCCAGCCTTCGGGTGTTGGTTGAGGACGGGGCCGAATTGCTGACGACGAGTGGTGACCGTCATGCTAGATAGGGGGAGGCCCTCCTTCTAGCGCCAAATGTTCTGGTATGGAACTCGGACCTGGGTCTGAGTCAGCAGGTGAGAGTCGGATCTGGGTCCGTTTGGAGATGTGTGATCCGAGTTGAACCCTGGGGGTGTACCTGCAAAGGGACTCCGACGCCCAAGTCAGAAAGATATATTAGCAGTCAAAGTGATTGACTGGGTAAGATTGTGTACCTGATGATCTGTCCGTCATCCGTATATATAGGGGTTTTCCCTGTATAAATATGGTAATGGCCTTTGTATAAAAGGGTAAAGTATGCAGGTGTAATCATATAATTACAGATATCATAAATATTTCATATATTATGGGATATCGCAGATATAATTGCAGATATGATATATCTTGCGTGGATATTATTATATATTTATGGATATGATAATAATAGCATGTGGGTTGTATTGGCTGTTGGGCCTTAGGTTTAGACCGTAACAGGGTTAGTTTGAGCCAATTTTTTCCCTTATAAATTACCTTAAAAAAGTTTTAAAAAATAAAATAAAAGTCGTTTAAAGATTTTAATTTTTTTATCTTAAAAACTACTTTTAAACTAAATTTTTTTATAAAAGTTTTTTTAAATATTTTATTTTATTTAAAATTAACATAAACAATATTTATTTATGAAATTCTAAATAATTTTAATTAATAATTTATTTTAAAAAGTTATCAATAAAAGAAAATACTTTTTATAATTTTTTATTATAAATAGTATTTTAGAAACAATAATATTATAAAGAATATAGTCAAAAATTTTCTTTTTTTAAAATTACATAAAAGCGTATGGTTACAAAAATTACACAAAACAACAAATTTTTTTTTGCTTATTATGATGAAAGTTTTTTGGGCAATGGCTGCAGCTATAGGTAATCCGATTAGAGTAGATACTAATACTCTGCAAGTGGAACGAGGGAGATTTGCTCATGTGTGCGTTGAAATTGATCTTAATAAGCCTGTTGTGGGAAAGATTAAAATTCGAGACAATTGGTATAAAATTGAGTACGAAGGATTACATATTATTTGCTCTAATTGTGGATGCTATGGTCATACTACAAGAGAATGCTCCAAACGGAAATTGCAACCTCAGGTTGCAACCACCGTAAGCCAACCCCCGATTCAGGCAGCCCAGAGCGGCGCGTCTCCAAGTTGCAATTCCATTCAAAACGGTACTAAAATTAATTATGGCAACAATATAACCGCTGATTCTTCAATTAATGCAGGGGAAGAAATTCATGGTGATTGGTTAACGGTCACAAGGAAAAAATGACAACCTTTTAATGGTAAGAAAACCAACAATATTTCAGGGAGCAATAAACGTGATAATTATAATCCTTTTATTGCTCTTGCTGATCCCTCGCCCGATTCTGATCCAACTCTTGATCCTGTAATTAATGTCCACGGACAAACAAGCAAAAATCAAGGCCAATCAAGTCAGCAATGGATTAGTAAAAAAAGACCCGGAGTATCACCCTCTACCATAGACATTGGCAAATTAGTGGACAATGCCAACAAAGGGAAAGCTAAAATCATTCAGCAGAAAATGCAATATCCGAACCAGAATTCAGCAATTACAAACACAAGCAGGTGGCAGCGACCAAGAAAGAAAGACAATTACTGACATTAATCATGCAGAGGCGTTCAATGAGACAGCTCTTAATAACCTTCATCTTAGCCATAACCCAGGGCCAGGAAACCCACAAGGCACCAAAGTCCAACAATTCTTCATCATCAAACACATGACATCTTGGACAAGGAGGATAAACCACCTGACAATCATGCAAACCAATCAGATAATGATGAAATAGATATGGACGAAACATCAGATGATGACATAGATGAGGAGCTTGTTCTGGAAACACCACCAGCAAATACAGTCTAGCCTTTGGTGTATCCTTTTGTTTTGTTTATCAATTTATTATTCCATGTTTTTAATGAATTCTAATTTTAATGAATTTTCCTTATTAGCTTGGAACATTAGAGGGGCCGGCAATAAGACTAGCCATCGTCACTTAAAGGAACTCACGAGGAAACACAATCCTAATATCATCTTTTGCATGGAGACTCATGTCCAGTATGCTAAAACTAGTGCTTTTTGGGCTTCTAATGGCTATTATCCTCTTCATATTTTAGAGGCTATTGGCCACTCAGGAGGTCTTTGGGCTATGGCTAAAAAAACCAAAATTGTACTATTAATGTTCTGGGCAACAATACACATTCTATTACTCTTTCTATTTCTAAAGGTTCTTCTGATTGGGTTTGTACAGGTCTCTATACCAGCCCTATCCCCTCCAACATAAACAACCTTTGGAACTATTTTAAAAACTTGAGAAGTTTAATAAATAAACCTTGGGTCCTGATTAGTGACTTTAATGAAGTTCTCCTTTCTTCTGATCAAGCAGGGGGAAATTTTAATCATTCAAGGGCTGATTTGTTCGCTGACTTTATTGAATCATGTAATCTAATTGATGTTCATACTGTAGGAAATAAATTCACCAGGCAGAGAAGATGTCAAGGCAATAGACTTATTTCTAGGAAGCTTGACCGAGCTCTTGGTGATTTGGATTGGAATTTGGCTTTCCCAAACGCTGTTACTGAAAACCTTTGGAGGCTACACTCCGATCACTGCCCCATTTACCTCAAGCTTTGTATTGGTAAGAGAGTCAGAGGCATTAAACCCTTCCGGTTTGAAGCTGCCTGGATTTCTCATCACGACTACATTAATGTAGTCTCTCAAGATTGGACCCGAACTAACAATCCCACTGAGTCTCTTGAAGAGGTAAAAAATGATTCTATTATTTTTAATACTGACGTTTTTGGTCATTTAAAACGCAGGAAATGGAAACTAGAAAAACATATTCAAGGCATTCAGAAGAAGCTAGAAATAGTTGATATTGCAGGTCTTTGTTATCTTCAAGATGATCTCATAAAAATATAATAAAGTTTTGGAGCATGAAGAGATTCATTGGTACCAAAAATCTAGGGAAGATGGTGTCAAATTTGGTGACAAAATACTAGTTATTTCCATGCACAAACCATTATTAGAAGAAGAAGGAACAGGATTCAGAGGCTAACTCTTCCCAATGGACTAGTATGTGATGACCCTGATATCCTTCAATTAGAAGCAATTGAGTTTTAAAAAAATCTGTTTTGTTCTCAGACTTCCAGAACTTCTAATTTACTCAACACAGGTAAGTACCCTATTTTATCTCTTACAGGTGTTGAAAACTTATGTTACCAGTTACTAAGGAGGAAGTTTTTACAGCTTTAACATCTATGAAACCCTTCAAATCCCCTGGTCCTGATGGCTTCCAAGCTTTATTTTTTAAACAATACTGCCATATTGTGGGTAATGATATTTGTAGGCTTATTCAAAATGCTTTTCTTAATGGCCATTTTGATCCAAAATTTCTGAGACTCTTATTGTTCTGATCCTTAAAGTTGATAACCCCTAATACTTTTAAAGAATTCAGACCTACAAGTCTTTGTAATGTGCTTTAAGATCCTCACTAAGGTTATTGTGCAAAGAATTAGGCCTTTTATTTCTGATATTATAGGCCCTCTCCAGAGTGCTTTTATTCCCGGTAGAGGAACTTGTGAGAATGCTATTATTCTGCAGGAAATTCTTAACTATATGCATAAATCTAAGAAAAAAAGGGTGATCTTGTGTTCAAGTTGAATCTTGAGAAAGCCTATGATAGGGTGGATTGGGATTTCCTTAAGCAAACTTTAATTCTCTTTGGGTTCCCTCATTCTATTGTCAATTTGATCATGGTTAGTGTCACTTCCTCTTCCTTATCCTTGCTATGGAATAGGAATAAATTACCTGCTTTCTCTCCTACAATGGGGCTTAGACAAGGGGACCCTTTGTCCCCCTATTTGTTTGTTATGATTGTGGAAAGGTTAGCTTTGCAGATTAACGAGGCTGTTGACAAGGGATCCTGGCAACCTATTAAGATTTCTAAAAATGCGCCCAGGATATCTCATCTATTCTTTGTTGGTGATACCATTCTTTTCCTTAAAGGTAAATCTTCCCAGGTAAGGCTTATGAATGATATCCTAACAGCTTTTTGCCAAGTTTCTGGTCTTAAAATTAATACTGACAAATCCAAGGCTTTTACTTCTACTAGCTAGTAACCTCTTCTAAAAAAGACAAATTTACTTCTATCTCTGGCATTCGGTTTACCAATGACTTAGGTAAATATTTGGGTTTTACTGTCAAGGAAGGTAAGCGAACAATTCAAAACTATAATTTCATAATTGATAGAATCAATACTGAGTTGGCTTCCTGGGAAAAAAACATGCTTAACAGGGCAGGCAAATTAACCTTGGTGAAATCCAATTTCTTTGGAGCAGTACTGAAGTCCGTGGTCTTCACCTTATTAGTTGGAATAAGGTGACCAAGCCTAAAAAATATGGTGGCCTAGCTATTAAATATGCTCGTAAGCAGAATATCTCTCTTTTAGGTAAGCATGTTTGGGATATGATAAATAACAAGGACAAACTATGGGTTCAATTGCTTATTGATAGATACAATATAACTTCAAACATTCTGTATACTCACAATAGCTCTAGTTCCCATTTTTTCCGTTCTTTAATTAAGACTAGGGACAAATTGCTTCTGGTCATGAGTTAAGGATTGGTAATGGCTCTTCTTCTTTCTTTTATGATCTTTGGCTGAATGGTGAAAAGATTTTCAATTTAGTTGATTATGTCAATTTTCAAGATATAGATCTTACTATTAAAGATGTTCGGCAGGAAAGTGAATGGCATCTAAATAGACTTGCTACAATAATTCCTATCCACATACAATACCAGATCAAGCAGAAAATCGTCCACCTCAATGATAGCACTACAGACATGTTCAATTGGTCAACATCATCAACAGGAAAATACACAACTTCAATAGGATACACATGGCTAATTAAGTCATATCAACACAACCAATATGATTCTCAATGGTCTTCGATATGGAAGCTTAACTTACCAGAAAAATCAAATTTTTTATTTGGCAGCTCTGGCACCAAGCTCTCCCTGTCAACGCCATCAAATCTTCTCGTGGCATAGCTCCTTCCAGCATCTTCCCAATCTGCCAAGATCAAATTCAAACCTTAGTTCACTGTTTCGGTGACTGCAAAGCTGTAAAAGAATTTTGGAAAACTCTAGGCGTTCAAATTAATGACTCTATTTCTACAGAGGAGTTTAGAGACTGGGTTCGCATCAATACCTGCTCAAATCCAATTCATTTCCCAGGAACCCTTTGGAATCTTTGGATTTCCCGCAACCAAATGGCCATTGAAGGGTTGGACCGACCAACAAATTTACAAATTTTACAGAAAATTCGTAGCCGTGGACGTGATATTCTTCTTTTATCCAATGAAAACTCCCCCAACCATCCTCCTCGTCTTGTTGCTTGGTCCAGAAAATTGCATTTCCTTGAACACAGATGGAAGTTCTCTAGGTAACCCAGGGTCTGCTGGATTTGGGGGTTTATTTCGCGATTCTTCAGGGAACTGGCTGCTAGGCTATTACGCGCACATTGGTAAGTCAGACATCATCCACGCGGAGCTTCAATGGATCCTCCATAGTCTCCATTTAGCTTGGGAAAGAAAATTCATCAATTTAGCTTGTGCTTCAGATTCAACTCAGGCAATCCATCTAATAAAAGAGGAACAAATCACTTACCATAAGCATGCATCTCTCATTACAGAGATTAGGGATCTCCTCAACTGGGATTGGAATGTCACCCTAACTCACATCCTCAGAGAGGGGAATGCAGTTGCGGACTACCTCGCGAAGAATGGAGCGAACAACATCGACCAACATCTGCAGATTCTGGAGTTCCCTCTTCCAGGAATGGGATCGTCTTGATCTCTGATGCCATGGTGTTGTTCATCAGAGACCTTAGGCTTAGTTTGCATTTTCTTCTATTTTTCTGTTTCTAGTTCCTTTCTTTTGTCTACCCTTTTCTCCTCTGTACCAAAAAAACAACAAAATTAAAGAGTTGAAATATGATAAAATAAAAGAATAAATGAGTCATTACTTATGGTTCCTCTATCTAATTTATTATGAAGCACCATTCATCATCACCTTTCAACGTGATATTACTAAAGCCTGCCACTGACAATAATTACAATCATATCAAGCAAACCATGAAATGAGAGATTTCAACATTAGTGTGAGAAAAAAAATAGATCTAGTTCCTGATAGAAGAAGAAAATATGAGGGAGAGAGCGCTCCAGTGAAAAAGGTTGAAAGAAAAAGTAAAAACTATGAAAGGAAAGAGAGTGTACAATGGGGAGGAGAGGAACGCACAATTATTTTATTAATCAAATTTGGGAGTTGAAGAGGTAACCCTTTAAAAGCTCCGTATAATTTTTTAAAAAGGTCCATTTTGTAGCTTATTAAGAAGCTATTTTGCTTCAATAAAATTAAGTAGCTTAGTTTTTAAAAGGGCTTCTATGAAAGAGAAATGTTGTTTGTACATGTTGTACATGTACAACATAGAAAGAGAAAGAGAGAAAAGAGGGAAAAGAGAGAGAAATGTGAGATGTGATAAATGATATGATAGAGAGAGATAGAGAGAAAAAGTGTGTTGTATGAGTTGTTGTATGTTTTTTGTTGTATGAGAAATTGATCTCTTTATGAAACATTGTTTAGCGTAGCTTTTGCTTTAAAGTGGCTTAAGCAAAAAAAAAGTCGGGCCAAACAGACACTTGGAATGGTTTAATTTGAATCTCTTATCAAAATAGAGATGGAGATTACTTAAAAAGGAAAAGGGTTATTTTCTGGAGAAAAAACTTACAACATGTTTTGGAAGAGCATTCAGAAGCTATAGACTTGAGTTTCATTCAACACAATAATATGTAGCTTATGTGTTCTTTAGGTCTAGACGTAGTTTTCAAAAACTTTTCCAAACTCACTTTAGAATGGTTTGTTTGAGCCTCTTACCAAAATAGAGATGGAGATTACTTAAAAGGGAAAAGGGTACTTTATGGAGCAAAGTGTCAAGATCTATATAAAATATAGGGAGTTTAAATCTAATTCAGTAAAATTGTAATAGTGGTGTTCGTAGGTTGAACACAAGAAGTCAGTCGGGGTCTGATCTCGGATGAGTCCTCAGTAGGTAGGGTCAAATTAGTGTAATTGCAAGTAATACTTGAACACAAGTCAGTCCGGGTTCGAGCAAGGTTGTGGTAATTATGGGGAAGTAAATGCCTTTATCATTGTTGTAACTTATAAGGCGGCCTCATGGGCTTGATGACGTATGGGTTCGATCAAGTTGTTGGATCGTTTCTGCCTTCGAACTGACCAAGAAACGATCAGATGGTTACCAAGGTCAAATCGGTAAGAAACAATCCAAGTTCCCATGCCACATCACCCTTCTCCAATGGTTACCAAGTTTCTTAAATGAGTTCTTGATTTAAAGAACTTATTAAGCATCTCCCATTGAGATGGGTCTAAGACAACTACTAACATCTTCCTCTTCAAGAGTTTTCTTCACCGTATGAAGGCCCCCATCATCGACGCTCCCAATTGCAACCACGATCGATAAGCTACAATCCGCAACTTCAGACCCATAAATTGTGCCTCCATAGTTCATCACAACAATGAGACCAAGTGGCAACAACAAAAGTAGATACTAGTTGATGACAAATAATAATACTCGTTCCCATGGATACCTGTAAATAAACCCGTAACGCATACCTACATATCTATAGAATGGATGGAGACATATATTATACTACCCGTCTCGCGGTACCCTGCATACTCATTAACCTATTAGGATTTTTTTTATTATTTTAATGAGAATATAAAATTTAATTTTATAATGATATTTTTAATATATTAATCCATAATGATGTTATATATATGATGATATAATATATTATTTGACATTCTCTCATTTTTTATAATTAAAAATTTCAATATTAATGAATACCCATTGATACCTGTTGCCCGTATCATAACCTGCTTATTTCAATGGGTATAGATATAGGTAGTGTGCTACCTGTCCCGCCTTATCCTGTTGACATCCCTACTAGAGATTTAGGATAACAGAGGGAGTGGTGCACAGAAGACGATAAAACAATATTAAGGGTCTAGATTTTTTGTCTCATAATTGAATTTAGTTTTTAATTAATTTTTCTGAAATTTATTTTTTTAATTTGGCTAAAATATGTTTTTGTTCCCTCTAAAATAAACTTATTTTCATTTCAGTCCTATTTTTTTTCATTTTCTTGCTCACAAAAATCATTCTTTTTCAAAATAATCCTCATCATTAGACAAGTTTAACGACTTGCTAATGTGGTCGTTACCATGTTAGCTGATGTGGTTTTCTCATTCTTATGTGACATTATATGTGTCAATTAATAAATTTAATACTTTATTATATTACTGTTGGGATTTGATTTTTAGTTATTTCGAATTCCACAAATGACAAAGGTTTGATGCCATTTCGAATTTACAGAAGAGGTTAAAGGTACCTTATCTCGAATTTGATAATGAGTCTGTTAACTTAGAAAATTCTTGATTGAAGTTAACGCAAAAAGACTTTAGAAATTCGAAGGGAAGATAAATGTAATTCGAGAAATAATACATTACAGGTATTCCAAAAAAGGCAAGTGATAGTTCTTTTATTCATAATCCAAATTCGAATTACATTAATTCGAATACATTGGAAATGCATTAGAAAGGAGACTATCCTAAGTGCCTAAAAACATTAGAAAGGAAACTGTCCTAAGCTATAATGAGTCCTTGACTCATGTCTTCCATGCCTCTTCTCTTCTTCCTCCACTACAAGCTTTAATAGAGCCAACACAAAGAAGAATTCTTTCTCCAGTCTGTTGAACTACCTTCGACTTGGGGAAGAAATCAAGGTCAGCATGGGAAAACAATAATAGAATCATTTATCATATAAATGAATGCATATTTGGCTATTACGTACAACCCAAAAGAAAAACCTTTAAAAAGAAAGGCTGAAAAAAGCCAATAGCTTTGGCTATTTCGTCAATCCCATCAAAAATGAAATCATTCCAGATTGGATTGCACGTAATAGCCAAAGGGACTAACTTCTTCATATTCTTTGAAGAGTTTCTTTGGAGAATTAAGAAAAGAGAAGAAGAGAGAATTGTGAAGAGAACGTCCAAATAACACTCTTATTTATAGGAGTAAAAGGAGTTAAGTATCATTAATGGGGACAATTTTTTATGCCCAATAAGAAGGATTCTCGTAATGAAGGTGAATGGACGGTGGCCGGTGGTCTTCATGACCTTTAAATTGGCCAAATGGATTTTGACACATGGCACAGGGAAGAGTGTAATCAATCTCGAAAATAAGAAAAGATTTATTGAGTCAGGTATCAAGAAAAGACTAAGTGTCAAGTTTGAAATTGTTTTCGAATATGTGAAGTCAAAATTCCAGAAAGAAGGTTTCGAGAAACCAGAAAGCAGGAATTCGTGAAGCAGAAACAGAGAATTCGAAAACAAGATATTTGAAAGACTTAGAAGATTTCTGAAGAGAGCAAGGAAAGTTTTGAAAAGACAGAAGACAAAAGAAGACAGTTATTGAATATAAAAAAACGGTTTTCTGGTTAGCAGAAGACGTAGCAAGCATGCATGCTGCCAACACATAGGGCTACATGATGTGTCAAATGTACATTAGTTAGCCATTATTGATTAGGAATCTATAAATAGGAGAACTTTACATGTAATAAGGGTTGGCAAATCACTCATACTCAAACTCTCTGAAACACCTTATATGTCCGAACTCACTACGACAAACAGGTTATAAGGAGAAGAAAGTATGTGATGAACCCATCCATTTCTTTTAATGCAATTGTTCTTACAATTCAATTTCTTTCTTTGTTTACATATGCAATTTACATTCTGCAGTTTACTTTTCGCATGTTCTTCTTTTGAACTTTTATTCTTACTTTCTTTGAAAGTTTAATTCTTCTTTGATTTCTGAAAATCCAATTCTGAACTTTGATTGAAAATTCTGTATCAATAGTTCTAAACTTTTGAGAAATTTGATATAATTCTGAATCAAATAACTTGAAACATATCCTTTCTGGATTTCTGCAATATTGAAATTGACTTGGTGAAATTTGTACCAATTAGTAACAATTTTTATCCAGAAATTGAACTTTGAAAATCTTTTCACAAATCAGAAACACCATAAATCTACTTTTTAATATGAGGTCTCGTAAGAGGATCTGATTCTAATCCCCAGATTGTTCTTAGAATCAAAGTGATAAAGTTAATTTTCGAATTTGAATTTTATCACCACAAACAATTACATAATAAATGAAAAATTCATTTTTCAGACCAATAAATTAAAAAACTAAAATTGAATTTTGAAAACTCAATTTACACAATTTATCCACTATAAGAAAAAAAAATTAGACTGAGATGACAATATTGTCGTACACTTGTTAAAATTTTTGTCCAAAAATTAAATTGGGACGGACTTTTGTGACAAACAAGTTTCATCGCAATTTCACTCGTCACAAAGTATTTGAGATGGACTTTTTCCACTCCATCGCTCATTTGGGACGAGACAGAAAATAATTAAATTTTGTGACGAAACTTTTCACTCTGTTGTATATTGTGACGAAATTGAGACAAAAGATAACTTATTTTGTTGATAGAATTTTCACTTTGTCGCAATGTTGTGATAGAACTTGGGACGAAGCATATATAATTTTTGGCTTAAATATGTTTTTAGTCCTTATAAATATGGGCCATTTGTTTTTAGTCCCTGTAATTTTTTTTGGTTTTCATCCCTACAAAATTTTCTGTTAGTCTTTTTGGTCCTTGTCGTTAACTTTAGCTGATGTGATCAAGTTACACATCAACATGCCACCTGTGTTATTTCTGTCCAACTTAAATTGTGTTTTTAGTCCCTATAAATATAATCATTTTGGTTTTAGTCCCTACAATATTTTTTTGGTTTTCCATCTCTATAATTTTTTTTTTTTTTCACCTCTATGGTATCCCCATCCAACATCAATGTCCTTTTGTTTGTACTAGTATACTACATTGTTACACTTGAAAATCTTGAATTCATCCCGGGTTCAATAAAAAATTCTTTATGTATTTAATTTTTTGAAATTTCAATGCACTTGGATTCACTCCATAAAGGGTGAAACCTGTAACGACCTTTTTTTTCCTTTACTAATTCTTTTTTTTTTCTGTCTATTGGCTAACAAAATTTTCATTTGATTTATGTCTATTAACTTGTAACTTAATGAGATTTGTGCTGACTAACAAAACTTGTAATTGTAAATCAAATGAAAATTTTGTTAGTCAATAGATAGAAAAAAGAATTGCAAAGAAAAAAAGGTCAATATAGGTTTTTTCCCTATATGCAGTGAATCCAAGTGTTTTGAAGTTTGGAATAATTAATACATAAAGAATTTATTTTTTTAAACCCATGAGAAGTTCCAAAATTTCAAGTGTAACATTGCAGTGAAGCAAAAGGATACTGTGTCTTTGGATGGGGATGAAATTGAGGTAAAAAATAAAAAATGTAGGGACTAAAACCAAAAGGATAATATTTATAGGGACTAAAAACAATTGAGTTTGGTACAAATAAGTCATGTGGCATGCTGATGTGGCACTCCCGTTGCCAAATCAACTAAAAGTTAACGACAGGGACCAAAAAGGCTAACGGAAATTTTTTTAGGGATGAAAACCAAATTTTTTATATGGACTAAAAACAAAATGACCTATATTTTATAGGGACTAAAAACATATTAAGCCTTAATTTTTTATTGTTGTAATGACAATAAATATAAGGAAGATTTTTTGGGAAAATTTCCATCGCAAATATATAAAATTAGGGACAAAGATTTTATTGAATTTTTCCGTCACATATTCATTACCTTTGTGACATAATATTATGCATTAATTTCGGAACAAATTTGTTTTCAAAAAATGTGTTTTTTGTTTTTTTTACAATTATAGTAATTGCCTATTAAACATTAGAAATTTCAAAACAAATATGATGATTCATAACTACCAATCAAATCCCATTAAATTCCTATGCAACTATATATGCATTTGTCTTACATAAAACATACTTATTTCATTATAGGCATACTATAAGTATTTCCTAATAATCCAAAATAAAATTTTTATTGTCAGTTGTAATAATATTTAGGTTTTACATTCCAAAGTCATCATATGGTCATCAACTTCCACGAGTAGCAACATCACGCACAGAAGGATCATCTCCATCCAAATTCATCGCATCCAAGTCTATATTACAGTTTAGCAAATAAAGATAACATTCTATTTGGACGAGCAAGGATGCGATTAATGGTTTGTTGTTTCTATGAAATCTTTTGCATCAATCGTGCTTCAACATTCAACTTCAACACTCATACCATGAACAATATCAATATAATTAGCATATTGTGATTTAGAAGTTGAGGCACTTGCTCACATCCTTCCATCTAAACTGAGACCATATACTCTACCCTTTGCATTTCTTCCCCCAAAAACTTCAATCATAAGGGCATCATAGTTAATAGGCTTTGGTTGACTACAACTCCCATTATCACCAGACTTAAGAACATTGCTATTGAGACTCAGACTGTGAAAACAAGTTTACAAAGTTCTCTTGTGAGAGAGTGAGAGAGAGAGAGAATTGCTTAGTTCATGAGTTGTTGCACACTAAGTTGTTCAATGCATATACAAAAAAAAGAGTCTATTTCTCCTGAAAAATCATCCAAATAATTCCACAAGTCACATAAAAAAATTCCCTAACAGGTTAATAAGTGTGCTTGCAAAGTAGGAAAGAAATAACATGTAAAAATAATACACTCACACACAAACAAAGCATATCTGAAAATATGCTTAAAGAGCAAATATTAAATTGAAAAGGGACAAAGTAATTTAACCAAATAATTGCATTAATAAGAGCAATAGAACTCACACATGCATCACTTAATCACTTATCCACAAATTTTTCCGTCCTTTCCTAATGTGACACTTTTTGAATAATTCACCTTTGTGCGACATTTTTCCTAAATTCTTAGCCTGCACTTGTTTTAAAATGTACATATACTAAGAATATTATAAATAATAAATTAAGATGTTCTAAAAATTAAAATATAGCTCACCAATTCGAGTTCATGCTTAAATTGATTCTTAGATCATTGGGTGTGCAATGAACCACTGGTATCCGAATGACGATTTGCAGAAGCCACACACCGTAATGTTTGATAATCATCATCTTTCCATTTAACAAGCAATTGTACCCATACATTGTTAGGAATCCATGAGGGTTTATGTGAAATGTTTTCACGTGCTCTAAACATTATCTTTTCTTAGAAAATCCTTTGCCTTTGATTCCCACATGGCCTTAATAGTTGGTTCATGTTCACCAATCCATTTGTAACCTTTCTACACTTGTTGAAAAAAATTAAATTCAAGTTATAACATTATGTAAGATCTTAACATGTAATATATAAACATTATTGCCCACTCATTAAACCACAATTATTCTATTGCACCATTGCAACATTTTCAGTTATTGTAGGACATCAAACATAGATTTGATTATATTTGATATATCTTTAGTAGCATTATCATCAAGATAAAGTTATAAAATTGAGCAAATAAATATCATTAACAATTTTATTTAAAGCATATAAATTTACAAAAATATATATAATTAAATAACTTGAATTATTATCCCTTTAAAGGATAAATCCAAAATCTATTATCTAAAGGATCCTTGCCCCATGGTAGATGAGTGTTAGGTCCATGTGAGGTGGGGTCTCCAAATGGGAAACTGTCAGGAGGTGGTTGTCTATCATGGTCAATTCAATTTGTGTAGGTGTCATCGTCTCAGACTCTACATCTCTTGGTGACTGGGGATGTTATGGAGTCAACGTCCTTTCAGTAGTAAGGAATGACAAAGGTGAAGTATTAAGAGGAACATGTGCATTACTACAACATAGATGATGGAGATGATTTACTAATAGGTAGAGTCACATGTTGAGTAACATTCTTTTGTTGTAAACTTGAAGGAAGGGATGAAACCTTACCCTTATCCTTACCTCCACAACCAAGAGGTTGATATATGGTTTATTTTGACTTACGCTTGATATGATTCAACCTCTTTAGAATTTAAAAGAACACACAAAAGAGTTGCATCTTTTTCACTACTAAAATTTTGCTCATTCCCTACTGATTTTCCTACAAATTTTCATAAAAAATCGTAGGAAACGCATTTCCTACGGATTTTCTTATAAATTTTCCTCCATAGGAAATATGCTCGTGGGTAATTCAATTCATAGGTAAATTTGTAGGAAAATTTGTAGAAAAATTTCATAGAAAAATTTGTAACAATTTTCATAGATAAACCTATAGGAAATATTTGATGATAAATTTGTAGGAAAAAAATCGTAGATAATTTGTAGGAAAAATTCATAGATAAATTTGTAACAAATTTCATAGATAAACCTATATGAAATATTTAAGGTAAATTTGTAAGAAGAAAAATTGTAGGTAAAATTGCAAGAAACATCCATAAGTAAATTTATATGAAATTATCATGGATAAATCCATAGGAAAAATTTGTAGGTAAATCCATAGGAAAAATTTGTAGGCTAATCCATAGATAAACTAATATATAGATAAACTAATCCATAGATAAATTCTTGCCTAACTAAGAAATTCTTACATATGTTATTGTCATGAACCAACCCGGCTATATGTGACACAAAAATTAAGTATGTATAGTTAGGGTTTACTTTAGTTCAAATCAAAATTATCCGAGGTACATTGCACCAATGATATTTAAAAAAAAAATCTCCTTAAAGACAAACTGAACAACACAACCAACACTGAATAGCTCCAAATCAAAAAAATTGCCATAGCTCATAATATGATTATTACCAAGTAATCAAATGCAGTATTGTACTGATTTGATATTTGCACCGAGAAGACACACAAACCTCTGTTTATCTAAACCAACACAGAAAAAAGCAAAAAATCAAAAGATTTGTCCAAGCTCATAATGTTATTATTACACTCTGCAACTTAGTTGAAATCAATATTTCACCCGAACAATGTATAAAAAGCAACAAATCAAAAGTTTCACTTGAATGCACAACACACTGATTTAAGTTCCAACAGTGCTATGGAATAGAATCCAAGAAACAAATATTGCAAAAATGGACACAAAGAGAGAACTTAAGCCAAGAAGAAGTTTGAATGGCAAGTCCCTCCGAAAATCTTCGGCTTGTTTTCTTGAAGTGAGAATAGCAAGGAGCGTTATGAGTCATGTGACAGAGAAGCACAGTCCAACCAATGAAGCAATGGCAAATACATTGAATGCGGGATATGAAAGCCAATTAACACATAATTTGAAGAAAATTATGAACAAGACTTATAAGTTACAGAATTATGAACTAGACACCACAATTACAATATGACTTGCAAATTAACACATCATTGCAGAAAATATATAACAAGACTTCCCTCTAACTTGGCCTCAGGATATGAAAGCCAAGAGAAAATGTAAATTGCTATATAAGGTTGAGTCAGTGATCGACCACTTAAGCTTAAGTATAAGGTTGAGTATGTCAGATCTCAGGATACTGCTTTCAAATAGCAAAATTAAACTATTATGTGACGCTTGGCAATTTAAAAGTGAAATTTTAAATGAAGTTTAGACGACTTATAAGTTAAGCTAAAACTAAAGCATGCACTGGATGCTAAAAATCTTTTCAAGTACAATTACAACCACAAATTATATGAAATATATATATATATATATATATATATATGAAGATTGAATCAGACAAATTAATCATAATTAAAAAGTAAGAATTGGTGAGTATCCAGTAGCATCAAACGCTTTTGGCCACTAACTACTAGACCAGGTAAAGTGTTTCTAGAGCATAAACAAATTAACTTCAAGTACAACACATGATTTTCTTACCTGATATTTCTAGAGCATAAACTATCCTGACCACGTAAAGCATTTTCAATAGCTTGCATTAGGATTTTCTTTCACTTGTGATTGAAACAAAGAAAATATTGAAGGAAACTGTTATTCAAATGACGTAAAGTTACGGACATAGAAGGAGAATGAGAAAAAACATGCAATACATGTGAAGCATGGTCAGCAATCAACACCTATAGCAACTGGATATAATTGACATTATTTTGTTCAGGAGTCATACTAGTGACTTCTGCAATCAACCTGAACTGACACACTTATTTGTTATTCTTGTATAAATACTGACAAGGAATACTAAAACTATCCATGTACTCATCAGTAATAAATTTTCAACGTTTCAATCATCTCGTAGTGGCCGGTTCATAGTTCATTCATAAAGAATTGTACATAAAAAGCAAGAGTTGCACAAACTTGACCCATTTTCATGTTTTCCCCAGAGAAAACATGATTTTCTTTCATTGAATTATTTATCACCAAATACATACTTAATATCATTGTCTACAGACATCTGAAATGAATGAGGGCTAAATACAACAACTCAGGCAGCAATAGAAATGCCATTATCCAACAAGAAATACATACAGAACCACCATTAGAAAATACTAAACGATTCATGAGAGCTGATACTAAATTCTGTCCAGCAACCAATCTGTGATCCATATTCTCTAACTTACAAGAAGCTACATCCATTCACAGAGACTTATTCACCCTCATTCAGTATAGGTACTATGAGTGGTTTCATCTGCGCCAGATATACAATTGCCCACATGATAGAACAAAGACCCAACTAATCTTAATGACAAACAGGACATGATATGCTATTTTTACAAGTTAGAATTACAACAGAACCAGTTGGAAATGTTTTCACAATCCAACTGGAGTTTAATTGCTTCTCCGCCTACAATGAAAGATAAAAAATAAATCATCAAATCGGTACATTCATGTCAAGAATCATGTAAAAGCATTACTTTTCTGTGCCTTTTCCCCTAATATTGATATATGTTTAAAAGTGGTACTGAGGATTTATTACTTTAATTTTATGGTACTCAAGGAGTTCTCACAACAGAGGCTCAAAGGAGTGCTGGAAGACTTCATAACCAATCACAATGACCCCATTTTCTTATTGCTTTCTCGTTTTCAAGCCAATGGCATTGACACCGATGCCAATAAGGAATGAATATATTATATTATATATATATAAAATTAATCTCAATAAGGAATATACCATCTATTACTTATGAGTTATGAATGTAAAATCTCTTTTTTAAGGGATTGAATGTTTTCTTCAGATAGTGATTGAAACAGAATTGCTCCTCTACTTACTGATTAGTAACTTCTAATTCTATAATAAAAAATCATGCATATGAAAATAATATCAATTTAATCACTACTTCAATCACTATTAGCCACTTCAAATTTCAACCACTATTAGCTACTTCACGCTAAAAATAATCCAAATTTCAATCACAATTAGCTATTTCAATCACTATTTAATCTACAAAATTGCTCCTCTATTCATTTTGAATTCTAGAAGATCACGATAGTTAATGTTTCTGAAATCTTATCAAATCATTATAACTATAAAAACCAGTTGAATCAGTTTAAAATCAAAGAAACACAATCGGAATCAAAATCAAAACAAAATCAAAGAAATACAAAATCAAAATTAGTAAATTAAAATGATAGAGAACGGATCAAGTGATATAGGAGCTCTATTGAAACCTTAGAAAGCTCTACTAAACACAAGGCAGGTCAAGATATTCTTCAACGAAATTCCATCCGTGAGCATGAGAGCGTGAGAGCGGAGCGAGTCACGACAACGAGCAGAGAGAATCACGAGTATGAGCAGAGAGAAACGTGAGAGCGGAGTGTGATCGAGAAGCCATGGATAAAATCACAAGTAAGAGGAAGGATGAGAGTAGTGAGTGGGAATGAATCGTGAGTGCACTGTCTTAGATTAAGGATTTCGAGAGAGTGTGGATGGTTTGAGTGGGAAATGAGCTCTAAGAAATATTCAGGATTTGATAACTCTGTTTTTTATTTTAAATTTTATAATTTTAATTAAAAAATTTGTAAGTAAATTCGTAGAAAATAAGTGGTAAGTAAATTTGTAGGAATAATTTGTAAGAAAATTCATAAAAAATCACAAAAAAATCATAGTAAATAATTTAATAGGAATTTTACTAAGAAAAATTTGATAATAATAAATTTGTAAGATAATCCATATGAAATTAGAAATGCAAGAAAATTGTAGGAAATTTTTAAATAAATTTGTAAGTAAACTTTCTTATAGAACTTCATATGATTTTTTCCTGCACCTAATTTTTTTGGAGATTTTTCTTGCAAATATTTCATATGGTTGGTAAATTTGCAAGAAAATTTTCATGAAAATAATAAGAATGTTTTTTAAAAATAAGTGGTGGGTAAATTTGTAGGAAGTTAATTTGCAAGAAATCCTAAGCAAAATGTTATAGGAAAATTCACAGGAAATAAATTTGTAGGAATTTCCCCAAGAAAAATTTATAAGAAAGTTCGTAAGAAATAAATTGTAAGAAAATCCATAAAAAAATAGCTTAAAGGAAAATATGTAGGAAAAATTTGCAAGTTAATCTATAGGTAAACTTTTTTTATAGAGTTTCATGTAATTAAAACTTACAATAATATCTTTTAAAAATAATTGGCAGGTAAATTTGTAGGAAGTTAATTTGCAGGAAAATCCTAAGCAAGATGTTATAGGAAAATTCGTAGGAAATAAATTTGTAGGAATTTCCCCAAGAAAAATTATAAGAAAATTCATAGGAAATAAATTGTAGGAAAATCCACAAGAAAATAGCTTATAGGAAAATCTGTAGGAAAAATTCGCAAGTAAATTTATAGGTCTAATTTCCTACAGATTTTCATACCATTATCTTTTGCACCTAATATTCTTTAGAGATTTTCCTACAAAAATTTTCTACAAATTATTTTCGTAGGAAATTTCCCAACAAAATTTATTGTTTCTTGCAATTTTTTTTACAAATTTCATAATCGTGGGGAAATTTTTAAATTTATAGAAAATTTACAAAAAAATCCTATAAAAAAATTTGTAGGAAAAATCTGTAGGAAATAAACAAATTTTTAGTAGTGTTTCTTTCTCAGCAATAACTCTACGTCTTTTTTCGATCTCCTGTTGCTCGACCAGGTTGATTGAAAATGGATATAGGTTTAAGTAGTTGATATTAACAATCTTGATAACTTCTTGGAACAACAATGATTTATGTACCACTACAGTATTACCGCACTCCTACCACAACACACAAAAAACACCTAAAAAGCACTGTTCCGTTTTTTTTCTTTTCATTTGTAAAAGAGTAGTGGTACAAATGTGGTAATGTACTATTTGTGGTACAGATATATTTATCGTTCTTGGAACTCTAGTTCTTCTTGAATGGACATGAGTCTCAAAATAATATGAAGTAAATGTGAATGTCTCTTGTGTGATGTAAGATTCACAAATACTGCCTTCTGGAAGCGCTTTATTTCCAACCTTTTGCTTTAGGGTATGGAGGAACCTTATCCAACACAATAATTGTATGAATTATAAATTGACGTGTTACAAAAACTTTAAAGGTATATAATGATAAGTCATTTGTTGTGTACTTTTCAAATGGGTACATCCAATGGTACTGCACAAGCCCGACCACTTTTTCTTCCATTGCCAAATGAATTGGTAAGTGTTTATTGAGTCAAAGAAACCTAGGGAAAATATTTGTTCTAACTTGTGCAATATGACTAGAATATTTATTACCATTTCTTCCAAGTTATCAACCTTTAACGTAGTTGAGCAAAGATCTCTAAAAAAATTGACTTTGCTCAACTAGGGGATTCGAAACATGTTCGGGTAATGAGTTATATGAAGTAAACTCTCCATGAAAATATGACAATCATGACTCTTCATCCCAACTAGTTTTCCCATTCTCAAATCCACACATTTTCGAATATATGAAGCTTAACCATCAGGAAGTTTAAATTGTAACACCCATTACCATCCCAAAATTAGCGGGATGCTAAAGTTGGACTTGTCGCAATTTTTTTGGCTAAAGGTTGGGACGGAATTTGAATTTCATCTAATTAAAAAGATAATGCTTGTGACAAAATGATTATCTAATTATGTGTCTCAAATCTATTCATTTGGGACAAAATGAAAATTCCATCACAACACTAACCAATAAACTTTAAACACTCTCATTGTGATAGAAGTTATGTCTCAATATCTATCGCACTTTCATTTGTTAGGACGAAATATAACATTCCGTTACAAAAAACTTTAAATAAATTATTTTAAAAAATTGATAAAATTCTGTCACAAATCCTTTTCTTTGGGACATAATTTATTTCTATCACAAAATTTCGTCCCAAATTGAATTTTTACTTGTAGTGTTATATCATCTACTTGGAAGGAAGCACTCCTTCTATTGCCCAAAACTCTGCTTCTAAAACTCTTCTTCTGTTTATTCTACTTGCTAGGTTTGTTGCGACGAACTGTGGAAGGAACTTGTGGTGTGTGTGAAGGTACTGATCGGAGATGGTGGTGTTGAAAAAATAGGGTTTGGAGTTTATACATTCTAGAATTTGCATCTCCAAAATTGTTTTCCAGGATTTTTTTTTTGTCTTAGATGTTAGAAAAATCAATTCCCCCCCACATCTACAAATAGATCGTTGGGAGAAAAAGGGCGATGAGGAAGATTTCATTCTGCAAAAATTCTTGCTAAGATGTTAAACTACCTCATATTTGCAATAATGGAATACAAGGTTGAAGAATAATTACCTGTTTGCAAGTACGGTCTTTGATTGAAGTGATGTCAAGCTGGCTCATATGTGCAACAATGGAGTATTAGGGATGTTGAGAGTTGGAAGAATAGGTAGGAACATAAAAAATGGTGGACTATATGTCTTAGGTCACGAAATAAGGTTGAAGAATAATATTGTCACGCCAGCTAACATGATAATGATTACATGCATTAGCATAATGTTAAGCTAGTCTAACGATGGGGACTATTTTGAAAAAGGAAGATTTGGTGAGGATGAAAACCTAAAAAAATTATGGGGACTAAAATGAAAATGAGTGTATTTTAGAGGAACTAAAAACATATTTAAGTCTTCTATTTATTATGTAATTTAATATAGTATTAAATCAATTAATTGACACATGTAATGCCACATAAGAGTGGAAGAGACAGTAGAAGACACATCAGCTAGACTATTTTAACGGTGAGAACTATTTTGAAAAAGAATAATTTTGTGAGAAAGAAAAACAAAAAAGAAAATGTAGGACCAAAATGAAAAAAAAAAGTACATTTTTAGAGGGACGATTTTATTTATCATTTTTTTTTAATTTTTCTAATGTCTTCCACTCTCTAATATTCTTTTATGAATTTTCTTTTGTTACTTGCCTCATGCTTCATCTTTAATCTCTTCACTTTTATAGACTTATAATTCTCACTAAATTTTACTTTTAATTTTAAATATTATACAGTGTCGACCCAACATATATATAGGCCTAAAGCAAATTAAATATGGAGGTCTAATTCTAAGAGACAAAGACTTCAAATAACATTTAAAAAAAATGAGTCTATTTTTAACATAAGAAACTTATATTAAATTAAAACTTTTATTTTTTATAGGAAAAACTTATTTTTAATTATTATTTATTAATTAATAATTAGTAATTTTTTTATATTTGATATAAATATTTTATTAAATTTTGGGTAAAATATGTTTTTTAATCCTTATAAATTTAAGCATATTTGTATTTGGTTCCATAATTTAAAACCAATGTGTTGGGTATCTCTTTCTTAAAATCACCTCAATTTAATCGTTAGAACCACTCTCGATAGGTACTAAAATCACACTTGATAAGAAATACTTGAGAATAAAAATACACCTAATAATGGGGGTGATTTAAAAGAGTGAAAGATTCAACACACCAATTTTAAATTATCAAAACCAAAATCAAATTTATTTAATTTTACAGAAATTACATACATATTTTACCCTTAATTTTAATATATAAAATATACATAAAAAAATTGAGGTCTTCTTACAGGGGTGGCCTAAAGCGGTTGCTTTACCGGCCTCCCCTCGGGCCGGCCCTGATATTATATTATCTCCTTTAAATAAGAAAAAAATAATTAATGTAAAAGTAACAAGAAAAAATAAATGAAGATTTCTTTTTAAAATATAAAAAAAAAATACATAATAAATGAATCCACTTGGAGCGGTTGAAGGTTTAGGTTGTTTGTAAGAGGTTCTATTTCAAATTTCAATTCTCAATACTTCCATTGTATATATATAAAAAAAATCATATAAGTATTATAAAGAAATTTAAATACATTTACAAAATATTTTGAAAAGACAACTTAAAAGTTGATAAAATATTCTATACAAATTTTATATAACTAATATAAAAATTAAAATTTTGGTAGCCATATAGCCGTGCTAGCTAGTCCCAATTTATTAGCTATGCCTAAGTCAGTGGTTGAAATGAATTATATATGTTCCAATTCCCAATCCTCATAATACAATCTTCGCGTACTCAACATCAACCAGAGAAAGGGGTGTGCGAAATTTAAGTCACTATTGAGGACAGTAATGGACAACTAACTGTTTGTTTCCGCATACTTGCAATGCATGTGAAACCCCTATCGCCAAGAAGTGCCCATAATTCAGCTGTGGTGCCATTAATGCAATATTAATTCAACTTGCTTATAGTAGTACTATATGGCATATATATAATATATAGTATTCACTAAGCATTCTCATGACATTCCACCATGACCAGCCTCTGTCTCGAACAACCAAGAGTAGCACCACCTAACTTAATTAAGAGTAACTCACTTGTACATAGAAGAAAAATTAAATCATGGCAAACATGCATTTAAGTAGCCTCTCATTTATGCTATGGTACATTATTTGTAAATAGTAATGACTAGGAGGTTGCACAAGAATAGCGAAACTTGTTATTTCAAAACAACAAGAACAAGTAGATGATAGCAAAGATTAATTCTATCTGCTGGTAATTAAAGAGTTGTGACTCGTCATTGTAATTGACATTAAACGTCAACCTTTACCTTTTGTGTTACTATTAAAGAATTGGGGTAAATGTTGGGATATTCAACTCCAAAACCAGCATAATAGCAAACATCGCATTCTATCTGCTAGTTATATATACAACATTGTGACAAAGAGTAGGTACTAATAAAATCGGGTTACTATTTAAGACGAGGGATTTTAGGTGGATCATGATTTACAATCAATCAATTTTCTATATTATAAATTTAAGATCTCAGGTTAAAAAATAAGATACTCACTCATAGGCTAGACCACTTTTATATAAATTTAAGATCTCATATTAAAAAATAAGATACTCACTCATAGGCCACTTAGGGATAAAAGGGACCATGGCCCCCCTAATTAAGTTTTTATTTTTTTTTAAATATATATATGCATATATTGTTGGAAAAAAAATTATATATATTATATTGTTGGGTAAAATTATTTATTATATAGTAGAAGTTCAATTATAAAGACATATAAGTTATATTTGATAAAATTAACTTATTGATTTAAAAGTATTTGGTAATATTTGATTAATATAAAATGATATATTTACATAAGTTTTATTATATAAATTTTGTTTTTGTTTTTCTATACAAAGATATAATATTAGGTAATTGTAACTTTTGATTATTTTATAAACTTTAAGTTTTTATTAAATTAGTAATGATGATTTTTTTTATTAAAAACTAAAATAAATAAATAAATAATCAAAATAAATAGTAAAAAGAGAATAATAATTAATATAATTCATAATTTTTTAAATTATTTACATGATATATAGAATTTAATTGATATACACTGATAATATAAAAAAGTTTTACATAATCATCCAATGATGTGTTGCCACATTATTTAATGAATTTAATAATACATTAGATGTCAAACTCATTAAATGATGTGATATCATATTATGGGATGATTGTGTGAAACTCTTTTAGACCGTTAATGTATACTAATTAAACTCATATATATATATATATATATCACTGTAACAATTTATTTAATTTAATATTTTATATTTGGTTTAGTTTTTTTTTATTTTTATCATATTATATTATATAATAATATAAAAATTGTATATGGGGTTGGCTGATTAGTTAGGAAAATTTATAATATTGCCTCCTTGGTCTCAATTCCCCTTGCACTCATCCCACTCAATTTTTAAATATTAATAAATAGTAATCCTGAATTTTAAAATTTATTAAGATTCAAAATTTTATCCTATCATTTTTTATTATAATCCTTATATTTTGTATAATTTTTTATTCTTATTATTATGATTTTAATTTATTTAATTATAATTCAGTATCAAATAATAATATAAATAGATTTCAATGATAAAATATAATTTACTATTATAATTTAAAATTAAATAATTATTTAAAATTATTCTATTTTTTAATTTAAAATATATTAATTTATTATAAATTTATTTTTTATTATATAAAATATATATTTATCCATATATTTTGCGAGTTAATATATTAATTAAAAAAATTCACAATAATCTGAAAAAAAAAATTATAGGTATCCATAACTAAATTTTTATTTACAAATTTTTTTACTGATTTATTATGAAATTTTTAATGATTCATGATGGATTATTATCTATCCTAAAAAAAAACCTAAGTTGACAAATTTTAAAATGGGGACTACCCATTATATATTCTCAAGTAACATGAATAATGCATTTCACATGTTTTTTTTTTTGGTCAAAGCATTTCACATGTTTAACCCAAGTATGTGATTGAAGATGACTTTCAAATAAAAGTTGTGTCGGAGTTTTCTTCATAATTAGAAAAACTACGTGTTTGATTTACATTTAAACGTGTTTGGTTTATATTTAAGAGAAATTGTTTTTGTACATGTTGTACATGTACAACATGGAGAGAGAATGAGAGAAAAGAGAGAGAAATGTGGGACAGGGCCGGCCCGAGGGGGAGGCCGGTAAAGCAATCGCTTTAGGTCTCCCCAATTACAAGGCCTCAAATTTTTTTAATATATATTTTTTACATCAAAATTAAGGATAAAATATGTTTGTAGTTTTTGTAAAATTAAAAAAAATTGATTTTAGTTCTCATAACTTAAAATTTGTGTGTTGAGTCTCTCTCTTTTAAATCACCCCAAATTAGTTTTTATAAAGTGTGTTTTTAGCCTCAAGTATTTCTTATCAGGTGTATTTTTAGTTACTAACAAGAGAGGTGCTAAGGATTATTATGAGATGATTTAAAAAAAAAAGAAATTTAACACATTGATTTTAAATTATGAGAATCAAACCTAAATATGCTTAAATTTATAAGGAATAAAAACATATTTTACCATAATTTAGTAAAATCTTTTTATCAAATACAAAATATTACGAATTATCAGTTAATAGATAATAATTAAAATATGTTTTCTTATAAAAAATAAATTTTTAATTTAATATAATTTTTTTTCTAAAAATAAACTCATTTTTTTTAAAAAAAAAGTCATTTCTAATCTTTTATCTCTTAGAATTAAGCCTTAATCTTATAATTTGCTTTAGGCCTACATAAATGTTAGGCCGGCCCTGATGTGGGATGTGATGGTGATATGATGGAGGGTGGTGGTATAGAAAAAAAGTGTGTTGTATGAGTTGTTGTATGTTTTTTGTTGTATAAAAAACTTATCACTACATTTAATCGTGTACCCAGCGGAAGCTACTACACACTCAGTTACACATCTAACAGACAATCTAGCGGTGTTGAATCTTCCGAAATGTTCATTCAGCAATAAACAATTAAACATTGATAAGCTTTAAATGTCTAGCGGTGACTATTCAGCAATAAACGTTTCAGTGTTGAATAGAAATGCTGAATCTACCGAAACAAGAATTAATAAAAAGAATGAACTGTCCTTGTTGTGTTTTAATCCAAGCGGTGAATTCTTTTCTTTTTTTTAACTACACTATATTATGGAGTCTCCATCCTACTTTATTTGTTATCTTTAAAAAAATATCTATTTTATTTGTTATTTTACAATTCAAAGAAATATTTAATATTTTTTATCAAATATATTATTTACAAATAATAAATGAGATACATTTTAATAATAAATGGTATAATAGGAAATTAATTGACAAATTTATGAAATTTAGAGAATTAATTAAATTTCTTAATTCATGTGTAAAAACCTTAAAAGACAAGTAAAGAGGGACGAATATACTCCATCCGATCCTATTTATAAATTCAAACGTGCATATTTTAATGTATTGATTTTTAAAAACCTCCACTAACTACCAAAGTTGCCGCGTTTTAAATCTATTCATGAAGGGATAAAGGTTCATTAATCATGAAGGGTAAAGGTAAAAAATTTATAAATGCTTTTAAGACTTTGTCGAGAGTCTTATAAAAAGGACTAAAACAAAATTATCAAAAGGGTCTTATAAATACTCCATGTTGTCCTTTTTATAAGACCCT
The DNA here is from genome assembly GCA_026901365.1 of Sesbania bispinosa. Lineage (NCBI taxonomy): Eukaryota > Viridiplantae > Streptophyta > Magnoliopsida > Fabales > Fabaceae > Sesbania > Sesbania bispinosa. Next base: position 313,462 of record QLOH01000661.1, on the reverse strand, counting down.
TTATGATTCAAACACATGTATTAAGAAAATACGCTTCACTACAAGAATGTGTTGAATTAGACGCGAAAGCGTAGCGACGGCCAACTCATCGCTACAACATTAAATGCGTAGCCCAACGCGTAGCTGTGCAATTAATACTTTGTGACGATCTGGCCGTTGCTACGTTTTTTTCTGAAAATTTTTAAAACTAAACGTACAGTCGTCGCTACGTTTTTAAATAGGGTTGACGCGTCAAAATTTTTAACACAGCGACGGCCTTAGTCGTCACTACGTTTAAAACATACGCGCACAAAACCTTCCCCCTCCCCTCTTCTCCTTCCTCCTCCTTCCTCCCTCTCCTTTCCTCCTTTTCGGCCATCCCTGTTTCTGTATCTCCCTCTCTCTTTCATTTTCAATCTCACCGATTAAACATTAGCGCTCTTTTACAGGTTCATTTTGAACCGATCAGAATCTCAAATAGTTGCCCCTAGCTCCCTGTGCACTTCATTCCTTCTCCCTCCTCTGGCATCCTCCTTTTCTAGCCACCAGTAAGTTTTAAAGTTTTAATTAGTTATAATTAGTTTTAATTGGTTATATAGTTAGTTATAATTAGTTTTAATTGTTTATATGATTAGTTTTATTTAGTTTAAATTGTTTATATGATTAGTTATAATTAGTTTTAATTGTTTATATATAGGTATTTTTTGGTTTCCCAGAGTATCCTCTCCCACCCGATAGGTAAGAGACTAATCTCTCGGGGTACTGTCAGGCGCAAAGCGGGGACCCCTCCCAACAGTATTTTTTCCATACACACGGATCCAAGGATCGAACTCAGGACCACATGCTTAAGCGATCCGAGCCCCTTCCACTCGGACCAATACATGTTGGTTTATATATAGGTATTTAATTATATAGGTAGTTATTTAGTAATTATTAGTAGTAATTAATTATTCACAAATAAATTATTAGTAATTCTTAGTAATAATTAATTAGTAATTACTAGTAATTAGTAATTTATAGGTTTGTTGTTTAATATTTAATTTAACACTATTAAATTAGGTAAATATGTCTCGTTTGCGTGGTAGAGGTGGACATAAGGTCCCGCCTATTAGAGAGAGGTTCACCCCTTCGGGCGAGCTTGCTGTACAGGCAACTCGCTTATGTGCAACTCGGGAGAGGACCGACCTCTCTCACCCTTATCAGCTGGCAGAGCAGCCATCTACTTCAGCGCCTCCGGCCACATACATCCAATCTTCTTCTTCCTCCCCTCCACCTTCTGGTCAACCTACTGCATCTGACCATCCATAATTCGACGGAATGAGGTTCATCCCTATACCGGGATATCATGAGATCCCTACTAAGGTGGAGGAGGAGTATCCACATATATCTGAGCCCGCAGTGGACGCTTAGGCTACGATTGATGAGGAGGCTGACCACGACTCTAATGAGGAGCTTGTTCGGTTCCAGGGTGCCAGCTCCAGTAGATCTCATGAAGTAAACCCTCACGGTAGGGTTATTATTCGACTTTTTGGCAGGGGTAAGTTTCTTTATTTATTTTGACTTCTTTTGAATTGATAACATGGAATCTTTATTTGTTTTAATAGTTAAAATTGAACTTGTTTATTTTGCAGTTGGGTGCCTAACAACCCACCCATCTCAGCTATTGGTCATGCGATTCGATCGCAGTTCCGGGGTCCTCACTACCTGTGGGAGGTCACCCCGCTGGATGTAAGGGACAAGTGGTGGCCTGAGTTTACGGTAAATAAAATGTCTTCACTTTATAATTTTTTCTTAAGTTATGTCATTTTCTAATAACTTACCTGGGAGGATCTTTTGGCTTACTAGGTCTCTGATGAGTTCAAGGGGAAGTCCGCTCGTAACAAGAGCAATCGAGTTTCTCTTCGCGGGGGAGTAGTCCACACCACGGGCCACAAGGCCCATCTTGAGGTGGCGTTGGATATGGTATGTATAAACAAGCACCCTTCTATATTAATTTTGTATTTGTTATTAAATAATTAATTTATGAAATTATTCTGTGTAGGCTCGACAACTTGGGAGGGAGGTAGAGCCCGATGAGTTCTTTGTCGCCACCCACATAAAAAAGGATGGTGGCTGGGTAGATGACCGAGGGCAGTCCACATATATAAGTCCAACATTGTGCTTATCAGTGTTTTTTTATATAATTTTATATATTTGCAATTGAATATATAACTAACTAATTATACGTTTACCTGTACTCAATGGACAAATTACCAGGACTGCCTGAGGGAGGTGGAGTCACAGATGGGGGACAACTCCAGCTTTGATTGGTCCAAGAAGCTACAAATCTGGAAGGATGTTGCGGGTGGCAAGACTCGAGGCCGTCGTTATGGCACCGAGGACTTGTCAACCAACATTCGTCCTGGTATGACTGGCCTCACTCAGGAGTCCAGGGCCCATACCAACGAGAGCAACGGATCGCGTCATTTGTTTGAGGAGGCGCTGAGGCGGGAGATACTTGAAGCCAACTTGAAAGGCCACCAGAGCTGAAGAGAAGGCTGCACAGTTGGAGGAGGACTTTGCACGACTCTGACAACAAGAGCAGATTTTGCTGGAGGCCCAAAGTGCAGGTGGTTCTACCGGCTTCAGTTAGGCTCATGCTCAGGATCAGGCTCCGGCTCAGCCACACCCGCACTACGATGGCCAACTGGATGACCAGTCGTTGAGTGAAGATGAGGATGAGGATCGTCGCCCACCATAGCAGCGTCGTTGCCGCCACCCATGATTTTTTTATTATGTTTTTTTTATACATTTATTGTATTATGTTTGAACATTCTTTGTATATATACTTTTTATGTTTTTTCCTCGATCGGTGTGTTTATATAGTATTTAGTATTTTCTTTATAATTTTAAAATTAACAAATATTAAAATAAAATAAATAATAATAAACTTAATTTAAAAAAATATTATTATCATGGTCGTCGCTAGGTTGTGACGGCTTAGCGACGGTCATTGATCCCTTCACTTAGCGACGACCTTCAACATAGCGACAGTCTGACAAACGCCACGTAGCGACGACTTATTTTGCTCGTCACTACTGTATTAACGACGAGCATTTTAGCGACGTCCATGAGGCCGTCGCTAAGTCCTCGCTAAGTGGATGATAGCGACGATTTTCCACTTGTAGCGACGGCTTTTGGCCGTCGCTAAATTGTGATTTTCTCTTGTAGTGTTTAATGCATTAATTTTTAAAAATCTCATCTAACTACTAAATTTACCCCCTATTTAATATCAATTTCTATTCAATTTCCCACGTTAACTAAATTTTGAAAACGACAAACTTCATTAATTATAAAAGGTAAAGATGGAAGAAACTAATAAATGTTTCTAAAATTTTATAAATGGTCTTACAAAAAGATGAAAACAAAATTGTTTGTATTTGTTTTAAGATAAAAAATCATTAGATCCAATCTTAGCGGTTTTGTCATTTCATCATCTCATCAATTTTGATTTTTTTGTCAAATCTGATTCAATCTTTTTTTGGCTACAAGGGAAATAAAAGAAGGAAAGAACGAAAAGAAACTAAACTAATAAATCATCTGCTAAACAACTAGCAATCTCAACAGGAGGGGTCTACCAACAAACAAAAGAAATACTCCTGCTGTGGACCAGCTTGGTGAGACCATCAGCTACATGTTAGCCTCACGGAGGATATGCGATATGTGAACTTCCCAATCTAGATTAACTAGTCTTCTAACAATTTAAATTGGATTGGATTCGATATCGATTTTCGGTTTTTTTATATAAACAACACATATTAGATAAAAGTAGTAAAATTATAAAATAATAATAAATATTATTTTTTTATCAGAATTTATATTTATTAATATAATATAATAACGGGTGGGGATCAAGTTATTTACTTCAGGAGTAACTCTTGATAAGTTACTCCGTTTAATAGTGTTTTATAGAATATGGATTTCATACATCTAACCGTTGAATAATGTGATATTTACATGATGATTATGTATGCCAAATTCTAGATAAATTGGATAATTATAGGTATGTAATTTTATAGTTAATATTTACTTATATTTTGAAAAGTATATTTTACGTTAAATTGAAGTTATTTGTTGAAATATCAAATGGTTTTCAAGTTTTATGAAACTTTGTAGACTTGATATACTTAATGAGAACTATCCATTCAACGGTTGGATCGATGAAAATCAATATTCATAAAACGTTATTACGTAGAGTAACTTACCAAGAATTACTATCACCACCCATATATAACTATATAAAAAGAAAAACATGAGACATGAAAACCAATTTAAAATTAATATATCTATAATGATATTAACATGATATTAATTGATGTTAGATATAGATGACATTCCTATGGCTTAATCTTTAAATGCCTTTAAGCTGTTTGGTGAACTTTCCCGTCTAAACCCATGTGGCAAGACGTAGTATCATTATTATTGTATCATAAAGAAAAACCTACTCCCATCAGTTTCATGTCTCTTTTATAGTACTGTTCACTCATTCATTTCTATTCCCCACCAACTGATCCTTTCTAAGAAAGGTGGATCTTAGTGATCCATAATTCATTGGTGTTCATTGAATAGTTATGAAATAAGGTGATTCATTAACTCCGTTGCATTTATGTAACTTTTATACTAAGCTTTTGTCGCTATATTTATAAGCCAGAGCTAACTTATTCACACGTATTAATACAATGGTTAAAATCAATTAATTTTATTTAAGATTTTAAAAATAGTTTAACTTTCTAATTTTATCCTTATTTAATATTATTAACTAACTTTACTTTTATTCGGTATTTAGAAAAACATGTTACTACTTCCGTTTCTTTTTATATGTCGTTTTAGGGTCTCAAAGTTGTTTCTAAATAAGTATCGTTTTCAAATATCAATGCAATAATAAATGTTATTTTTCCAATTTTACCCATTTCTTAATCTGGATTCATTTTATTTCAAATATTTATTGTAAAGCTATATCATAAATGTTCTGAAAGTTTAAAGTCTTGATAAATGTATTCTTTATGTTTCCAATAAAAAATTTATGGTATATTGGTAAAACAAATTTAAAAGAGAAATTCATTTCATTGTAAAAAAGAGATATTAAATGCATTAATAAGAGAAAGAGAAATGACATATTTGGAAAAAATTGACTAAAAAGACATAGTTATTGCATTCCTTACTCGTTGTGCAAAACCTTAAATGACATATAAAAAGAAATGGGGAAGTAATAAGGTACTCCCTCCATACTTAAATATAAGTAAAAAAACTAAACTCACACTGATTAAGAAAGTTTGTTAACTACATTTAATTTTCTTGTTGTCATCTAAAAATGAATGACACTGCCTAAATTACCATACATTCAATTTTATTGAAACTTGTTTACCTACTCTCTATTGGCATATGGTTCATTAAATAGAATTGTTGAAAAATAAAATTTAAATTTAAATAAAGGGTATTTCTTTTGTTTATATTCAGTCCGAAAGGGAGTAACTTATTAACTTAATATCTTTCCAAATATTAAATGAGTTTTTTTTTATATTTATATTCAAGTCCAATGGGAGTAAATAAGAAAATTGACTGAGCATTCCACTATTATTTGGTGATTGAATAGAAATTAGAGTAAAAAAGGTAAATAAAAAAATTGATAATAAATTCTTCTTGACTTTTAACAAATAACAAAAAAAAACTTTTAAAGAGTGTCCTTATCAAATAGAATAGAGGGTGTACATATAATGATAATTAAAGTTAAGAAGCATAAATAAATAAATAATAATAACTATTTTCTTGAAATTATAAAATAACTTATAAAAATGAAACACAAAAAATTTTAAAACATGCCTTATAAAAAAACAGAAAGAGTATATATAGTGATAATATGTACCTTAGGATATTTTTATATATTTTTTCCTCATCGTTTTTATATAGCATCCTTTTAATCTTTATTTTTTAAACAAAACAAGCACACTCATAACTAGAAAAATAAAATCGTTGAAGACTAAAAACACATTATGATATTATAGTTTTCTAATAAACGCAAATTATCTGTAATTAAAATTATATAAAGTAAGAGGATGATTCAACTTACATAAGTGTGCACTCTTTAGGAGGGGTAAAAAGTCTTAACTGTAATTAAGCCCCAAATAGGATTGCCCCTGGTAATAGGGGAACCATAGTTTATATAAAAAAACTTACATCAGTGCGTGTTATGTTAAGTATTACATTATTGAATATTTTTTTCTTCAGATAATTATATTTTAAAATCTATCATTTGATTAGAAATTATTATTATATAAATTATATCTATAAAATTTTACATTAATTAAAAATTATTTAATACATAATCAAGATACGTAACTTCATATATACTTTTGGAGATATATGTGTGTGTGAAAATAAGAATATTTGATTATTAAGTTATTGGTGTCAAAATTTTATAAAATTTAATAAATAATTATAATATTAAATAGTTATAATTCAATGAAGAGATGAATAAAATTGAGAGAAATGATAGGAACACACTCTTTTGAACACTCTCCCTAACACACTCCATGTGATTGGTTAAAATTCACATGGGTCTCACCACTTGGGAGTGGGACCCACAAATTTAGTGGGACCCATGTGAATTTTAACCAATCACATGGAGTGTGTTTGAGAGAGTGTTCAAAAGAGTGTGTTGCTAGCACTCCTCTAAAATTTATATCAATAGTGTTGAGGAGGTTGAGACTATATGGGTGTAAGTTTAACATAACATTGAATAACTTGTTTTTTTTACAACATTATGTAGAGGAAGATTGTAAACCAAACCAACATTATGTCATGCATTAAGCATCATCATTCATAACCGACCCACCAAAAAACTCTCTTTTGATTGGTATTCCACAAAGTACTTAGTTTTCGTTGACCCACCGTGTGCTTAGGAACAGAGTGGTGGTAGTGGTGCCTCTGTTAGGTGTCTCTGTCTATTACTCTGTTAATCTTAACCTCACAACTAAACTACTCATTACAGAGAGAGAAAGAGACATGGTTGGACCTTCTAGGCCTCAGTTCGTTCTCTTTGGATCCTCCATCGTCCAGCTTAGTTTCAGCCATGGCGGTTGGGGTACCATTCTCTCTGATATCTACTCTCGCAAGGTACTAACTACTAAATATATCTCTTCTCCTCCTTTGTTCGCTTCTTGTTCATAACATTGCACGGCGTTTGAATCTATGGAAGGTTATTATGTACACCAAATTCTTACTTTTGAATAGAACATTTTATGGGCTGTTCCCTAATGTATGCATAGAAGTGATTTGGGGACTCACTCTTACAATAAATTAACTACTTCTTGTTGCTTCCCATTTCTCAATATTTAGGCAAATACTTGATTACATTTTACGCTCCACTATCTATGTTTGTTGTCCTAGTAGAATCATGTTGTATATTTGTATTATATATCCACCTTCCCAATTAGAAGCACCCACTACTCAGTCACATAGTTAAACACCAAGATTACCATTATTTGGATTAAGGAAAGGGGGAAAATGTATGTGAGATTATAGTTTTGAAAGGGTAAGGTTCCCCTCATGAAGCACACTACTCAGTCACATAGTTAAACACCAAGATTACCATTATTTGGATTAAGGAAAGGGGGAAAATGTATGTGAGATTATAGTTTTGAAAGGGAGTAAGGTTCCCCTCATGAAGCACTTGATGTTGGGCTGAATTTCCAGTGAGATTCAATGGTCACAGTTTCTTAATCTTTGTGGGACCAAATTGTAATAACTCTGTTCTTCCATAAATCCTATATTCAATTTAGAGAGATTTGGGTTTAAATGGTCTATTCTATCATCAGACATGATTCATGACAAAAATAATTTAATTTAAAAATTGTTGTTCATGACAAGAGATAAGGCCTTAATTGTTGTTCATGACAAGAGATAATGGAATGGTTTGATCATAGTTGACTTATTTGGAAGTATTCCCACATTTATTGAGTTTCTTTACGGAACATTGGAGAAAGAAATCATAAAGAAGTTATTTAGTTAATTTAATTTAAAAATTGTTTCTGGTTGAGCTCTTTTTTTTATTGCAGCTATGTCTCTATGTTGGTCAATTCCTTCAATTTTACACTCATTTACTCATTCTGTTCTTTACATTCCACAATTTTCTTTTTCTGTTTTTGTTTCTCTTCCTCCAAAGTAATAATATTGAGGGGATGATCATCTATTAAGTTATGCTGATGTAAACTACTCATTATAGGCAGACATATCGTTACGAGGATATTATGGATGGAACTCACGACGTGCACTCCAAGTACTCGATCAAGTATTCCCAAAGGTATTGTCCCTCAAAAGCAACCAAACGGTTCATTTCATTTAGCAGATAACTACCCTATCGAATACCAACTAAAATGATGCCTTTGGTAGGCAGCTTTCTTCACTATAGCTGATTGATGTAGCTTGTGGATATATTCCTTTTTTTGGTTCTTGATTTGTTTTGATGTCCTAGGAAGAACCTTTCTAACTTTATACTCTCTGAGCTCATTATTAAATAATTCTACTTGAGATAAAAAAATATATCTGATTAATGTAATGGAGTATGTTAAACCTACATCCACATGGAGGAAAATAGAAAAATAAAAATACAATTTTTTAAACTAAGCAATAGCATAAAGCTTATCTTGCCCCCAACATTTAACTTGCAAGTGAAAGTCTACTGAAATTCTAAAGACACAGAATTTTAAGTAACTTTTCTCTGACCAATTTGATTTTGCTAAGGGCAGAAGCTGATATTCTCCTGGTTGCATATATGTTCTTCTAATAGTGTCCACAAGTGCAACATTGTATTTTATATGTGCATGGGATTAGGAGCTATATGTAGACACTTGTTTGTTTGAGTTTGCACGCTATTGTTGGATCCATGGAAATGGAATATTTGTGCTTACCGTACTAGCAATATATTTTACATGCTATCACTTCATTAGTTTTTCTTTCATGTGGATTGTATTTCAACATTACATTGACTGCATCATCTAATCTTCTTTGTCCCACTTCCCAGGATGCTGCTGCACAGCCTTCTCTTGTGATAGTTTATTTTGGAGGTAATGATTCCATGGGTCCTCACACATCTGGCCTAGGCCCTCATGTGCCCCTTGATGAATATATTACAAACATGAGAGAGATACTGATTCATATTCAGGTACTTCTGCTCTGTTAATCACCTGGTTCTTTCTCCATCAGTTCCCTTTACCAAGAATTAGAGACAGATTTCTTCACATTCAGGCACATTGGGCACTTTGATGACAGACATAACATAACTCATTTGATCTTGAACTGGCCATCACATTGTTACACATCTTGCCTTTCCTGGGTTGTACAAAGTTGTTTCCTCACATATTTCTTATTATAATAGGTTAGCATAAATCAATAGTACATAATTCCATAATGAAATTTAGTTGCCTACAAATACAAAATGAAACAAATTTTAAAAACTGAAAACAGAAAAGTATTTCAAACAGGCCTTAACTCTTTTATAATGACGAGAAGTGGTTCTTAAATATGACCTTTTGCCTACGATTATGATCATGCATGCATTTTTTTAAGGGAAACTATTATTCATAATTTAATGTGAGAACATTGACTTTCAGAGCCTCTCTGAAAGTACACGTATCATTGTTCTCAGCTGCCCTCCTGTCAATGAGGAGAAAGTGCGTGGAAACACTAGGTAACCTGAACATTTCTTTCTTTTACAGGTCCATCTCTCTACTTGTAGTCAGATGAACCACTAAGTTCTAATCATATGATTTTCTTTTTCCTTTCTTACTCAGTCCTTTTTAAGTGAGCTGGTAAGAACAAATGAATTATGCCAAAGCTATTCAGAAGCTTGTATAAAGCTATGCCAGGAACTGGGTGTTAAAGTCATTGATCTTTTTAGTGCGCTACAGACGATAGATGATTGGCAGAATACTTGTTTTACGTGAGCTTCTTGACCTTTTGCCTTTATCACTATTTTTTCCCAAATATCATGAAATTTCAGACATGTCATCTTGCAATTTAATTGTACAATATCCAAATCCTTCCCTAGCTCATCTCAAGTATCTTGTGCTTTCTTTTCTTTGGTCTAAGCCTACAATCTTCAATCTTAAAATCATGCTGACTGTTACAATCTTTCAATTAATTTAAATCTGGATTACTCACTTGCTTGTAATTTGTAACTTGTAAGGTTTATGCTATTTTCCTCTTCCCTTCATTGGATTTGTACATCAATAAAATGTAAACTATTTGATTCTTGAAAGATTGGGTTCACATTAATTTGGTCCCTGAAAGATAAGTTTATATCAATTTAGTTCCTGAAAGAGGGAGAGTGATGACAATTATTAATCCGTTAAACAAATTGACAGCAATTCAGTTCTTCAAAAATAGCATCATTTGATTCATATAACCAACAGTATCTAGGGGAAAAGGCTTTGATTGTTCGGTGTTGTTAATTCTTCAACAATAGAGAATTTACATTGATTTAGTCTGCCAATACTCAATCTTGCAGTTTGTGCACAGAAATATGATTTTGATGTTACTTTCCATGATTAAGGTACTAAATTGATGTAACATATCTCTTAGGGACCAAAGTGATGTCAGCCCATACTTTCCGGGACTAAGATGGATTTTTACTCTAAAATTTAATTGGACTCTTTACTACTCTTGCATTTAGTGTCTTCATATGATTGGCTACCATCTATCAGGATTTAGTGCTGAGAAACAGTGCCTCAACAGTAGGTTGTGGAACATGTTTTTCTGAGAGTTAAGATTTTTGTTCCACCTTTCAGTCTGGAACTTTGACTTCTTTCAGTATAGAGAATTCACTTAATTGGACTTAGTTGACTAATATAATGGATGCTAAAATAATATTTAGCTTATTACAACTCTATGATCTGTTTCCCAGCATGTATCTAATCCACACTACTTTCCACTTCCAATTCATTCTAATAAGTTGCTTACAAGCTTTGCTACCTAAACTAATCATCATAAAAAAAGAAAAACTGACTGTGAAATAGGGTTAAGTAAAAGTCATGCTGGAAGTTTATCTGATGTTTTCTCCATCTCCACAATAGAAAATGTTACTTTTTCTTATTTCTTGTGAAATAAGAAATCATCATACAAATGATAAATCTACACAAAGTCTGAAATTTCTTGTCATCTTTAAATGAATTTTGCAGTGATGGAATCCATTTAGCAGCTGAGGGAAGCAAAATTGTGGTGAAAGAGATACTGAAAGTGCTTAAGGAGGCTGACTGGGAGCCATGCCTCCACTGGAAGTCCATGGCCACTGAATTTGCAGAAGACTCACCATATGATCTTGTTGCTGCTGATGGCAAAACTACACTGAATCCTTCTGAGTGGACTTTTTACAGAGAGATTCAGTGGGACTAGTTTGTTGGGTTATCAACCTTACATTTGCTCTGCTCTCCATTCAGGAGTGACCTGCCAGCCAGATCCCATAGGATGCAGCAGTTTCCTTATTTTCTTGCTTAAATATATTGATTGGTTACTGGTGACACAATGTTGCACTATATTTTAGACAGTCTTTGTCATTCATCTAGTTTATTATTTTATGATTCAACTGAAAATTATATGAATAGAGTAGATTCATACTTCCATAGCTATCTGCACATTCCATCAAGTCTTTGTCATTTAGGGGTTTTTTTAAAATCAGTATAGGATATATAATGTATAAGACAATTCTTGTTTTTTTTCAAAAAAAAAAAAATTACTATAAATGATAAAGAAGAGGTTCAAACTCAAATCCTTGGCATTAGAAGAGATTCAATACTCTGTAATGGCATTAGAACGTTATCTTTTTCAACATGATTGGTTACAAAGTAAGAATAAGATGTCTAATGTACAAGAGAACTTAAAGCTTGCATTAAAGAATACTGATATAAGCAAACAATTTTTTTGTTCATTACACACTTCACTTGAAATAACTTCTCTGATTTTTACCTATTGGAATAATTCTAAATCTTCATACTCATTGTTCCTAATAATCCTACTACTTACTAAATGAAGAAAATATTGAAAGTGTTTTCAACATATTAAATTTTTCAAATTTTTATTTAATGCTTTTTAATAAAGTATTAGAAGAATGAAAGTAATAAGTATACAATGTCATTGTGAAATTTATAATATCATTGTAAAAAGTTTTACATTGTCATATCCAATGATGTGGTGTTACATTGTTAATTGAGTTTAATAACACATGAGGGATTATATTCACTATCCTTGTAAAAAAGTTTTACATTGTCATCCAATTATCATATAATTTGATGAATATAATACCCCATGTGTTATTAAACTCAATTAATGATGTAATATCACATCATTAAATGACAATATAAATTTTTTTTACACTCATAGTGTATATTTATTAAATTCAATTTTAATATGTTGTCACGTCATAGTATTATATTTTGTAAATATTTAATGGAAATAAAATAAAATAAAATAAAAATATCCTAATTTTATTTTAGATTTTGAAACACTTCGCCCTGTCCTCCCCACACCACTGCGTTTTCAAACCTTCAAACAAGGTATGCATTTAAATAATATAAAATTTCATGAATTATTCTTTTGTTCAAGAATTTTAAATTCATTGGATTTTTATTAGTTTGTGTATCTCTCTTTGTATATATTTGTGTGTGTTATCGGAGATCAATGTGAACCATAAATATAAAATTTGGATAGATCAAATTACAGTTTGACGTAATTTGATTGTTATTGTTATTGTATATTTGAATATATATCAAATCAACCTTTTTTTTTGTAAATATCATAATCAAAATTATTCATGTGTAAATCTTTCCTTATTTATTTATCTATTGTTTTTTCAATCTCTTAACTTGTAAATTTCATCATTACTTCCTTTTAATATTTGTAGTTATTATTAATTTATAAAAATATTAATTAATTTACTCTCCTTTAAATAACTCTTACTTCTACAATTTAATTTTGTATATTTAGTGTGTTTGGGGTGGCTTATTTTGGACTTTACTTCTCCTTATAAGGTAAAGTTGGGCCAAACAGAATTTTTTAAAAGCTCTAAAATTTAAAAAGCAGCTATTTTTATGTAATAAAAAGAAGCTTAATAAAAAGCTAAATTATGGGGCTTGTGCGGAGCTTATTTTAAAAGTATCAGGATTCGATTCTCACATTGAACAAAACTTCAACCTTTTATTATTTTATTTTAAAAAAACCAAGCTTGTGTAGAGCATTCGCACGTCATCACATGATTCACATCCAAACCATATCTCATCACACCGTCGAGCCATCCAGGATGCATCGTTGTTCATCCATAACAATGTAAGTTTTTTTTTTCTGATTCAGGAATTATAAAAGGGTAAAATAAACATTTAATTTGCACATTCAATTTAGGGTGACCGTTATAAAATGAGCGTGTAGGGGTGTTGTGGGTTTAGTCTCCACCCTTCCCAAAACGTAATCGATTCCCGAATCCAAATTCATTGTTTTGAAATATTCAATTTTTAGGGTTTCCAATTTTCCCTAATTAAAAAAAATGGTGGCAGCTCCCATTTTTTAATAAATAATTAATTTTTTGGGTCGTTACAATCGTCACGTGCTTCTATGTTGTCTAAAAAGTCATTATTAGAGAAGGAAATAACTGGGTTAGGAACCCGGTTAGGCCTAATATTGATCCCGGACCTCTCTACTGTATACACTTCTCTCAAATGTCTCTTCCTGGAGTTGTTAGATGAACCTCCGCCGGCAAAGCATCCAGAGATCATATTAATCCTGACTCTCGGAGTCACAACTTGCGAATCTTCGTTGCTAGGACCAGGATTAGAAGCTTCTTTTTTGTTTTCCCCTCTAGGTGGGGTGTTGGACTTTCTTTGTTTCGCTGCTCCATGTTCGAGTATGAATCTCGACTTTGGGTCCTGGATCTCAAACTCGGGTTTGGGTTCTGTTGAATCTCGGATGTCGGGTCACGATGGCGGTGGGGTGTACCTGCGAAGACAATCCGACGCCTAAGTCAGTGAGGATCCGAGATGATGGTAGTCAATATGTAATTAATGCGTACCTAACATCTAATGTCTACAGTATTTATAGGGGAATATCTGGGGATTTGGGCCATGGGCCATGGGCCATGATCCACAAGATATTAGCCCCTGGAGTGAGGTGCAAGTGGTGCTCTAGCTAATGCTCTATGCATGGCAGCCGTCTAGATGGGGGCCGACTTGAGGTACCTGAGCCGACTTGAGTAATTGGAATGGCTGACTTACGCTGTTGGGTTGGACTTGCTGGCTATTGGGCCTTTAGCGTCAGTCCGTAACAATTTCTATGCATGATATGTTAAGAGTAAGATGACTAATGTACAAGAGAACTTACAAACTACGTAAAAGAATGTTGACTATAAGCATATAATATTTTTTGTTCATTGCACACTTCATTTTAAACAACTTGCTCTGACTTTTACCTACTGTACATAGGGCCCATTACTACACATTTAGGGCCAATACTAACAGATTATTTTATATACCACAAATATAATATTTTTTCTCTTAAACATAAAGTCAACATTGAAGATAAGCTTTCTAGAAACACGAAGTGGCTACTTTCCGGACCAAAGAAAAATTTGACTTCATGGTTAATAAATCATAACTCATAATCATTATCTAATCATATTTCATTATTGTGACTTTGTGTTGGTATTAAAATTATTTTAATCAAATATGGAAATTCATTTTCATTTAGAAGAATACATTGGAGGAGTAAGATTTGAAGATAAAGTGAACGAGAGCGCGAAAGTTATATCAAGAATGATTACTATCAAGAACTGTTCGGTAATATTAAGATATATCTTAATTAATTTTTCTATAAATATTAGGGAAAAGAGTATAAAATCATCATTTGTCATTTTATAAATAAACACCATGAACTTTTAATTTGTCCTAATTAATCATTAAATTTTTATTATTGTTGCGATAGGTACTTTCATTAACATGAAGTTAAATAATTAACATAGCCAATCTCAATCTTTCAAGATTTTGTGTTTCAAAAATTAAAAGTACATAAAAAAATTTACATTTTTTTATTTTTGAATTCATTCAAATTTCAAACATATTAGAAATTCTAAAAGCGAAACATAATGATGTGTTCTTTTATTTTAGAACTTTAGTTTTTTTTTTGAAACTTTATTTTATATTATTTTAATGTTTTAAGCACATAATCTCGAAGAGTTGAGATTAGTTTCATTAATTATTTAACTTCATGTAATGAAAGGACTTATTACAATAATAATAAAAGTTTAAGGATTAGTTAGAATAAATAAAAGTTCATAGTGTTTTTACAAAACAATGAAATTTTAAGGTGATTATGTACTCTTTTTCCTAATATTATAGTAATTTTGTATTTTACTTAAGTTTGAATATAAGTAAAAAAATAATTAACTTACACTAATTAAAAATGTTAGTTCATCTTTTTTTTAATTTCATCTAAAATATGAACTTAATTTTTTAAACCGTCCTTCACAATATTTATTGCAAAGAAATAAAATTAAAACCAAATATTGTTAATTGCATAATTAAAAATATGGTTTAACTTTCTGCCATCTCTAAGTTAATATAAATTTTAAAAGACTTCAATTTTATGAGAACTTATTTCAAAGAGGAGTGCTCTCTCTCCAATTTAAAAATGTGGATAATTGGAAATACAAAGTGATTTTAATAGAGTGAAATTAGTTAAGATATATTTATATTTTGGATCACTATATCTGATTTCATATTTGTTTATATTTGAGTTCAAATGTAATACCATAGTATGAGTTGAAATTTAAGAACTTAAAATCATACATCTTACATATTGGTAAAACTACTGATCAGTTAATTGGTAGCGGATAAACTAGCTCTTAGTAGTAGTTGATAAGCTCTAAACCGATAAGTTCCAAGCTTATAAGCTAGTTTATTGATTAGAAGTGTTTGGTAAATCTAGTTGATAAACTAGCTAATAAATATGAAATAACATAAAGTAATATATTTAGATAAGATTTATTATTTTTTTTTTGTTTTTAGATAAAAATATATTATTAGGTAATAATAATAGTTTTAGATATTTTATAAATTTTAGATTCTTAATAATTTTTTAGTGATAAAATATTTTATTCAAAATTAAATAAATAGTATTATATAAAAAAATTAAAAAGTTAAAGGAAAATAATAGTTTAAATAATTTTAAAATTTTATATAAGAAGAGAGTGTGAAGAGGGATAAAAAGTGAAGAGAATGAGAATGGGGAAAGAGAAGAGATAATTTCTAATAGTAATATTGAAATAGATAAAAAGGAATTAAAAACAAATATGAAAGTATATTAAAATATAAGGATAAAAGTGGAAGAAAAATAATAAGTCACAAATTAGAAGCTAGAAGCTAGCTGAAGTAGTTTGTAGCTTATAAGCTAAAAGTTTCTATAGACCAAAAAAAAAAGCTAAAAGTTTCTATAAAATAGTTTTGTACCTTACCAAACAGTTTTATATTGGTCAAATTAGCAAGTTATAAACTAATCAAATAAATTACAAGTCATCTTATCTATATTACCAAACACACTCATAATACTTTTTAACTGAGTTACCATAAGTTTTTACATATTTCGCTTTAACCACTTAAATTCATTAAATTTCTACAATTTCAATTTAGAATATATAATTTTTTTTTTATTTAATTACAACATATTCACTTCTAGTACATTTCTATTAATTGTTTTCACAAGTTCTTATTCAATTTATTTACTTTCTTTTACTTAATTACTTTTATTTACATTCTAGTACTTGCCTTTATCATTTTCTATTATTTTACATTAATTCCAGCTCTTTTTGTTTAATTTCTTTCTTTGAACATTCTTTACTTTTTTGTTACACATGTTTCTAATATCATTTCTTAATATTTGTTCTTTTTTTTTTATATTTGTTCCTTATACTTTATTTTTTTATATTTGTGATTTCACCTACCTATTACCTAATTACAAGAATTTACAGAAATAATTTCCTTTTCCAAATTGTAATCTGGAATCAAATAGTAAAAAATTAAAAATTCCAGTGAGCAATATGAGACATGACAATCTTCTGTAATCTGTAATTAAATAAAAGAAGTGCTAATTAAGTATCGTCTCCTCCTGCAGCATGTTACAGGTTGCACTAACGTGCAAGCCACAAAAGTCAAAGCTGCAGGGACCTAGCCGTAAATTCAGCAGCAGAAAATGCACATGCCAGATGTCACCATTTAGACGCTGCATCACTCTCAAAATCAGGAACAAGTCAAAAACTTACTACATAGGAAATCGAATAAACCTAATCATTAATTATCTAATGGATATATTAATTAGTATTAGGATACTGCATGCCTGCATTGTGTGCTATTATATCCCCCTAGTTAGATCAACTTGATCCATACCAATCACAATACAAACATGGCTAACTACCTTCGTATTTGCGCCACCTCTATTCTGCTCTGCCTTTGCCTCCTCCATCTTCTTTCTAATGGTAATTTTCTACTATTTATGTTCACTTATCCAGTTATATATCCCACACTTGATACACCCTCTCCCTCCTATGAAAATATGCTCACATAGTGAAGATAGATGGTTTTTTTAAAAGTAAACTATGGGTTTAGTACCTAAAATATAAAAAAAAACTCAATATACATAATCTCTGACTTTTATTTTTTTGTCACTATAGTTCAACGTGTGTTTCTGTTAATTTTTTTATGACGTGTTACGTTAGTGATCATACCGTGTCACTAAACCATGAAACATAAAAAAATGACTAAACTAGCACATTGGTCCCTGACTCTTGGAGGACCATGCAGTTTCGTCCTTGACTTTTCTAAAATAACACTTTAGTCTCTAGTTTCATTAAAAACATGCACTTTAGTCCTTACGTTATTAAAAACATGCATTTTAGTCTTTCACTTTATTAAAAAAACATGCATTTTAGTCCTTCACTTTATTAAAAAAACATGCACTTTAGGAACTAAAGTGCATGTTTTTAATAAAGTCAGGGAGTAAAGTGCTATTTTAAAAAGTCAAGAACGAAACTATATGGTCCCCCAAGAGTTCGGGACTGATGTGCTAGTTTAGTATAAAAAAAATTAACGGGAAACACACATTTGGACTATAGTGACAGAAAAAGCAAGAAGTCATGGATCATATTGAGTTTTCTATTTCTTAGAGACTAAACAGCCTGACCCTAAAAAAGTTAGGGATGAATTTGCTTGTTTACTCTTTTTCTTTTATTATCTCAATAAATATACATTGTTAAGTGTATATGATATATATTGTCACATGATATCTTATATATTATTAAACCTCAATAAACAAGATGTTACAATTAAATTATTTGATGACTATGTTAAAAAAAATTGATGCATATCCATTAAATCTATTTTTTTTAACAAGATGGATTTTAATTTTTTCAAATATAATATTGAAAATTTAATATGTCACCAGCATTTATAATTCATTTAAATAATTTTTTTCTCAAAGAAATTTACTTTGATCTTGTGAAACACCTTAAATTTGTGCAGAGGGACATATGGCGGAAGCAAAGATATGCCAGAAGTACAGCAAAAACATGGTCAGGGTGGTGTGGGCAACTCTAACCACTGTGACAACCAGTGCAAGAAATGGGAAGGTGCAAAGTTTGGATCATGTCACTATGATTCACGTGGACGGGGCCTGTTTCTGTTACTTCAAATTGTCCAGGTTTTATGTGCCAAGCGCAGCAAAACATGGTCTGGGATATGTATAAGCTCCAAAAACTGTGACAAGCATGTAGGACTAAGGAAGGTGCCAGCCACGGAGCATGTCATGGTAGCCTCTCTGGACGGGCTTGTGACTGTTACTTCAAATGTTAAATGAATGGTGGTTGATGAAGAACTGAAAATTGCTATTCAGAGGAGAGACCTTGTTCATTCAATTGATGTTCTTTAATGAAGTGCATTGACAGTGTGTGTTTTTTTATGTTGCAGTAATAAACAGTACAGTTGTACTAGCTAGCTAGAAACTTTTTTAAGTTTGGGATGAAGAAAAAAGTGTGTTTGTTGTACTATTTATTTGTGAGAGTCGTTGTTATCCTAAAATAAAGGTTGCAGTGAAATATTATATACTATTAATTTACCCGCTTTTTTTTGTTGGCTGATCAATTGATCATAATATCCTTCCTTGAAACAGATTTTAAGATACAATCTAGCTAACTGCATCACTCATCCTAATACATTTCATTCTTGTGTTAATAACTTCAGCAAAATTAGAAAAATGAGGATATTCAATCTTAGAGTTTGTTCGAATATTTTTTTATGAAAAATACACTTTTTTATTTGGATCCCTCTAAAATTTTTCTTTAATTTTATGTCCTCACGAAATTAATCCTTTTGGGTTAACGTTGGGATGGCGTGGCCGTTAGCATAATTAATGACATTTTCAAAATAGTCCTCACAAAATCAATCTTTATCAAAATAGTCATCGTAAAATTAACCATATTTTCCTGTCAAATCCTCCTCCTCCTTCATCTTGTACTGTAGCCTCATCACATTCTTTCTCATCCTGCAACTTCTTATTTTAATGTTCAACTTCGTGGCTTGCATAACCTTCATCACTAACATTTCATCCTCACACCATTGAAAATAGTTACATTCCAATTCTTGCACCTCCAAAATGGGTTTCCTAAGATTTGTATCTATTTTCGATTTTAGAAAAATCACTTACTCCCTACATCTACAAATTATTCATATGGCGTGCAGGAATGAAAAAGAGGAGGGACGTCGACTTTATCCTCGATCTCTTCTTCTCCTCCGTAGGTCTCACAATGTTCATGGGAAAATCACATTAATACATAAACAATTCATTCTGGGAGGAGAAGGTACTCTTAAGTTGGTCGTGCATTACACCAGCAATAGAGGACCATTTATCATCTTGTCTAATCAACCTAAAGCAAAATTATTAATTCCCGGGCATATTTTGTTTAAAACTAGTACCGGTTAAGGTGAACCAACCATCCTAGAGCTCCCTATACTCCAAGAATGAAAGCGTCCCGCGTCATGAAGTGAGTTTTCCATGGACAGTGTGAGGTCTATGATGGAGACATTGATGATAAAGTCACCCTCCTCTTTTTTATTCTCATATGAATATGTGCAAATGCAGGGAGTAAGTGATTTTGCTAAGATCAAAGACAATTGCAAATCCTAAGAAACCATTTTGAAGGCGCAGGATTGGAATATAACTATTTTTGATGATGTAGGGATGAGAATATATAGTGGTGAAGGTTGTGGAAGCCAAGAAGTGAAACATCACTACGCCAATTTTCGGTTTAAGAAACGGGTCTTTAGAGTGTGGTTAACACAGAACTGCATGCTTAAACTCTCAAAAACTCTTGAGTGCGGTTAAATTATAGGGCTTTGCTCCGGTACCCTAATTAATCGAAGGGTTTGGAACCCTTCCTACGTGGACCAATGGTAGCCTGCGTACGTTGATTGGGTCACGTGATATGAAGAGTAATCAGTTTTTTTCTTGATTGCAGTTTAGTCCTCCACAAAATAATATTTTTTATAAGTTATTAATATTAAAAAATCCTTTTTAAAAATAAAATGTATTAGAATTTTGAAATAAAATCAGTATTCTGTTTCGTTGTCCTGCTTGTTGTCTGTGCTTCATGTTCATGAGAAGCTTTCCAAGGAGTTGTCATTCATCCTTCCTATCCTTGATCTTTCTGTATGCATTCCTCTTCTTCATCTTTTCCATGTTGTTTGATTGACTGTGTAGTTTAATGGACGCGGTGGCCCTTTTTATTCGTGGGAATTGACCATTGGAATTATAGGTTTTTGTTACCCATTTTGCGATTGAGGTTCTATTGATTCTCTCCCTAGGCAAATTTCGTCATAATCCTTCTTTTTTATCTGTCCATCCCCTCTTTGTTGATTGCTATGGAGCTTAATCGAGGGTTAATAGCGTTTTTTTTTGGCAAAATTGGGATTGAGGTTCAGTTTGTGCACATTATTTCTGTTGTGTTGCTATTATCATCTCACAGATTGTCCACACCCTTCGAGAAGCAATTTTTTGCGCAGGTGGAGCTGGAGCTAGAGGCCAGGAGTTATGTACTGTGTGTTTTCCCCCTGATTACTACCCTCTAGAAGAATTGAATATCTTTCTACAAGCTACTGCCTGGGCATCCATTTCTTGAGGCCTTAATGCCTTTTTCGGTTCCTCTAAGCATAGTAGCCAAATTGTTGCGCATTTTTTAATGTGATTAAATTACGTTTGAAATGACAAAAAAAAAATAATTAGGTTTACGTTGGAAATGAAAAAAAAAACGTTTTAAACCTCGAGATCTAATGACTAACTTCTTATTTAATAGATATATTAACTTGAAACAAAAACATAGTAACTTAATCATGAAATACAAATGCTGACTTTGACAAAAATTATTATATACTAATAAATAATGTTTTGAACCTATAATTTATTTATACCAATTAGAAATACTGACTTAAAATAACAATATATTAACTTATCACAAAAAAATAAATCAGATTATTTACTTTAATAAAATATATAATGATTTTTATACATATAAATTTGCTATCAATCCATCTATCTAAAATTAACTCAATGATCGATTGTTAAATGATTTATTATTATACATATAATTGGTATTAAGTATATTGTTAAAAAAAAATAGGATTTTCTAAAACACTATATTTTACTTTTAAAAAACTATATTTACTATTTTAAATGACTACTAGGAATTTCTAAAAACTTTACAATAAATTAATTAATTAAATGCAAATTAAAATTAATAAATCAAATATTGGAACAAATAATCATTTGTTTTTTTATAATTTTATTATATTTAAGAAGAAAAAAAACTAAACTGAAAACTAAAATTTTTCCTTATTTAATTTTTGGTGAATTATTTTCTCCAAAATAAAAAAAAATCAATGAAAAGTGTAACACCCCAGCCTTGACCTGTGGTCCAACTGCTGGGGCCCAGTTCACTGGGCGTGTTAACTAAGCTTCATCCACCCCCCTAAGGTGGATTATTCCACGAAAGGAACCTTCCGTGGATTCGAACCCATGACCCAGGGACTTGGTCATAGATTCCTACAATCCACTACTAATTGAGCTGCGCCTTTCTATGTAACACCCCAGCCTTGACCTGCGGCCCAACTTCAGGGACCCAGAAATTCACTGAGCGTGTTAACTAAGCTTCATCCACCCCCTAAGGTGGATTATTCCCCGAAAGGAACCTTCCGTGGATTTGAACCCATTGTTGAGTCTCAGAAGATAATTATCAGAAATTGAGAAATTTATCTTGAGTCTCATGCTCTTAGAAATTTTAATGGATTACAAATATAAAACATAATGATGTTTATAGGAATATTCTCTCACAACATTATGCTTAATTTCAGATCAATAGTGTTGAGAAGGATCATCTGAAAGGCTTCAGAACGTCTTAGAGCCAAACATCGTCTGAAGTGTTTCATCGTCTGAAATCGTAAAGTCTGTTTCAAGACTTAGTTGCATCTAAAGGCTGAAGATATCAAAATCAAATAAAGACCCTTTGAAGACGTTGTTGTTCATACAGAACGTTCATCTTCATGGTCTAAATAGGCTAGACTTTTAAGGAGACTTTCAGGCTATGTCAGGCTTTAAATAGGCTAGACTTAGACCTTAAAATAAAGCCTATATTAGGTAATAGGTCAAGGCTCAGACCATGGATTTAAGGTGCATGTCAGGCCAGGCCTTGGAAAGTTTAGCTCGGCTCGGCTTATTTCCATCCCTAATAAGGAGTCATTCTACATGACTTTCAATGTGTGAGAAGGAATTAAAATTTGTTGATTTCGAGGGAATTGTCATGTTGATTGGGTTGTAAGGTTCTAACACTTTGGGTTAAAGTTCTAACTCTAGACTATGTGCATCATACAAGCGGAGAGAGTTCGACAAGTCAACATTTAAATTGACATGAGACTCCTCACCGAAGCATTGAGGGGATGAATAATGGTAGCATATCCACGAAGTTTTGACATTTTTTTAACTTAAAACGTAACTTTGGTGAATTATTTTATCCAAAATAAAGAAAAAATCAATTAAAAATACCAAGCTTGTAAAAAAAATCAGAATAATGATAATATTAGAGTCATTCTGCATGACTTTCAATGTGTGAGAAGGAATTAACATTTGTTGAATTTGCGAGGAATGATGATGTTGTTGGGTTATAAGGTTCTAACACTTTGGGGGTAAAGTTATAAACCTAGACTATGTGCATCATACAAGTGGATAGAGTCTGATGAATCCAATTATCAAATTGACACGAGACTCATCACCAAAGCATTGGGGATGAAATGCGGTGCATAATCGCAAAGTTTCATAATTTTTTGACTTAAAACATAATTTTTGGTGAATGTTTTCTCTAAAAATAAGGAAAAATCAATTAAAGTACCAAATTTGTTGAAAAAAGGAAAAAATCATAACAAGGAATCATTATGCATGACTTTCAGTGTGTGATGTAGTTAACTTCACGGAAAATGGTCATGTTGATTGGGTTGTAGGGTTCCAACACTTTGGGTTAACGTTCTAATCCTAGAATATATGCACCATACAAGCGGAGAGAATTCGATGAGTCCAACATTTAAATAGACATAATTAAGACTCATCACCGAAGCATTGAGGATGAATAATGGTGCATAGCCGTTGAAGTTTCGTCATTTTTTAATCTAAAACGTAATTTTGGCAAAATATCTTATCCAAAATAAAGAAAAATCAATTAAAAATAGCAAACTTTCCAAAAAATAATTAAAAATAATTAAAAACTTTCCAAAAAGTTTTGTCTAACTTGTGCAATATTGCACAAAATAATAAATTATAAGTAGAAATATTTTATTAGAAAATGCAACGTTGGATATTACCGATACATTAAATGTTGTGATAGTTGTATTTTTCAATAAAACCTTTATACTTATAATTTATTATTATGTGCAATATTGCACAGATTAAAAAAACCTTATTTTAATATCTCTATATTATGAATATTATATACTTAAATATAGTGTTATAGAAATCCTATTTTTTAAACAATGTACTTAATAATACCAATTATATGTATAGTAATACATCATTTCCTTTAAATTTAGGGTGAGGGGATGGTGCCCCAGTCCAAGGCAGGGAAAGCCTCCAAACTCTTTGAGCACTTACAGAGGTACTTACATTTTACCTACCCCAAGGGGACGAGTGGGGGTTCAAACCTGCGATACGAGACCCTGTCTTGCTCCACTCGACCAAACCCCTTATAGATAGATAACAAATTTGTATGTATAAAAATCATTATCTATTTTTATTAAAGTAAATAATTTGATTTATTTTTTGTGATAAAGTTAATATATTATTTTTAAGTCAGTATTTCTAATTGGTATAAATAAATTAGAGGTTCAAAACATTAATTATTTATTAGTATATAATATAATTAAGCATTTGTACTATTTCATGATTACGTTACTATGTTTTTTTAAGTTAATATAATCTATTAACAAAGAAGTTAAATAATTACGAACAAAAAAAAAAACGTTAGTCATTATATCTCGAGGTTTTAAAACGTTTTTTTTTTTTATTTCCAACATAACCTATCACTTTCTTTCTTTTTTTTCATTTCCAATGTAATCTAATCACTTTAAAAAATGCGCAACAGTTTTGGTTACTGCGCTTAGAGGAAAAAGAAAGAAAAGAGAAAGGCATTAAGGCCTCAAGAAATGGATGCCCAGGCAGCAGCTTGTAGAAAGATATTCAATTCTTCTAGAGGTAAACACAATACATAACTCCTGGCCTCTAGCTCCAGCTCCAAATTTAGCCATGCCATCTGCGCAGGAATTGCTTCTCGAAGGGTGTGGACAAACTTTGAGATGATAATAGCGACACCAACAGAAATAATGTGCACAAACTGAACCTCATCCCAATTTTGCAAAGAAAAAAAAACGCTATTAACCTCGATTAAGCTCCATAACAAATCAACAAAGAGGGAATGAACAAATAAAAAAAGGATTATGACGAAATTTGCCTAGGGAGAGAATTAATAGAACCTCAATCGCGAAATGGGTAACCAAAACTCTAATTCCAATAGCCAATTCCCATGAATAAAAAGGACCACCACATTCATATAAACTACCCGGTCAATCAAACAAAATGGAAAAGATGAAGAAGAGGAATGCAGAAAGAAAGATCAAGGATAGGAACGATGAAGGACAACTCCTTAGAAAGCTTCTCATGAACATGAAGCACGGACAACAAGCAGGACAACGAAAAAGAATACCGATTACTTTATTGCGAACTTCTAATACATTTTATTTTAAAAAGGATTTTTTAATATTAATAATTTATAAAACATATTATTTTGTTGAGGACTAAACTGCAATCAAGAAAAAGCTGATTACTTTTCATATCACGTGACTCAATCAACGTACCAGAGACAACTATTGGTCCATGTAGGAAGGGTTCCAAAACCCATCAATTTGTGGGGTACCGGAGAATTTTCCTAAATTATAACCGCATTCTTACTAACTTTACCAACATTGTGGTTGCCACGTGGGAACCGCCCTTTAAGTAGACCCTCATATTAATAGTGTAGCAAGAACTCACGTCTCCCTCTCTCATGTCCTTGGCTCTCCGCATTCCCTCTTATCTTCCTCCTCTCGTCTCCCTAACCCTAAAATTTTATTACTATCTTGGATCTAATTGAGAAGGTATTTTACTTCCTTCACCTCACCTCGACCCCATTGCTCTCCCAAACCCTAACATTCCTTACATCTCCGCATACAATGCCGCTTGGGCCGCACCTGTGAAAGAGAAAAGAAAATAAAACTAGTGGTATGGTGTTGGTGCTAGCTACTGCGAGATTCTTTTCGTTCACTTTATCAGCAAGCAAACAGAGGCGGTTAGGGTGAGGAATTAAGAATGCAAACGAGGTATATGGAGAGATCGAGCGATATGGCAAGGGAGAAGCGAAGCTTAGATTCAAGTACAAGTGAGGAAGACCAGCTTGAAAGGAGCGACCTGCCTTGGCTAGGTAACTTTTGTTTGAATATTCTAATCCTATTGCAGAGAGTGACTTTACTGATTATTTGTTGTTTTAAAAGGTTTTATTTTAGATTTTTTATTTTTTGGTGTTTGTCTTTGTTTAGTTTGCAACGGATTTGATTTGATGCTCGAATCTGTTTGGGTGAAAAGAAAAACATAAATTTGTTTCAATATTCTACTTGCATATATCTTAATTTTGTATTACTAACACTATTACTAAATCAATTAGGTGGATGGAATGAGACAATTGGCATCTTTTGTGTTGTTGCACTTGTTTCCTTACAAGAAATGTTGGATAGCTAGAAAAGTGATCACAAGAAAAGCTAGAGTTTTGGCTGGTAAATGACATACAATTTGGAATGATGCCACATGCAGTCCTAGTCTATGTTGAGGAATTATAATTTCTGCATTTTTAAAATTTGAAACATTTTTCTTTTAATTTTTTTTCCTTCATTTCAGATGGACTGAATGAAATTAAAGGACTTAGAGTTGATGCCCGTTGTGTGAGGACCAATATAGTGAGTATTTATTATAGTTTAACTTGTTTATGCTAGTCGAATTGTATTTTTGCTCTAATTACTTCTGTCTTGAAATGGTCCTGCCATTCTGTCTTGATTAAGTTGTCATTGCTTAGTTTTCGTCCCAATATTAGGCCTATAATTCCAAGTGCCAACAACTTACATGTTGATATGTATTTGTGAGATATCCCTAAATCAGAGCTTTGTATAGTTCCATAATAACTTACATATTGAATATTATTCTTGGGAAGTTTGGTGCTATTGCATATATGCAAGGTAGTTAAGATCGAGATCTTACTCAAGATCGGGAAGGGGTCCCAAGATCGTAAATCGTGGGATCGTAACACGGATCGTAAGATCCTACAAAGTACTTAATTCATATATATGTGTGGTGTGTTGTATGCATATAAATTTATTATATACATACAAAATAGCATACAGAAAAAAATAAACCATTCCAAATTCTAATAAACTCTTCATAAACTTAATTCAAAATGTAAACAAGTTTTAAGATAATAACATAAATCTAAAATATCAAACCTACAAGTCTTAAACAAAGTGCTAAACTACATAAAATTTAAAAAATTAAAAAAAAAACTTTGACAAAAATAAATAAAACTTAAAAAATAATCATTTCAAACAGATGCAAACTTAAAAAAAACTTTGACAAAAAAAAAACTTAAAACTAATTAACTTCTAAACAGACACAAACTTAAAAAAACTTTTGAAAAAAAAAATAAAACTTAAAATCTAATACAGACACAAACAGAAGCCATGGAGACCAAACTAAAGCGGAGGAAAAGAAATGCATAGAGAAGAGACGGAGAGAGAGTACGACAGAGAGGAAAACGCAGTTGGAGAAACAAAAGCAGAATAGCAGAAGAAGCAGAAACAGTTCGCACTTCACACCCAGCAGAGGAAGCGAGAGAGAGAGACTCAGCAGAGGAAGCAAGAGAGAGAAACGCACCCAGCAGAGGAACACAGTCGCAGAAGAGAGAAATGCACCCATCAGAGGAACGCGGAAGAACGCACCTCACAGAGGAAGAAAATTTTGTTCGCAGAGGAAGAAACGCACCTCGCAGTTCGCAGAGTCGCAGTTTCCAGTTAGCAGAGGAAGAAATTTTGATCGGTGGAT
Source organism: Sesbania bispinosa (assembly GCA_026901365.1). NCBI lineage: Eukaryota > Viridiplantae > Streptophyta > Magnoliopsida > Fabales > Fabaceae > Sesbania > Sesbania bispinosa. Next base: position 285,712 of record QLOH01000661.1, on the reverse strand, counting down.
CGCAAGATTCCACCGATTTTACGATTATGCACGACGATCCCACCGATCTTCTCCTTCTCCGATCTTTCTGTGATCGAGATCGCTAACCTTCGAAAAGATCGTAAAATCGCCGGCGATTTTACGATTAAAATCGTGATTTTGTGAGGAAAAAGGTTGGCCAGCCAATTGAAATCTGATGCTTTTGTTATAACTTGACTTTATTCAAACTTTTCCAAGTGGTGTTTTCCTTTTATGGATGAGGTTATTGAGCAAGGTACAACTGAGCAGGTAAATTTTCCCTCAGATTTTGACATTAATATTATCGTTCTGTTCCCCCTACCCCTCACAAACCCTTTTGTTGACTTCTTTCCCCTTTTTGTGTGAAGGTCTCAAAAAATCTCAGTGGGAGAGCTTGGGATTTAGTAAGTCAGCAAATTTCAGAACTAATAACTGTTGTGTGCAAAGGGGTTCAAGCTGAAATTCTTGGTTGATAGAGAGATGGATGTGAGCACTTCGGCTCTGGTGGATGATGGTGTTAGAGTGCTTAAGTGGTTTGTTTCATGCCTATTTTTTGTGGTGATACTTGATGTATAGGTATTCTGTTTTATGAGTATATGCATATTCTTTTTGTTTTCAAAAAATGGGATAAGGGAGCCTAGCATTTCAACGACGATGACTAATTTTGAGAATAAGTTTGACCCTTATGACACAATTGATCTTTCTTTCAAGCATAACCACCATGTAAATGTCCAACCTATTTTTCTTTTGTTGATCTTTCTGTCAATGGTGTTGAGAGTTTCTTGATCAATTTCAATGGTCCCAACCAGTTTTGGTAAAGAATAATCCAATTCTTTTGCTGGTGCCACATCTTTTTAGTAGTTTGAGCCTTAGGCATTTCATTGTCTTGTTCCATCATGTCAGTGCCTTCCTCCAAATTTAAGTTAGAGAACATGTTTTTCTGAAAGGGGAGTGACTTTGAGGCTGCTGTGAGAGTGTGCTTGTGTTCATGTTGTTCAACATTAGGTTGTTGAGATTGGCTTGGTTGGAAGTGTAGTTGATGGTTGGAATCTCATACAATCTGTGGTCTTCTGGCTTGATTAAAAGCTAATCATGATTGTTGATGGAAAAAGTGGAGGGATAATAGACAATGCTTAAATATCCTTTTTGTTGTATACAAGGCATAACGATTTAAGTTGCAGTTGCAGGACTCCAAATGGAAAACGAGTTGTCTAATTATGTTGGCTTAATATTTACAAATATTATGCTTTCAATTTTTAATTAGCATCGAGCTACTAATAATGCTGATACTTTCTTCTTGTAGTTGCTGAGTTATATGATATTAATGAAGTGAAGGTAAAGATGACATTTTATTGTATTTTTGGCAACTATTTTATATGTTTTTATTAACCTAGTCTTCCCTGCCACGTTATATATCTATTTAACTAATATTTACAATTCATTTTCATCTTTTAACAGAGGAGAAAAAATTTGATTGCAAGTGAAAATTTGATTGGACCACCCAAAAAGGACTGAAGCACAAGTAAGGATTTCCCTAACCTTATAAATCTAGATTCTAGATTAATTGAATATTTTTTAATTACATTATATAGTACTTTTATTTTTAAGAGACTTCTTACTCTAATTAGTTATTCAAAAGATTGAATACTTCAGGCAAATAATGTGCTAAGGTGGTTCTACAAAACCCGGAAAGCCGAGTATACATATGTGCTCCATTTGTAAGCTTTTATTTTGATTTTCCTTTTTGACATAATACTTTTTATTTTTACATATTATATATATATATCAAATGAATTGTAAAGATAACAATTATATATAAACACTATTATTTTAGTTTTTGCAGGTAGCTCAGATCCTGCTTATCAAGAAAGACTATCACCCATCATTAACACTATCTATTCCTAACCAGGGTATGATAAATATATTAAAGGAGTCAATTTTTTTTATCATGTTGTTGTATTTAGATTTTTCATGCTATGTTTTTTTAGGTTTGTAATTACAATATCTATTCCTAACCAAAACTACTAATAGTCTTGTTGATTTTTTAGTTTTCATGTTGTTCATTTGATAGAAAGAAAAAGAGCCAGTTAGCCAGATTATAGAAATTGATTTTGATTTGTTTTGGTTGCATTAGCTACAGATTAACTACGCAAACACCCGTAGCTATTGACGTAAAAATAAAAAAAGAACTTGCAGTGCGGTTGGAAGACCGCACTCTAAATGCTAATCCCACATGGCAACCTACGTGGCACGTTACATGGAGAGCGGTTATAGAACCGCACTCCAAATGACCCCAGTACCAAGATAGCACGTTTTTGGAGTGCGGTTCTAACCACACTCTTTGTGGATGCGGAACCGCACTCTTTTCCCATTTTTGGCGTAGTGCATTGAAAGAAGAATTTGCACGTATTGAGAAAAGATGATGAATATAGTACAAGTTGAAGGAGAGATTTATATGAAAATATGGTTAATTTCATAAGGACTATTTTGAAAAAGATTGATTTCATAAGGACTATTTTGAAATGTCATTAACTATATATGCTAAGGACCACGTCATCCAGACATTAACCAACACTAACTGCAATGACTATTTTGAAAAAGATTGATTTCGCAAGGACCAAAACTAAAGAAAATTTTTAGAGGGATCAAAATGAAAGGTGTGTATTGTTGGAGATGGCGATGCGATCCATGACGTATGTGTATTGGTAAAATAACACATGTAAACAAAAAAGCAACGAAATTGAGAGAACAACAAAGAAAGAGGAAGCCTTGAAGAAAATGAAGATGAAGAACAATGGAGAAAGAGATGTGGGAAGAGAAGAAGAAAGGAAAAAAGGGACAAAAAATAAAAAGCAGAGATGAGAAGCGGTAAAGCCAGAGTGAAAAAATGCAGTAAAAAATAATTTAGAGGAATAGTTCGAAAAAAACTCACTACCAGAAAAGTTGTATTTAACGACGGAATTTAGAGACGGAAAATTTTCCGTCTCTGTTTGTGACGGAATTAGAGGCGGAATATTTTAAGTTGAGATGGAAGTAAATTTTTTTACATTAGAGACGGAAATTTCCATCTCAGATGTGTCCTGTATCTAATTATGTCTCTAACTTGTTAAAACTATTTCAGAGACAATTTTAGAGACGAAAAAATTCCTTGACTGACTAATTTCGTCTCTAACTTTGTCTTTAATGCCTAAACTAATGATATCAACCATAACAATAATGTTAGAGACAGGCTTTAGAGACGGAAATTTGTCTATAATATAAAATCCGTCTCTAACTCCGTCACTAAATAATAATTTTGGAGATAAAGGTTAGAGACAGAATTAAATCTGTCTCTAATTTCATTTTCTTGTTTTAAAGTAAATTTTTTTACCATATTATTTTTGATAATTCAATCAATGGTAAGCCTCTTAAAATAAAATTCTTTCATTATATCATTTTATTTTATGTTATACATGAGAAATATAAATTTTTATATAATTAATATCTTTAAATATAAGTTATTATCAATAAAATATTAAAATGAAGTATATGCTGAATTTAAAATAAATAATTTTTTTAAGAGATAATTCATTTGAATTAGGAATGTAGTTAGAGACAGATAATAATAAATCAGAGACGGAAAAAATCTGTCTCTGTTAGAGACGAAATCATTTTCACTTCAGAATGATGTTAGAGACGGATTTGTCAAATGGTAGCGACGACATAATTCCGTCTCTAGATAGAGACGGATCGAAAAAATCCGTCTCTACTAAATTTGCGATGCACAAATCAGCGACCACTCTGATTCAATACCTGCTCAAAGACGGAAAAAAGTGTCTTTTAGAGACGAAAAATTTCGTCTCTATTTCTGATTTTCTGGTAGTGACTATACAAAAGTTAAAAAAAATTAAATATCCATTTTTATTTAATCATAATAATGGGAAGATTTTGAAATTTATGGAGGGAAAAAGAATTTTAAGAATAAGAAATTTAAATTTAAAATCAAGTCATGGAAAACGTGGAAATACATTTAATATAGAGAGAAGGGGAACAGACATCAATACAGCAAAAAAGAAGAGAAGGAAATCCTGATTTAAAAAAATTAAAAAGTTGAATTATCATTTGTCAAGAAGAAAGACAGGGGGAATCTCGAAGTTTTAGTGGGAAATAAAACTCACTAGAAGGTGTCACCTCACATAATTCACTATGAAAAAACCTTCTTTTATATAATATATAGTTTTCAGCAAAACACATCCTTTTAAAAATTAAAACAATATTTAAAACTCATAATTCTGCTACAATGGAGAATACAAAAGAAAATTAAAAACCCAAATCACAAAGGTGACCAAAGTAAACCAAATCAAAAAATTATTAGACCACATGCCTTGACTAGAACCTTCATCCACCACAGAAAAATATGGTACAGGAGCACATTTGCGTGAAGTAATCAATTATTCTTCATAGAAGAAAAATGGAGGCTAGCATCATGACTTAATGAAGAAGGACATCAAAGAGTATCATTTAGAGTAAAAAACAAAATTTCTTGTAAGAAATGTTGCATAAAAAATATAAAAAGAAGCTCTATAATTCTTTATGCGCCATCCATGGCTGATTGTTGTTAACAACTTCGATCACATCTCTGCCACACATTGCTATAATTTTGCAAACACAACCGAGAGAGAAATAACACCAATCAATAAAAGTCTAAGCCACTCAACTCCATCTAGAACCTAACCCCAATAGAAATAAAATTATAAGCTTCACCTTGAAGAGAGCAGTAAGAAGTAGGTATCGAATGGATAGAGACTTGGACCCAAGTACTATAATGGTACTGGAGATTTATTTGATAGGTTCATGCATGATCTTCGGCGACATAAACAGCTTCTCTACGACGGCAACTGAGGTAGAAACTAGCGACAAGCGATGACTTCTTTTCGTCTTCTCTGCGACAACTTATACTTATTCACGTGCTTGAAAAGACATCAACGAATAATTAAGCATCAAGGACGAAATGAGGATGCGAAGACAGAGTTCAAGAAATGGTGGAAAGAAGAATTGAAAGTGTTATGGACTGGACCCAAAAAGGCCCAAAACCAACTGATCCAGCCGCTCATAGCAAGTTGGCCCGACTACTTGCTAAAGTCAGCCCGGTCAGCATAAGTTAGCTCCAATCTAGACGACTTCCAGGTGTGGAACACCAAAGTGCCTCTGCACCTCATCCCACAGGATAATATCTTATGGATCAGGGCCCAAGTCCCAAATCCCAAGATATTCCCCTATAAATACTGTAGACGTCAAATGTCAGGTACGCATTAATTAAACATTTATTGTTATCTTCCTGGACCTTCACTGACTTGGGGGTCAAAGTGTCTTCGCAAGTACACCCCCCGCCGTTGCGAACCGACTTGCAAGACTCACCGGAGCATATAGCCGAGTCTGAGATCTAGGAACCCGAGTCCGATTTCCATACTAGAACATTTGGCGTTAGAAGGAAGGCCTCCCCTTTTCTGATACAATCATGACAGTCAACAACCACTTTCAACTCAGAAGAGCTAGGCCCCAACCAACCCCAGAAGGCTGGGTTGAAGATCTCTGTTAGGAATATGCACTAGAGACTTATATGTTTATGAACATCCATCACTTGTATAATGTTTATTTTATAAAGGCAACTTATTCTTTTAGAATATAATTATTGTCCTTAGAATAGTAATCTTAAACTTCATAAGAAATCAAGTAGATGACTTGATCGTGAGATCTTGTGAAGAACTATTCTTAAAATAGTCCCTAGTCAAGTATCATCTTAGGACAAAGATGCATTTAGACTAGTATGTGAGTTCATTGATGATCATGTCTCACAAATCATGGATATAAGATATCATGTGCTCACATAGGTACACATTAAGAGTAATGGTGTACTGGACAGACTCACCTTAAGAACGTTGCATGGATTGTTACATAAGTGTCATGAACGTTTCTTAAATTGATAAATGTTATATGAAGTCCTTCAACCTAAAATCACTACTATTCCTACATAAGGAATTATATGTTTTAATTATTATCAAACGTTACCTGTAACAGGGTAATCATAAAGTTGGTTTTTGGACATATAATAAATTATGTGGTGGAATGTGAGTGCCCTAGATGGGATTTTTCCCTCCTATGTAACAGGAGTTATATCTGTAGGCCTCTTTGATAAAGTGAGACTGCAAAATGCATGGCCATGCTTAGGAGGATAAACATGAGATTTTTATTTTCTGTACAGTCTACTTGGGGATCAAGAAAATATAAATTGAACTATACAAGGTTGACACAATCCATGCCCTTGTGTCCAATTACATATTTGAACAAATGGACAGATCATATAAATTATTATCATAAAATAGGATTATCAAAGTTATTGATAATCTAAATATTTGGATAGTGGTGTTGCTAGATACCGCTCACTATTTATGATATTAAATATAAAAGGGTTTTATTTTAATATTATAACCAAATATTAAAAGCCTATTGGGTCACACGCATACAACAAGCCACTAGGAAAGGATAATAATTCTAATTTAATTTAATTAGAATTATAACATAATGGGCCAGGCCCATAAGTGTGAGGGTTAAGTGAGTGAGGGGATAAAACCCTAGCCACCACACTATAAATAGAGCATAAGATGCACTACCCTGATACACATGAGCAATCGCTTCTTACTTTCTAAGGCTACTAGCAGAGTTGAGGAGGGTTTCCTAGTTTGGCTGTTGGCATGGATACCAATAGAGACGTGGCTACTCTTGCCTCGTTTGTAATCCTAATAAGGTACGACCTTTCGTTTCAATACCTTTTATGCCTTGATTCGTGTTTTCGCAAAATGATTATAACAAGGGAGGGAATCCATTTATTTCCGCTGCACCCTGACCACATGCTTGATTCCCTTCAATCTCAACTACAATGACGAAGGCTTTGAAGAAGTGGGAACCTCACATCCTCACACCCTTAAATAGGGGTTGAATTGTATTTGAAAAAAGCCAAGCTTGAAATGAAATAGAATTGAGTTTTTCTCTCTTGAAAGAATTTTTTCTCTTAGAACTTATCAAGGAAATTCTTCCTTGTGGCGTTCATCTCCTGGACTTATCAAGGGTTATTCACCTCCCTTGTGGCGTCGTCCATCCCTTCACCAATTCATCTTCAGCCTTTTTCCATTTTCTCATTTTAAACAACTTTCCCAATTTCTTACTTATGATCATCAAACCTAGATAGATCCGTAAAGTGAATCCACCCCCGCCCCCCGTGGATCATATAACCATCTCTATTGACTCAATCTCTAATGTCTTCCATCAGTAATGATAGAAACCCACCTCCAACTATCTTTGGTTTCGTTTCCAATCACGGCAAAAACAAGGGGAAATAATGGTTATTTGGATCTCTTCCAACTGCAATGAGTAAGATTCCTCCATATCATGTTTTCAGGTGGCAACCATCTACTCCAATAAATGGCCTGCATGTAGATAGAAACCCTTTCTTGCATCCCTTTAAGCACATATAAAATCTACTGATTTTTGGTGGAACCTCCATAGATGGCCTATCTAGTTCTGTTTTGCAAGGGTTACCCATGCTTGCCCTTCTAAGCTCAACAATGTACTTGAAGGGAATCAAGCATGTGGTCAGGGTGCAACGGAAATAAATGGATTCCCTCCCTTGTTATAATCGTTTTGTGAAAACAAGAATCAAGGCATAAAAGGTATTAAAACGAAAGGTCGTACCTCATTAGGATTATGAACGAGGCAATAGCAGCCACATCTCTAGTGGTGTCCACGCCAACAACCGAACTAGGAAACCCTCCTCAACTCTGCTAATAGCCTTAGAGAGTAAAAAGCGATTGCTCATGTGTATAGGGTAGTGCATCTCATGCTCTATTTATAGAGTGGTGGCTAGGGTTTCACCCTTCACTCACTTAACCCTCACACTTATGGGCCTGGGCCATTATCTTATAATTCTAATTAAATTAAATTAGAATTATTATCCTTTCCTAGTGGCATGTTGTATGCGTGTGACCCAATAGGCTTTTAATATTTGGTATAATATTAAATAAAAACCTTTTATATTTAATATCATAAATAGTGAGCGGTATCTAGCAATACATCACTATCCAAATATTGAGATTATCAACAACCTTGATAAATCCTACTTTATGATAATTTATATGATATGTCCCTTTTCCAAATATCTAATTGAGCACAAGGGCATTGATTGTGTTAACCTTGTATAGTTCAATTTATATTTTCTTGATCCCCAAGTAGACTGTACAGAAAATAAACATCTCATGTTTATCCTCCTGAGCATGGCCATGCATTTTTCCGTCTCACTTTATCAAGAGGCCTACAGATATAACTCCTGTTACATAGGAGGGACAAATCCCATCTAGGGCACTCACATTCCTCCACATAATTTATATATGTCCAAAAACAAACTTTATGATTACCCTGTTACAGGAAATGTTTGATGATAATTAAAACATATAATTCCTTATGTAGGAATGGTAGTGATTTCAGGTTAAAGGACTTCATATAACATTAATCAATTTAAGAAACGTTCATGACACTTATGTAACAATCCATGCAACGTTCTTAAGGTGGTATGTCCAGTACACCATTACTCTTAATGTGTACCTATGTGAACACATGATATCTCATATCCATGATCTGTGAGATGTGATCATCAATGAACTCAAATACTAGTCTAAATGAATCTTTGTCCTAAGATGATACTTGACTAGGGACTATTTAAGAATAGTTCTTCATAAGATCTCACGATGAAGTCATCTACTTGATTCCATATGAAATTTGAGCTTGCTATTCTAAGGACATTAATTATATTCTAAAAGAATAAGTTGCCTTTATAAAATAACATGATACAAGTGATGGATGTACAAAAACTATAAGTCTCTAGCATATACTAACAATCTCCCACTTGCACTAGAGACATTCAGACATAACTCTTATGCCTAATGATCTAGTGTGCCCTTCATGCTTCTGCTGCACAAGGGGTTTAATGGGTTTGTAACATCGACTGTTTCTTGCTTCGAATTTTTCTAGCTCACAGCGCCACCATTTCAAACAAAACACATAACCTGATTGCGATCTTGAATTATCTTTGTCGGTTTGGAAGCTAGCATCAGTGTAACCCTTTACAAGTAGCTTTTCCTCACCTCCATATATCAAGAATGAATCCTTAGTTCTTCTCAAGTACTTTAGGATGTTCTTGACTGCTGTCTAGTGACCTTCACCAAGATCAGATTGGTATCTGCTAGTCATGCTTAAAGCATATGATATTTTTGGTCGAGTACATAACATGGAAAACATGATAGACCCTATAGCAGATGCATAAGGAATCTCAGTCATGCGACCTCTCTCTTCTTTACTGGAAGGAGATTGAGCCTTAGATAGGCTTATACCATATGACATAGACAAAATTCCTTTCTTAGAATCTTGCATGTTAAATCGTTTTAACACATTATCTATGTATGTACTTGACTTAGGCCAACTAATCCTTGAGATCTATCTCTATAGATCCTTATACCTAACACATAGGTTGCTTCGCCCAAATCTTTCATAGAAAAAACAATTTCCTAACCAAGTCTTTACAGACTGAAGGGTAGGAATGTCATTTCCTATGAGGAGTATGTCATCTACATATAAAACCAGAAAAAATCACAAATGCTCTCACTAACCATTTTGTAGACACAAGGTTCATCTTCATTTTTAATGAAACCAAACTGCTTTACAGCTTCATCAAAATGAAGATTCCAGCTTCTAGAGGCTTACTTTAATCCATAAATGGATCGTTGCAACGTATATACCTTTCCAGCATTTTAAGGTATAACAAAACCTTCAGGTTGTATCATATACACATTTTCAAGAAGGTTGCAATGGCAAGCAAGATCCGAACAAATTCAAGCATGGCAACTAGGAATAAGGTTTCATCATAGTCTACACTATGAATTTGCGTGAAATCCTTAGCCACCAACCGTGCTTCAAAGATACTTACATTACCATCCATGTCAGTTTTCTTTTTGAAAACCCACTTGCACCCTTTGGGTTTTATCCCTTTGGGTGGCTCAATCAAGGTCCATACCTTGTCAGTGTACATGGAATCCATTTCAGATCTCATGGCATCAAGCCATTTCTCAGATTCTGGACTCAAAAGAGCTTCTTGGTAAGTCTCTGGTTCATCTTGATCCATTAGCAATACATCCCCTTCCTGAGATACAAGGAAACCATATCTCTCAGGTTGTTGACGTACCCTATCTGACCTATACAAGTCTTGCGCTACTTGAGCAGGTGGCTTCACAACACTTTGTGGCATCTGCTCTTGTTCCATTATTGGCTCATTGCTACTCTGTGGTACTTGAATTTCTTCAAGTTCTACTTTTCTCCCACTTATTTTCTTAGAGACAAACTCCTTCTCTAAGAATACAGCAGTCCTAGTGACAAACACTTTGCCTTTGCTAGGATTAAAGAAGTAGTAACCCTTAGTTTCCTTTGGGTATCCCACAAATAAGCATTTTTCTGATTTGGGTCCTAGTTTATCTGAAATTTGGCATTTCACATAAGCTTCACAACCCAAAATCTTCATAAAAGACATACTAGGTCGTTTCCCAGTCCATATCTCATATGGTGTCTTTATGACAGCCTTAGATGGAACACGGTTTAGTGTGAAGGCTGTTGTTAACAAAGCATGACCCCAAAAGGAGTCGGGGAGATCAGAATGACTCATCATGGATCGAACCACATCTAATAGAGTTTGATTTCTCCATTCAGAAACTCCATTCCATCGAGGTTTTCCTGGAGGAGTGAGTTGAGATGTTATCTCATACTCTCTTAGATAGTCATCAAATTGTTGGCTTGAGTATTCTCCACCTCGATCTCATTGAAGTGTTTTAATAGTCTTGCCAAGTTCGTTTTATACTTCATTCTTAAATTCCTTGAACTCTTCAAAGGATTCAGATTTGTGTTCCATTAGATACACAAATCCATATCTACTGAAATCATCAGTAAAAGTAATGAAGTATTGAAAACCTCCTCTGGCCATTGTGCCCATGGGCCCACATACATCACTATGTATGAGACCAAGAAGATCACTAGCCCTTTCACCTTTTCCGGTGAATGGGGTTTTGGTCATCTTCCCCAATAAACAAGATTCACATGTCTCAATTGATTCAAAATCAAATGAGTCCAAATAGCCATCTTGGTGGAGTTTGGATATGCGTTTCTCGTTTATGTGGCCCAAGCGACAATGCCAAAGATAAGTTGGGTTCAAATCATTTGGTTTGAACCTCTTAGCATTTACGTTATAGATAGGTACTTCGAAGTCAAGAACATATAGTCCATTGTTTAATTTTGCACAACCATAAAACAAATCATTTAAATAAATTGAACAACTGTTGTTCTTTATTATAAATGAAAAACTATTCTTGTCTAAACAAGAAACAGAAATAATATTCCTACTAATGGCCGGCACAAAATAACAATTATCCAATTCAATAACTATCCCAGTTGGCAAAGCTAAATAATAAGTTCCTATGGCTAAAGCAGCAACTTTTGCTCCATTTCCGACTCGCAGGTCGATTTCGCCTTTAGCCAGTCGTCTACTCCTTTTTAGATGATGCACATTCATGCAAATGTGAGACCTACATCCAGTATCTAATACCCATTATGTAGAAGCAGATAAATTGACTTCTATAACATAAATACCTGAGGTGGAAGTCTCACTTCCCTTCTTTTTTATCTCCTCCAGGTACTTTGCACAATTTCTCTTCCAATGTCCTGATTGGCCACAGTGGAAACATTTTCCTTCCTTAGCTATCTCGCCAGTAGGCTTCAAAAATAAAGGTACTAGGCTCATCCTTGCCTTTGTCCTTTGGTTTGAAATAGGGCTTCTTGAACTTCTTCTTGCCCTTGTTTTTTCAGGTTGGACCATCAACATGGCCTTCCCTTTACCTTTATTAATATTTTGCCCAGCTGTTCTCAACATGCTCAACAATTCTGGCAGTGGTTTGTCAAATTCATTCATGTTGTAGTTCATGACGAATTGACTATAGTTGTCCGGTAACGATTGCAGGACAAGATCAGTGGCCAACTCTTGGCCTAATGGGAATCCAAGCCTTTCTAGGTTTTCAATGTACCCAATTGCTTTGAGTACATGAGCACCAACAGGGGTTCCCTCTGCCAGTCTACATTGATGAAGTGCTTTTGAGACTTCAAATCGTTCAAGCCTAGCTTGTCCTTGATAAAGTCTTTTTAAGTGTACAATCATATTGTACGCCTCCATGTTCTCATGTTGTTTTCAGCATTCATGGTAGCAAGCATAAGGCAACCCACATCGAGAGCAACATCTAGATGCTTTCTAAAATCATCCTTGTCAGCTTTCGAAGCATTTGCAACGGGTGTTTCAGAAATAGGCCCTTCCAGGACATGCAGCCTTTTCTCATGCCTAAGGACAATCCTTAGGTCTCTATACCAGTCTAGAAAGTTAATTCCAGATAGTTTGCCATTCTCAAGGACAGATCGCAGTAAAAGATTATTTGTTGTGTTAAAAAATTATGCACATAAGTATCATATAACAAACATATTTAATAAGGGCTTTAAATAAATATGCCTCCCACTATTTTGATTCAAAATAAGTACCCTCAATAATCAGAAAATCCCATCACTAGATTTTCTAGTGGGCCAAGATCCATATTTCACCTTATTTTAAGTCAGCTTTGGTTGATCGCTTAAGAAAAGGTTATTTAGGTAGGAACACGCTTTTCAATTGCATCTCATACAACTCTTGGATAGTTGGATAGTTAGGTGAATAACTCTTATTCTAATTCATCTTATGAATTAATGCCTAACTTAATGCCTCTAGGTTTTTCAATCCTATTGAATATACCTAGTTAAGTCAAAACCCAATGATTAACAGTCGGATATTACCTTTTATCCTATCGCGTTTTACTAGTATAGATAAATACCCTGCTTTAGCAGACCCACACTTCATCGCCTCTAGTCTTAACGAGTGTTATTCATTGGAAGGCAAAAAGACTTAATATTCTCCTTGAGGGATTTGATCGTTTTAATTTTACTCCTTTGTTAAACCATTTAACAAAAACATACAAGCATGCATCTCATACAAATACATGATATGGTTATGGCCTCCTAAAAACAAATATAAAATTACATCAAACTATATAATCTTGTATACAATCTTGAGCTCTCCAAATCTCCCACTGAATCCATGCTCCATGTCCTCCCGGTTACATTACATAACAAGAAGAAACCTCGTTTAACATACGAGGGGATAAAGATGAGAAGAGAATTACAAGAGGAATGTCAAGAGGTAAGGCACGACACGCAGGTCGTATTTAAATTTAAAACAAGTAAGGCCATAACCAATTATCATGCAAACTCAACATCCATTGATTGTAAAACGAGTGATATAATAAGATGTATATATTAAGCGATGTTTGATTACGTGCATATGAAATAACACACTACGCAGTGTAGCACGGGGGTCCCGCTGCCCGGTCAGCGGGGGGGGTCAATGGGAGGCCGCCCCGAAACAAAAATTGGATTTGATAAACATTCAACCAATCATCAATAAGTGTCTCGCATCAAACGAGTACTTCACGAACTGATAAATAGGTAAGTCCCTTGTATCATTTGAATACGTTCTTGTCAGCAAATTGATAAGTGGTATGTTTATCGCAGCCAACATTTGAGTCGAGACAAGGTTTCAACAATTGAACCCTTTGTCTCCCAAGACATGAACTCTTCATGTTCCAAGGGACCCTCTAACACCAGAACATATAATATACATCGCACACAAAACAATCAATAAAGGGAACAAAATAAACTGATTCTGAAAGCTGCGCTTCACTTGCGCTTTACCTGCGTTTCACCTGCGCTACAACGTAGGTGAAGCGCAAGTATCAGAATTGAAAATACTGTAAACTGCGCTTCATTTGCGCTGCAACCTAGCTGAAGCGCTGATCTGCGCTGCAGTCTGGGCTTCAGCTAAAGTGAAGCCCAGATATCAGTGCTACGTTTTTCAGCAGAAAAACAATAAAAAAAATCATAATCTTCACAAGATTAAAAGCCTAAAACGTGTTTATCACAAACCAATGCTCTGATACCAATTGAAGGGTATCAAGCATGTGGTCAGGGTGCAGCGAAAAAAAATGGATTCCCTCCCTTGTTATAATCGTTTTGCGAAAACACGAATCAAGGCATAAAAGGTATTAAAATGAAAGGTCGTACCTTATTAGGATTATGAACGAGGCAATAGCAGCCACGTCTCTAGTGGTGTCCACGCCAACAGCTGAACTAGGAAACCCTCCTCAACTCTGCTAGTAGCCTTAGAGAGTAAAAAGCAATTGCTCATGTGTATAGGGTAGTGCATCTCATACTCTATTTATAGAGTGGTGGCTAGGGTTTCACCCTTCACTCACTTAACCCTCACACTTATGGGCCTGACCCATTATCTTATAATTCTAATTAAATTAAATTAGAATTAGAGGAGTGCTAGCAACACACTCTTTTGAACACTCTCTCAAACACACTCCATGTGATTGGTTAAAATTCACATTGGTCCCACCAAATTCGTGGGTCTCACTCTCAAGTGGTGGGACCCATGTGGATTTTAACCAATCACATGGAGTGTGTTAGAGAGGGTGTTCAAAAGAGTGTGTTCCTAGCATTTCTCTTAGAATTATTATCTTTTCCTAGTGGCATGTTGTATGCGTGTGACCCAATAGGCTTTTAATATTTGGTTATAATATTAAATAAAAACCTTTTATATTTTATCATAAATAGTGAGCGGTATCTAACAATACATCACTATCCAAATATTGAGATTATCAACAACCTTGATAAATCCTACTTTATGATAATTTATATGATATGTCCCTTTGTCCAAATATCTAATTGAACACAAGGGCATGGATTGTGTCAACCTTGTATAGTTCAATTTATATTTTCTTGATCCCCAAGTAGACTGTATAGAAAATAAACATCTCATGTTTATCCTCCTGAGCATGGCCATGCATTTTGCAGTCTCACTTTATCAAGAGGCCTACAGATATAACTCCTGTTACATAGGAGGGACAAACCCCATCTAGGGCACTCACATTCCTCCACATAATTTATTATATGTCCAAAACCAACTTTATGATTACCCTGTTACAGACAATGTTGATGATAATTAAAACATATAATTCCTTATGTAGGAATCATAGTGATTTCAGGTCAAAGGACTTCATATAACATTAATCAATTTAAGAAACGTTCATGACACTTATGTAACAATCCATGCAACGTTCTTAAGGTGGGTCTGTCCAGTACACCATTACTCTTAATGTGTTCCTATGTGAGCACATGATATCTTATATCCATGATCTGTGAGATGTGATCATCAATGAACTCACATACTAGTCTAAATGCATCTTTGTTCTAAGATGATACTTGACTAGGGACTATTTAAGAATAGTTCTTCATAAGATCTCACGATCAAGTCATCTACTTGATTTCTTATGAAGTTTGAGCTTACTATTCTAAGGACATTAATTATATTCTAAAAGAATAAGTTGCCTTTATAAAATAACATGATACAAGTGATGGATGTACAAAAACATATAAGTCTCTAGTGCATATACTAACAGTACCTCCATAAAAGTGAGTACTGACTCCTTGCATCACTTTCCACAACCTCTATAGCAATTACCCTGGCCTTGAATGCTCCATCAATACTAATTCCAGTTGAATAATTCCTCCTTATGTCTTCCACAATGTCCTTCAAACTCAAGTTGTTGTTGCTCTTAAGCTTATCAACCATAACCTTTGCAACCCCCTGATTGGCATTCTGGTTGTGAAACACATGCCCACAAGTGTGTCTACAACCAATGTCTTCAACCTATATGTGGAGGTTCTTCCAACTTTACTGACAAAAGCCATAAAGTCATAGTCTCTTTCACTTGACCTTCACCCTCACCGAATCATTTTTCACTAAAACCACTTCACTCCCATTAAGAATAGAATGCCCAAGAATGGCATCTTTGAACTCTTTCAATGACCTAAAACTCCATCCCAGGCCTAAACTTTAAATTGTCTGCACATTTCCTCTTTCTGAAATGTAGGATATTTGGGTTTGTCATGATCAGAATCACAATTATCATCTAAGTCAGAACGCAACTCGTCACTGACATAATCCTCATCAATTGCATCCTCCATGCCTGCCCATTTGGTTCCATGAAGACCTCAAGGGCAACCTCCAATCCATAAAGAAGTCTATAAAATTGTTCTTAACTAAAAAAAAACATAATTGAGAACCCCCAATGATGTGCCCTGATGTCACATGCCAGAGCAATACTCCCTTTACTAACAACACTCGACACCAATTGTGTCATCATCATCACCTGTAAAATAGCCACAGTGTAACGGTGAGGAAAAGAATACTACTCATACATACACATAGGAGACTACCCTATCCTCACCCTCATGTAAACAACATCATCATATATAACTCATTCTATCATCAAATATAAAACATCGTCACCATCATCATATACACCAACAACATCATCAATATCACTACAATCATCATAATCATCATTAATCATCAAAATCATCATACTACATTATCATCAATATCGTCATATTCATCATTATCATTACACTCATCATTATCATCAATATCATCATATTCATCGTTATCATCACACTCATCATTATCATCAATATCATCATTCACCTCCCTGAGTTATACTCAGGTACAATCATCAACATTATCACATCATTACTCACCTCCCCGAGTTATACTCAGGTACCATAATAATACATAATCAATACTCACCTCCCTAAGTCACACTCAGGTACCATAATCACCTCCCCGAGTTAGACTCAGGTACAACATTCACCTCCCTGAGCTACACCTCACCCTCATTGGGCTTGTGTATCTCAAGTACAATCACCTCCCTGAGCTACACCCCACCCCTCACTGGGCTTGTGTATCTCAGTAAAATCACCTCCCTGAGTTACACCCCACCCCTCACTGGGTTGTGTATCTCAAGTACAATCACCTCCTTGAGCTACACCCCACCCCTCACTGAGCTTGTGTACTCAAGTACAATCACCTCCCTGAGTTACACCCCCACCCCTCACTGGGCTTGTGTATCTCAAGTACAACATCATATATATTCAAACATCATTTACATCATTAGGTTAATTAAATCATCAACCATTATCACCTCCCCGAGTTATACTCAGGTACCATATTCACCTCCCCGAGTTAGACTCAGGTACAACACCAACATCATCATCATCAATCATTCCCATCATAGTTCATTATAATTATCACCATTCATCATCATCATTAATCATTATAATTATCACCATTCATCATCATCATCATGTATTATCATAACTATTCACCATCATCATCATCAAAATCCTCATAAATATCACCAATCCATTATCATCATAAATAACATCAATCACCATCATCATGTATCATCATACATACCCAATCATCATTATCCAAATCATCATAATTATCACCAATATCATTATCATCATAAATAACATCAATCACCATCATCATGTATCATCATACATATTCACCAATCATCATCATCACAAATCATCATAATTATCACCAAATATCATTATCATCATAAATAACACCTCAAACTCAATATGAGCAATCATCCATCACAAGGATTCACCAATCCACACTGGTAATCAATTACAAGCCTCCTGTAATCGATTACTCGCAAACAAAGTCTCTGATAATCGATTACCCACACTTGGTAATCGATTACCTGCAAGCAATACCCTGGTAATCGATTACCAAACCTCTGTAATCGATTACCAGCAAACCAACTCTCTGGTAATCGATTACAACATCCTGTAATCGATTACCTACGAGCAAACAGCCCTCCTGGTTGCCCAGAACACCCTGGTATCGATTACCCGCGACGCAGATTGCAGTTCTTGTGATCTCTACCAATTCCAAACTTCTCTATTCAATCTCTAATCAATCCTTTTCATCAAATATCATCTATATGCGTTTATATTCATCAAACTCCACCAAAGTATCAATCTTTAACAGTTTTACAAGGTTTTCCCATCAAAACCCCAAATCATCAAACCCTATTAATCCCCTTTTCACTATTCATATTATTCTCATTCAATCTCATCAAGATTCATCAAGAATCATACAATCAATCATCAATTACAGTTTTCATCATCCATACTCAATATATCAATTATTAATATGAATTAAAGTCTTAGGTTACTACCCAAGCATCCCCCACATGTACATATAAGCAATACCCTCTCCCCCCGTACCTTAGTGAAGATCTATCAATCAGCAGGGAAGTCCCTTTCTTGGTTCTTGATGATCACTCTGCAACAACCTCCTCTTAAGACTTGGTTTCTCCCCTCCTTAGCCTTTCGCTCTCTGATGATCATACGAATAAGGATTAGAGTGAACTGACAACCCCTTTTTACTAGAATGCCTAATTGGGCTTGGGCCCAACCTCAACTCCCCCTTTATCATCTTTTAAATTTGAAATAGCTTTATCCTAATTACAACCTATTAATGATATTAATACTATTATTTATTTCTTTATTCCTCTCACTTATTTATTTAATTAATTTTATTTAATTAAATTGGGATGTTACATGTATGCTCAACATACAAATCCACCTCACAGTTATGCTGCAATGCATAATTACCCATTTCAACTGCATGGGAGTCCCAAGTAATGCTTCTAATGGTCCTATTCATTCTGCCCCTGCCCACATTCCACCACAATTAACTTTCTCACAGTACCTTAAGTCCTTTATCAGTCCTAAAGCTTCAAAATAACTCCAGTTATCAATGACTATGTTATGAATTGCATGGACTTCTCCACCCTCATACCTCACTGTACGACCATTCACAAAAGCCCCCCATGATGCACCACTATTGTGAAACTCATGCCTACAAAAGTAAATTCACATGAAAGCTAACTTAATATATAAATATATCGGTCCCCACACCCATCCAAATCAATTATTTACTCATCCCAAAAATATGATCTGAAACATACCTGACAAAACCCGTCCTCACCCACATGGTAACAAACTATTATATTAGGGCTTGGATTACTTACCTTCGAAACAATGGTTCTGCCTCGGGACTCCTTCAAACGGGATGATTCTGGCTCACACGTCGTCCACAGTCACCCACGTCGCACTTCGTCCACAGTCCTTGTAGCAAAAGATCCACGGTGAAAAGGGTTTGTAGGTTACTCTAGGAACGAGTACTAAAGAGGTCAAGTGGGTAGCTTTTAGGGATTAAGGTTAATTTAAACATTAGGGTTAAATTTTAGGGTGAGTTTTTAAAATTTAAACATTAGGGTTAAGTTGGTAATTTACAATAACTAAAATTTAATTAATTAAACAAGATTAAAACACGTGGCACGCTGATGTGGCAGTCTGTTAGCCATATCACCATAAACTTAACGTTAGGGACAAAAAACGCTAACATAAAATTTTATAGTGATAAAAAAAATTGAGGAACTAAACACTAAATGACCTATATTTATAGGGACCTAAAACATATTTAAGCCTAATAATAATATAATAATAATAATAATAAAATAATAATAATAATAGATTTTGTTTAAAATATTTAAAAATTAAACTTGAAACTAAATAAACTGATTAAAATAATAAAAATCCCTCCTGACATTTAAACAAAGTGTCACACTCTAGTATCTTTCGACGAGAGAGGGTTTTAATATCATAGTTAACAAACTAATTAATAAACATACTTATCTTTTACTTTTCTAAACGGTCCTAATATTTTTAAAATTGTAAGAGAATGTTTTAACTTTTAGAATTTATTTTTTAAGTCATGTTTCATCGATGAGCTTCTGCTATTGGTTGAGAATGAGTTATTAAGGGTTGGTGTTTTCAATCCCTAAGATAAGCTTCTTAATAATATAAAACTTGTTTCATAATCAAACTGGAAGATGAGGTAAAAAGGTTTTTCACACAAAAATTTAAAATATAAATTCTAAAAGTAAAAACATTCTCATACAATTAGGCCGAGCCGAGTTAGGCTTTCCAAGGCCTGAGTTTGACTTGCACCTTAAATCCATGGCCTGAGTCTGGCCTGTTTGCCTGATATAGGTTTTTATTTTATGGTCTGAGTCTGACCTATCTAAAGTCTGATATAACCTGAAAACCTGCTTAAAGTCTGTTTTATAATAAGTACTTGAATATATCATAATCATGTATTTCAATAGACTTGCAGGCCTAAGTTTTTTATGTAAGACAACATACTTATATATTTAAACAAGTTAATAAGTATAATTATAAGGCAATATAATAGAAATCTTTCTAAAATAATAGTAATATAAAATATTAGTATTTTATTTATATTTAATTAAATAGTTGATTCAAAAGGCTTTTTTTCGTAGTATGAACAATTTTACTATATATATATGGCTTAAATATGTTCCAGGTCCCTATAAATATAGGGTCTTTTGCGTTTTCCCTACAAATTGTTTTTGTGTTTTTTAGTCCCTATAAAATTTTCCGTTAGCCTAGTTAGTCCCTACTGTTAAATTGTTAGTGATGTGGCAAACGAAATATCTACGTGGCAAATTAAGTTTGTTAATTATTATTTTTTATTTAACTAATTATAATTAAAGTAATATTTAGTAATTGTTAAAGAGAAGTTTGAAGGTTGTAAAACCCTAAGTCTTCATTCACCCGAAGTAAATCTTCTTCTTCCTTTTCACTGTGTAGACGGTGACTCTGTTGCAAGGTGTGTGACCGATCTGCGTGAACTTTTGGTGTGGACGTGTGCGTTTCTGTGGACTACATTTGTGTGTGAACGTGCTTCTCTTGGTGGCGTGTGGGCACGAAGACGAGGCTCGTATGTGAAGGTAAGTTTTTCATTGATACCCTGATTGCAAATAGTGTTGCCATGTGGGTGGGGACTACTTTTTCGGGTACATCACTGTATTTTGTTTGGGGATGAGTAAACAATTGGGTTGCATGGGTGTGGGGACCGTGGATTGTTTATTTCTGTAAATTAATTTAGGGTTTGTTGTGAATTTACCTCTATAGGCATGGGTTTCACAGTAGTAGTACATCATGGGGGTGCTTTTGTGGGTGACCGCATGCTTGGTACGAGGGTGGAGAAGTCCATGCATTTCATAATCTAGATGTTGATAGCTGGAGTTATTTTGAAGCATTAGGACTAATAAAGGACTTGGGGTATCGTGAGGCAGTGAAGTTGTGGTGGAATGTGGGAAAGGGCAAAAAGGGAAAAATCTTTAAAAGCATTTCTTGGGACAGTCATGCACTTGAAATGTGTCAGTATGCAGTGGACAATAATTGTGAGGTTGATCTGTATGTTGAGCATACACTGGTTTCTCAGTCTGTGTTGTTGGAAGAGAGTACATTGTTGACCTTTAACAATGAAGGTGAGAAGGAAAAGTAAGAGTTGAACAAGGTGTACTAGGTGACCAAAAGTTAGATGATGATAATGTTGAAGAAGGTGATGGGGGTAATAAGTCAGAGGATTCATTTGATGGGGATGAGGAGTATGATGGTAGTGACTCTGCTGATTTTAGTGATGACTTGCATTTTTCTGACATGAGGAAAAAGAAACCTGGGGATGATGGATTTGAGGAGACAATTGCTGAACAGGATGTTGTTAAGGAAATGGTTCTGAAAGTGAAGACTACACCACTTAAGAATCCTATTCTGTCTCCTGCAAAGAGGGCTGAAAAATTGACTCCCAAAAGAGGTAAAAGGAACATTTTTGAGGGGCAGTCTAGTGGAGTGAATTTAGCTCAAGTTGATCTTGAGGTATTTAGAGCACCTGATGTGGAAGGTAAGGATACAATTGATGAGGACTATGTCAGTGATGAGTTTTATTCTGACTTGGATGAAGGGTATGAATCAGAGAACAATGACAAGCCAAAATATCCCACTTTCCAGAAAGAGGAGATGTGCAAAGACTATAAGTTTAGGCTTGGGATGGAGTTCAAATCACTGAAGGAGTTCAAAGAGGCAATTTTTGAGCATTCTGTTTTGAATGGTAGAGAATTGGTTTTTGTAAAAAATGACAAATTGAGGTGTAGGGTGAAGTGCAAGAGGGATTGTCAGTTTTATGGCTTTTGTCAGCAAAGTTGGTAGGTCATCAACTTATATTGAAAACATTGGTTGGTAGGCATACTTGTGGGCGTATATTTAACAACAGAAATGCCTCATCACAGTGGGTTGCTAAGGTAATGATTGATAAACTGAAGAGTAACAATAACTTGACTTTAAAGGACATAGTAGAAGACATTAGAAGGATTATTCTGCTGGTATTACCATTGATCGGGCATTCAAGGCTAGGAAGATTGCAAGGGGAGTTGTGGAAGGTGATGCAATTAACCAGTACTCACTTTTATGGAGATACAGTGCTGAGCTTAATAGAGCAAGTAGGGGGAACACTTGCAAAATAGAGCTGAACAGGCCTTCATTGGAAGTTTACAAAACAAACAAAACAACAAAACAAAAACAAAAACAACACAAACAGCAATTCAGCAGATTCTATATGTGCCTAGAGGGAGCAAAAAGGGCTTTCTAGCTGCATGTAGGCCATTTATAGGAGTAGATGGCTGTCACTTGAAGACAAAGTATGGGGGGATATTGTTGGTTGCTGTTGGTAGGGATCCAAACGACCAATATTTCCCCATTGCTTTTGCTGTGTGGAAACAGAAACCAAGGACAGCTGGAGATGGTTTTTGACCCTATTGCTAGAGGATATTGGAGATTTAAGCCAGAGGAGATGGGTTTTTATCTCTGATCAGCAGAAGGTAATGTAAATCAGTGGTATTTGTTCCATTTTTTTATTAAATTGATTCTTACTTATTGGTTATGTACTGAATGTTTGATACATTTTATTTAGGGACTTATGCAAGTCTTGATGAAATGGAGGGGGAGTGGAGCATAGATTCTGTCTACGCCATTTGTATGCAAATTTCAAAAAGAAATTTGGAGGAGGCACTAACATGAGGGATATAATAATGGCAGCAGCTAAGGCTACTTACCAAGAGGCATGGAGGCTTAAGATGGATGAATTGAAGGCTATCAGTAAGGAGGGTCATGACTGGCTTGTAGCTATTCCAACAAGGGCATGGTGTAAACATGCTTTCACATTCTACCCAAGATGTGATGTGTTGATGAACAACCTGTCTGAGGCATTCAACAGTACTATATTACTTGCAAGGGACAAGCCCATCATAACAATGTTCGAATGGATAAGGACGTACCTCATGCAAAGGAATGCAAATCTGAATGAGAAACTGCACAGGTATAATGGAAGGTAATGCCAAAGCCTAGGAAGAGACTTGATAGGGAAATTGAAATGAGTGGGCATTGGTTGGCTACATGGGCTGGAGGTCTTAAATTTGAAGTTACACATACAATGCTTTTTGAAAAATTCATTGTTGACTTGAATGAGCACAGTTGCAGCTGTAATTTTGGGGGTTAGTGGGCATTCCTTGCAGGCATGCTGTGGCTGCAATTTTATGAAGGGAGACCATAGCCCAGAAGACTATGTACATAAGTATTATTTGAGGGAGACTTATGCTGACTGTTATAAGCACACTGTAAGCCCTATCAATGGACATAGACAGTGGCCTATGGTTGATGCTGTTAATATCTTGCCCCCTGATTACAAGAGAGCTCCTGGAAGGCCAAAGAAACTAAGAAGAAGAATGCCTGCAGAGGATGATAACCCAACTAAGTTAAAAAGAAGTCACACTTCAAACAGATGCAAGAGATGTCTCAACTATGGACATAACATTAGGAAATGTCCTCTACCCCCAAGTGAGCCTGAAGGTGATGCTCAAACAACCAATGTCAACTCACAGGTATGTACTATTCATTATCTGTATGTTTTCTGAAAGTTTAACTCTCAGATATTAATGCAAGTGATTTTGCAGACTGCTGATAAAGGGAAACAGACAATGGAGAGCAATAGTTCAGTCCAACAACCATCAACTAAGATTCAGGTAAAAAACTTTTCCTAATATCTACTTTAATGAATATGGCACACTTGCAATAACTGCCGATATCTGCTTTTAATGTAGAGGACAAACAAGGGAAAAGGGAAGATGGTTGCTGAGGGGAGAAAATCTGCTGATAATGGAAATGGGAAGAAAGGTAAAGCTCAAGTTCAAGGCCAAAACCAGAAAACTGCTCCAAAGGCCCAAAAAGGACATGCTGAACAGGCTCAAAAAACTGCATCAAAGGCCCAAAGGGAAAAAATCAGGCTCCAAAAACAGCACCTCAGGCCCAAAAGGGAAAAAAAGAGGCTCCAAAAATAGCAACTAAGGCCCCAAAAACTGCACCTCAGGGGCAACATGCTTCATCATCTCAACCCAAAAAACCTAGACTTGGATCAAAGGTAAGAATACTGACAAATTTAGATTCTGTTTTTGTATTATTGAGCTTCTATAACTTGAACTATATCCTGGTCCAGGGGAATAAAAAACAGTCAGCCAATTTGGAAGCTGAAGGAGTGCAAGTGGAGGTGCCTCCAAATCCAGCCTATGCCAAGAACCTCACAGTGGCACAATTATTGGCACGCATGATGACAGCTAATAACACATGGGCAGCAACAGTGAGAGCCCATTCTGAAATTCACTCAACACCCAGTGATGTGACCATGCAAGAAGCAGAAGAAGTTATGCCTACACATAATTCTCAAGTTAGTGGAGAAAAGGAAGATGGATCACCAAACCCCAATTAAATTTCATGTCATAGGAGAACCTTTTGTTTAGTTGTTATGTAATTAGTGGTGTTTTGCCAGGACACCTTTTGTTTTGTTGTTATGTAAGTGGAGGTGCTTTGCCAAGACACCTTTTTTTTGTTGTTATGTAATTAGTGGTGCTTTGCCAAGACACCTTTTGATAGGGTTTATTTGTCTTAAACAGCTGATACATGTGGATGACAACTTATGACCTTTATATGGTCTTTTGATGCAAATTGAAGACATGTTATTTGACAATATATTGCTCTTTTTGTTATGGAAGTTAAAGTCAGATTAAGGCCATCTATTGTTCTTACTTTAAAGTCTATTTACAGCTTTGTCAGATCACCAAAACATTTTAAAGACACCAAATGACATAAACAACTTTGCCAAACTCACAAAAGAACTTTGCCCATTCCATTAAAAAGTCACCAAAA
Source organism: Sesbania bispinosa (assembly GCA_026901365.1). Classification (NCBI taxonomy): domain Eukaryota; kingdom Viridiplantae; phylum Streptophyta; class Magnoliopsida; order Fabales; family Fabaceae; genus Sesbania; species Sesbania bispinosa. The sequence goes on along the minus strand of QLOH01000661.1, from coordinate 260,467 downwards.
TACATATTAGTCTCATAACAACCCCAAAATACAGTTTACATAGCCACAATGCCAACTACCTACTCACACCCACACTGCCAACTTCCAAGTAACACCCTAAACAAATTGTGAGCCACATTGGCATTTTAACAAACACCATATGCACACAACAGAAAAAAGACCCAAGACATTAGCAACAGTTTCTTCATCACACTCGAAGTCTTCCTTTCAATCTCCAACTTGATCTGCAGCTTCGAATTCTTCATCTTATAGGTTTCGACCAACAACTCAGCAGCGTCGGAGGAAACTCCACCTCCACTCAAGTCCGTAAAACTGTAATCATCATCCACCCACTCAAACAAACCACAACTTCTGTTCACGTCCTACAGCGGCCATAAAACGGCAAAAAATTTCAGACAATAAAGTTCCCACACCATAAACCATAAGGGGAAGAAGGGAAGAACGAACAAGGTGAAGATTTTCTCAATTCATACCTTCCAATTAGGGCACCTTCTAAACCTTTTCCCAGGGTTTTTCGCCCTCCTACCAGCAGTGTAGATGACAACCTCATCACCGCAGGCACAACGCTTGCTCGAAGCAGATGAGGACCTTGAACTTCCGGTCATGGTTCATGAACGATTACGGAGACAACGAAGAAACGAATGGTAATGTTGCTGGATTGGGGATTTTTAATCTAAAAGCAATGGTCAAAGTCAAAGGCTGATGTGGCCACAACTTAACAGCTGAGTCAGCAGAGTTAACAACAACTTAACAGTAGGGACTAACTAGGCTAACATAAAATTTTATAGGGACTAAAAACACAAAAATATTTGTAGGGACTAAACGCAAAAGATCCTATATTTATAGGGACCTGGAACATATTTAAGCCTATATATATATATGGTTTAACCACATGTATCTCTTCCTTTGCCTCGTCTCGCCGCCATCGCGTTCGTGAAACTGAAGCAGTGAAGCGTGACTCTCTTCCTCTCTATTTCTCGTTCGTGAATCACTCAATCGTGATTGTCTCTGTGTGTGGCGTCTCCGTTTCTCTCCTTGAACTCGTGACTAAAGCGAAAACAAGCTCAGTGTGTGTCGTGCTTGAACAAGCTCTGTGTGGTGTCAACTGTCAATCGAGAACGAGCCAGCTTAAACAAGGTCAGTGACCGTCTAGTCTCGTCTCATTCTCTCGTGTCTCTGTGTATCTTTGAAACAGTGAAACCGAAACAAGTCACTAAGGCAGACTCACTTTCGCAGCACTGCCGTCCGTGAAGCTTAAACTGCTAATTAGAATGCTAGTATGATTGAGCTTTTGATTTCAAAATGGGCCATATGAATTTTATGATGAACAAAACAAAATGTGTGTGTGTGTCTCATGATCTATCTGTCTCGGTGATATTCATGTCAGAATTTTTTAAATTTATCTCATGATCTGTCTCTGAGATATTCATGTTAGCATTTTTTCTAATTTATGGCGGGTTGGGTTGGATTGACCCCTTTTGCCACCCCTATTTCTGCCACGGTTAAGACATTTTTTTTCCTTGCCCTAATGCACACACAACATACATCGCAGGATTTAAGCACCCAATCCGCAGCATGATCCATTCTCATTTCTTTTCTTTTTTCTTTTTCTTTTGGTTTCTCTTCCCTAATTCTTCTTATTGATGACAAAATTAAATTTTTGCTCACTTCCTTTGTGTGAAACTTACTCATTAATTGTTCAAAATCGGATCATGATTTTAGGTAGGTGCGTGCAATAGTGATTTGGAATTCATCAGATTATGTCTACGCTTATACTTTTCAGTTAGTACTGATCTTAGAGCTTTCCTCCTATGTAAGAGGTTTTTTTTCTTTTAAATAGAGGGCTGGTCTGGTCCTAACCCACATGACACTTTGGGCTTTTTGGCCCTGGTCAATGTCGGTTAAGCCTATGCTAACAGCTCTACCTATTTCCTTGATTGTGTGGTTGTGCCTTGCTTGGCTTGGGGACTTTGTTTCTGCTGGATATTGCAGCTTCTTATAATGAATATCTGGTGGAATTTGACGGAATGCACAAACAGAATCCTTTGTTTTTTGGATAGTAAAGTCTGGTTTCGTTTGCCATATTTTCTTATATAAGTTATATTGTGTTTGATAATTGATAGTAGCTAACCATATTACACATTATTTATTTTACTTCATCATGACCATTTTGCTGACATATATACTCATTGTCTGTTAATTTACATTTTTAGTTTTTTAATACAGAAAAAAATCATGAAAAGGAAAGTTGCATTTAGTCTCCTGTTTAATTCTACTGCTTTGTTCTTAAAGCTAGCAAAAGGGACACAAGGCTGGAGTGAGAAATTTCAAGGGAACTGCATATGTTGAAGCATCGCCTAGGAAATTTGAGAGCCCTATCTTGTGTTAGGAGCACATGTTGTATACGACAAGGTATGCAATCCCCAAACTTCCTCGCATTCTTATGCCATCATCTACCTCTCTTGTTTTACTGCCGTGTGTCCAACAACAAGGATACATCTTCATTCTCAGTTATTGCCACCACAAAATGCCTACAAATTTGACAGTATCAATGATGGTGTAGCTTTGTTTCATCGCATGGTCAATATGCATCCCCCACCATCAGTTGTGGAATTCACCAAAATCTTAGGAACAATTGTAAAGATGAAATACTATGCAATAGCTATTTATCTTTATACTCAAATGGAATCTAAGGGTATCATGCCCTTTACAGTTGTTTTGAACATCTTGATGAATTGTTACTGCCATGTGGGTCACATGGGTTTTGCTTTTTCTGTAATGGGTAAGATTCTTAAGTGGGGTTATAAACCAAATGTTGTATCTTTGACTACACTAATGAATGGGTTGTGTGTTAATGGTAAGATATTGGATGCATTATACTTTCATGATGAAATAGTTGCTAAAGGGTTTCGTGTTGATGAAGTTATGTATGGAACATTAATCAATGGGCTGTGTAAGACTGGAGAAACAAGACTTGCCATTCAAATGCTTCAAAAAATGAAGGGAAAGTTGGTTAAACCCAATCTTGTGATGTACAATATAGTCATTGATGGTTTATGCAAAGATGGACGTATAGATGAGGCACATGATTTATTTTCTGAAATGATTATTCAAGGAATTTTCCCTGACGTGGTCACCTATAGTTCATTAATTTATGGATTCTGTCTTGCGGGCCAATGGAAGGAGGTTAGATTATTGCTGAATGAAATTGTTGCTAAAGAGATCAGCCTAGATGCCTCTCATGATGGCCAGTGGAAGGAAGTTAGATTATTGTTGAATGAGATTGCTGCTAAAGCAGCCTAGATGTCTGTCATGCTGGCCAATTGAAGAAAGTTAGAGTATTGCTGAATGAGATTGCTGCTAAAGACATCAGCCTAGACGTTTGTACCTTTAACATAATAATTAATGCATTATGCAAAGAAGGGATGCTCTTACAAGCCCATGATATTGATGTGATGATTGAGAGAGGTGATCAACCTGACATTATTACTTACACTATTTTGATGAATGGATACTGTTTAAATGATAAAGTGGATAAGGCAAGAAAATTGTTTGATATGATGATTGAAAGGGGTTTGGTGCCTGATGTTTGGAGTTATAACATCTTGATTAAAGGTTATTCCAAGATAAAAAGAGTCGATGAAGCTATGAATCTACTTAAAGATATGTTTCTTAAGAATTTGGTTCCAAACATTTTTACTTGCAACTCTCTAGTTGATGGCTTGTGCAAATCTGGGAGAATCTCTCATGCATGGGAGCTTGTTAATGACATGCATTCTTGTGGTCATCCACCTCCTGATGTTACCACTTACAATATCTTGTTAGAATCTTTATGCAAAATGCAGCATCTTGACAAGGCAATTGCATTATTCAAACACCTCATTTTTGAAAGAGATTTTGTGCCTAATGTTTCGAGTTACAACATCTTGATCAATGGTTATTGCAAGAATAAAAGAGTAGATGAAGCCATGAGTCTTTTTGAAGATATGTGTTTCAAGAATTTGGTTCCAAATATGTAACCTACAATATTTTGTTAAAAGCTTTATGCAAGCAGGGGCAATTTGGCAAGGCAATCACATTATTTAACCAAATTGTTGATCAGGGTATTGGTCTTGATTTGTACACATACAATATACTTTTAGATGGTTTGTGCAAAATGGAAGGCTAAAGACTGCACAAAAGATTTCCCAACATCTTTTCATTAGAGGTTGTCATCCAGCTGTCCAGACATAATAAATTTATAATCATTGAGCTTTGTTGAATTGCCAGAATTAGGAAAGTCCTTACTTTTATAAATGGAAGACAATGACAATGTGTGCCTCCCTGATGCCATATTTGTGGAGACAGTCATGTATCTCATCATACGATTCAATGGGGAAGGATGGTACCTTGAGGCACTTTTTGCATCTTCTTGCATGTGTGTCAACTGATCTAATTGATGTATGCTTATCAGTCATGCATCTTCAATGCGTGATTTTTTTTTTGCCATATCTTATCTAATATTTGGAGGGAAAATAGTTGGTTAACTGAATGAGACCTGGTTTGGGTAATATGAAAAAATTATTCCAGTATCATTTTATATGATGTATTTATAAATGTCAAACCTAGTTTGTGTCTTTTCTTACGATTATCAATTCTTATCACTTAATCAGCCTAATGAGGCTATGAAATATCAAGTGCAAGATATATTTATGCTCTTGTAGATTATTCTGTCAAGATTCCGTGCATGTTTAGTTTGGCGTTTGGCGTTGAGAAGTGATCAAACTCAAGTTTGGACCTCTCAACGCAACTATTTGTAGCGTTGGAAACGTGAGTTTATCACGTTCCAACGCTAAACCAAACATAGAGTCTTGTGCAAATATGATGTCCACAGTTTCCCTTGCATTTGTGTTTATCAACTGAATGGGACCTGGTTTGGGCGAGAAAAGAAATTATTTCCAGTATCATTTTATTTGATGTATTTATTAATGTCAAACCTAGTTTGTGTCTTATGATTATCAATTCTTATCACTTGATCAGCCTAATGAGACTATGAATTGTCGAGTGCAAGATATATTTATGCTCTTGTAGATTATTCTGCAGATGGAGTCTTGTGCAAATATGGTGTCCACAGTTTCCCTTGCATTTGTGTTTATCTTTTCTTTTACTGGGTGTAGGAATGGGGAAAACAGTGAAGGAAAAAGTTTGTGTACATAGTAGCCTTGATATTCATGCTATAGCAAACCAATTGGTCAATGTATGGCTTGAAGTGTTTCCGCAAGGAAAAAGCTTCTAATGGAGGATTGAAGTTGTCAAGACAAGCAACTACAGTTAATTTATCAAAGAAATAATATATAAAGGATTCAACGTCACGAAAGGCTCCTATGAGCACACATCAGGGTTCCATTGAAAATAAAGGAGGCTTGCTGAATCCTACATCTGCTGGAAACAATTCACCCCACCACATGTGAAGAAATTGCACAACAAACAAGGAAGACAACAAGCTGCTTATGACTAAAGGTATGAGGTTAGTTCTTCCAGGTCCCAAGGTTCAATAGACAAAGTAGTTACTGAGAAGGAAGATAACCACTGTGTTATGTCTGAAGAAGAAAAGGCTGCTATAGCTGCTGCAGAAGCTGCTGGCGCTACAGCACTTGCTGATGCTGAGGTTTGTTTCTCCTGGAACCTTTGTTTGAATGTCATGGTCATGAATCTATTTAATTGTTGCTTCTGCAGATCTGTTGATAATCACAAACTAAATTGCTTGACCACTGTCCCTTGTGCCCTTTTGCACTAGATTTCATAGTATGATGAGTTATTAGGTAAAAACTGATTATAATGTGATTGCGCTGGAAAAATAGTCTTGCTGTTATTCAAATTTGATTGGTATGAGTGAACATAAACCAGTTTCTTGACTTGAGTATTACTCAAAGTCTCAAGTTGCAAATCTTTTAGCTCCGCTCTTTAGCTGCTAGCTCCCATTCTTTTACAACTCACATTCAATATTAGCTTTTAAAGAATTTCATGTGAATTATGAGCCTATGGATTTAGATTTACCATAATATGTTGTATATTATTTGTCTATTAAATTTCTTATAAAAGTTATATTAGTTTTTTCAAGACGGAGAATTTTTGTTTTCCTTGTATTTTACTATTAAACTGAATTGCATGAATTAAATTTTAAATTTCATTCAGTTTGTTTATTGAACAAATCAGATTATCCAGTTCAGGTTCCACTCATTTGGTTCTGCACATTTACTTTACTCTCCTTTTAGGTAGGAAAGTCTTACTCTCATTACTTTACTTTTAGACTAAATAGTCATTTAGTTGCTTAACGAAAATTACCAAATTAGTCTGTGAAAGTTTCTTCCTCAGTTATATATTAGTCCCTATGTTAGTGTCCATCTAGTAATGTTAATAAAAGTGACGATTTAACACATTAAGTGCCACACTAGACTCTTATATGACAATCTCACATGGTATAACATGTACGGAAAACTAAAATGACAGCAAGTAATAATTTTGAAGGGCTAAATTAACTAAAATGAAACTTTCTTCCTCTGACGCAAAACCCTAAATAGGTATTTTCCCTAAATTCCTCTTTAACTTTCTCCATTCTCATTTGCGCCAACAGAGAAAACATCAAATACCTCATGGAGTGGTTCAACAAGTTTCATGGAGGTTGCAAGGGAGAAGGGAAATTGAGTTCTATTTTGCGGTTGTGGTATCAAGGTTGTTATACAAACTCACACAGAGGATCTTGGGAGACTCTTTTAGACATGTGCCCAAAGGTGATGTTATAGAGAAGGCTATTTGGTTATTTGAAATTTGTGTATGTCATTGTAACATGAACTCAAATTTGCTTTGTTATCATGTTGCATTGTTTTGCAGGATAATGAATTTAATTGCAAGTAATTTGTTTGGGTTGAGCAAAGTTCTTTAGCTAATAATGAGAATCGGAATAAATTATCGAGGAATGAGGAAAACATTTAAGATTGAAAATATGTGCTTTGAAGTTAAGAATCTAAAACATTTTGTAATTGGAATAGGGTCTGGTGTTGGTGTTCTTGCTATTAATTTCAATTTTAATGGTGAAATGGATAATATGTTTTAGGGTTAAGGTGATTGTGTGATGAGGTGGAGTTGTACTTATTCTCATCCATGTTTGTAATTTTTTTATTTTTAACATATGTAATTTATGTTTATTTGAATGAAGATAGTGTAAATGTTCTATTTAATTTCTATAAAGGAGTAAATGAATTAATATGACTAAATTAAGGCATAAAAAGAATTTAAAAGTGAATTATAAAATTGAACAAAGAAAACATTTCAATGTTTCATTTTAGTCCATTTTGTACCATAACTATCTCCTATTACCGGGATCAAAATGACTATTTTTTTGTTTTCACCATAGGTATTTCCTATTACCAAGGCTTCGAGCGTCATAGTTAAGATTCCTCGCCCCTCTCTAAGAATGTATTTTGTGGGGATCGAACCCTGGAGCTCACCAAAATGACTATTTAATTTTACATTTGTGTGTGTGTATATATATATAGGGTTTGCTACTTTTATTAAAATTAATTTAATAATGTTTTTAATTTATTCACAAACAAGGTGATTTATTTATCTATCAAATAAATTTGGGTTTGGCCCTATATAAAGTCAATAATTATCTACAAAATTTTATGATAATCTTAGATTTTATCTATTATCATCCTTAACCTATAAAGTTAGCTGATTGATTTGTCTCAATTTTTTTTTTTTCTATTTAATTTCGTATAATCCTATTATAATTTCATGCTCTCTTTTTTAAGTGTAGCATTCATCACTTGAGTTATACTTTTATAAAATCTTACAATTTCTTTAGGAAAACAAAAGAAATCTTATTATATAAGAATAGAGATATTCATGTGGTAAGTATTACTTCTTATAATTTTTTTTTTAATTTTATTTCTTATTTATTAACCTATTAAATATGAAGTTCATTTAATTATTTGATATACATACTAATTAATTTGATATTATAAGTAAATAATCCATAATAAAATTTAATTTAATCAACTAAGTTAAGTTGATATTATAATTATAAGTGGAAAGACAGACGCAGTTGTGCTTAAATGTAATAATTTTTTTCAAAAAATAAATTTAGTTTGTATACATTTAAATGTAAATAATATAATATATATGAAATAATTTAAATCATAAATAATATATAGAATTAAAAATCAAATAACTATCATATTTTTTATAACGGTTTTTCTATTATGTGCAACATTGCGATAATAAATTAAAAGTGGTAAGATTTTACTGAAAATTGTAATATTTCATATTACCAATGCATTGAATGTTGTGATAGTTGTAATTTCCAATAAAACATTTCCATTTTTAATTTACTAACCTATGCAACATTACACACGTTAGAAACACCGTTTTTATAAAATCAAGTTGAAATTTTGGAAGTTAAAACTCATGTAAATAAAAAGTGAACACCAAATTTGGCTATCACTTTTATTAATAGTATAGATTTTTTTTTTGGAGTGAACCAAAAGTATCCCTAGCCGATCGCTATTCGCTAGAGACTAATCCTTTCGAGGCGTAGACATCATCGAAGTGGGCTTTGTCTCTCCCAACAAATTTTTTTCCATCTACACTGCCAAAGATCGAATCTCTGTCAAGATGCTTAAGGGACCCTAACTAACTGCCAATTGTGTCCGACTTTGTTGGTTATTAATAGTATAGATTAGAGAAATGTAAATTATAACAACTTACAACAAAGTGAGAGAAAGAAAGAAGGAGAGTAAAGAGAGAAATGTGGATGCGATAGGTGATGTGATGGAAAGAGATGAGAGAAAAATGTGTTGTATGAGTTGATGTATATTTTTATGTTGTATGAATTTGATATCTCTACAGATTATTAGATGGGTAAGTGAACAAACTTCAACCTAATTTTAATAAAGAAAATACTACAGCTTAATAAGATCATAAGAGCATCTTTATCCCAAACAACCCATCAAGTTTCTTAAACCAATATTTTATAATTCTTCACACTTTCCCATATTATTATATTATTTTATTACTTTAAACAACTCATTCACTTTTTATCTCAACCCAGCAATTCTCAAAAAATTCTTTAATGGACCCCACAACCTACCTACCCCACACTTATATATTTTATTATTTTCATCCAATTTGATTTATAATATAATATTATTGTATTATAAATAATTAATATAATATTGTTTTTTTTAAAAAAATAAACCTGCAACAACCCGCTTTTGCGGTGCTGCAGGTAACATCGACTTTTCTCTTCCTTCAATCTGTTCGAATCTCTCCATCGGTTACATGCGTTGTGCCTTCGATGCTCACATGACAGCACCGCTTTCAGCGCTGCTCTAAACCTATTAAAAAGATAGTTACTTAAATAAGAAATCAAATTAAATATTTTTATTTTAAAAATATTGAAGAAAATCTAAATTGAAATTAAAGAACTAATTAAAACTTGGAAACAAAATCCCCTCCAAACAATTCAAAAATCCCTCCAAATTCCAAAACGACGTCGAGCTAGTGAGTCGTCTCTCTCGATCTCGATCTCACAGCAAGTCAGGATCAGGAGAGAAACAATTGAGACTTGAGAGTGTGAAACTCAGACCAAAAACCTAACCTTTCCCCCACCACAGCCGCACAATTCCCCCTCTCTGGCGCTTCTCCCGCGCGAGGCTCCATCTCCGGCACTGCTCCGTTGCAAGAGACACCATCTGTGACGCAACCTGAACCTGCAGCATCCCCTCACCTCCCTACTGCAACAAGTATGTTGGCTGTGTTATCTGTAATTCTGTCATGGCTTTTTCAATTTTTTGTTCTCACTGTCACTTCACTGATTCGAAACAGCCACTGCATTTGGTGTCTCTAATATTAGTTCAAGAAGAAAGTATTCCTATTTTTTGTAATTTATGAATTTAATGATATGGTTAAAGCTCAATTATCTTCATTTGTAGTTTGCTCTTTCGATGAGTTAAAAGAAAGTGTAAGAGCATCAAGCTGGAGGATAGGATGGCAAAGTACTATGATATTGATGATATTATTGTGGAGGAAGAGGTAGGCTTCATACTCTTTAATTTGTTTAATAATTTGTTTCCAGTTGATATATGTCTGATTTAATAAGGGATGGTAGTTTAGGGATACTTGATTTTTGTTAGGGAAATGTTGTGCTACAGTAGTATGTTGCTGTGGTTGATGATGTTTTGTGCTGTTGCTAGTTTATAACAGGATCTGTTCATTGTATTGCCAGTGAGGATATAAAATGCAACCTGAATTTCATATCCTAATACTAAGTTTTGTTATGTTCTGGTTCCAGATTGTGTCAGTTGTATTTCAGAAGGCAGCATCTGGAGTGGGAATAGATCCCAGTTCTGAGACAGACTTTGTAAGAGCCATTAACACTGATTTATGTATTTCAGAAGGAAAAATTTGCTGCCGGTGATACCAAATCCCTGCATAGTAGAACTTTAGAATTTGACCTGACATTAGAATGTTTGAGTTTCAGATTGAAGCAGGTTCAAAAGTTGAACTGCCTTTTTGGCTTGCTCATGAGTTACAGTTGAGACAAGCAGTAACAGTCAATGTTCCCCCTTGTTTCAATCAAAAGTAATAATCATTTTATGTCGCTTGCAACTTATAAGCACATTCTATTATATAATAGATCATGTCAGATATTAACAATTAGTTAGGAAGCACTCTTAACTTAAGTGTTAAGTACACTTGTATTTCTGTGACACCTAAAATGTTTTTGAAGGCATTTCTTGTTAACTCTTGTTTCTAGGGCTTAAGCTGATTTGGAGCCAATATCTTTTCTTTAGCCTTACTTTTCATGTATATATAAATTTTGTTGTTAGGTGCATGGTATTGGATTGAACTATGGATAGCAACAAGTTATTCAATCATCAATTACATGGCTTTCATATAAGTTATAAAATCAATAACATCGTATGCATGAAATCTGCATTAGCATTCACATCCAGAGTCCAGGAGTGCTTGAGGAATGTTGGTAGCTTGATGGTGTTATTATAGATTGCTTAATATTTTAATTTAAAATGTTGATTTTATTATCTTATAGTTGATGGTTCTTGATTTCAGAACAAGGCTAGAGATCCAAGCTGATTCTGCATGTGTGGACCTGAGGTCCAGATGTCCATTCTTTTTATGAATTTGGTTGCAAGATAGCCCCCATGTAAGTCTTGCTTGCATTATCTGAGATAGTTGTTTATTTCTCTTTCTCTTTTTAATATCACTTCCTATTTGTTTTAATATACTTTGCTTAGTTTTGTCTTGGAAGACACATGGCTGTCATGTTTCTTAGTCCTTCTTATCTAGAATGGGCCTAGGAATGTCAATTTTTTTTATTGCATGGTACATTCAGCATCTCATTCAAATTCTTATTATTACCACAAATTCCATTGAGTTAAGACAACCAAATAAAAATTGTAATATGACGAAGTGTCCAAAAATCTCCAACCGGATTTGGATGAATCTTTCTTCAAAAACTTTGTGAACTTGTTCTGTGATCAGAATCTGAACACCCCCCCCCCCCGCACACAATATTCTGCCCCACCCTTGTTGCACCAACATACCTAGAGAAATGAAAATTTTCAAGTAACAATCTTAACATAGACCATCCTTAGTTTGGCAAAACATCAGAGTTGAAATTTATTGAATTTTAACTGTGAAGAGTAACTCCACAAGCTACCTTTGTCTTGTATATAGTATATACAATACAAATGTCATTATAAATAGAGAAGTTCATATTTTTATATCATTGCTTATTTTTTAAATTAGATCAATTCAAAGTCTTTAAATACTTGTTTATACCACTTTAGATACTCAATTATTGAAATATTCAAATATATGTAGTTTTTATCTGCCGTGTCCTCCTTCATGCAACCATCCTACTACTGAATTTTATTAATGTTAATTATTACTCATTTATGGCAGAGTTGGCGACAGAACCATCGGGTTTCTGTTGTTGTCTGCATTTAAAAGTAGGTACAAGGAAGTCCTCACGAAGGCACATACTTTAGCATTTGCAGCTGGTTCCAAATTTTGGACTATTCTGACGAAGAAGAGATCAATTGTGAGATTAGTTCTACTTGCTAAATGAAACATGCCTTAATCTCGTTTGTATGATCACACCTTTTTCCCTCTCATGCAAGAGGATGTTCAATTTAATTTTTGTTTGTTTTAATGCTTTTTGTAGTGTATGAGACAGCTCAATCCGCAATGGCATCCTTCAGAAGTGGCGAATGGGGGGGCCCAGATTTCAGATAGCTTCTGTTCTCGGAAGAAAGAGAAACCAACTGAATAGTTGCTTTCTAACCTTATCAGTTATTAGTCATCTATGTCTTTGTTCTGGTCTTATGGACCTACAAAATGCAAGATGTGTAGAATGGACAAAAAATGTTTAATTACTTGTCAACCTTGAAACGCGTATTACAATGTGTTGCAAGTTAAGTGTTCGTTTGGTTACCAATTGGATATAATGCAAAATAAATTTCCAGAATTGATTTTAAATCAGTTTCGTCCAATGTGTTTTGTAAAGTGTGGATCATTCATTATTCTAGAATCAATTTTATTCAACTGTAAACTAAACGGGTACTAAGTGTGTGTTTGGTTTACACTAAAACACATTTCAAACGTGGATCCGAGTAAACGCTAACGTTAGTTGAGATCCACGTTTGAAACGTGGTTTTGGTCTTACTCTACATTTCAAAGGTGGTTTTGATATAAACCAACACGTCATAAATTATCGGTATAAGATTGTTTGGTTTATTTCAAAACCACGTTTCAACGTGGATCCGGGCAAACGCTATCAATAATACTTCTGGCTAGATTCACGTTTGAAACTTGAATTTAGTGTAAACTAAACATATCATATGTATAAGAATTTGAATACTGAAAAAAGAAGTACTAGATAACTTTGTGGTTATGGTGTGTGCCCGAAAGCCAGATTACCACTTAGCCTGTGATTTTCCTCTTCTGTATTAGCTGGCACTTTTTTGGGTCAAGGCATTAGCCGGCACTTGAACAAGTTATGAAGGTATTGCAGTTTCTTACTATTATCTGCACTCATTTATTTCGATCACGCCCGTCTATTTAGGTGCACAATGTGGTCCTTACTTTTATAGTTTGAAAAGTCTTGCGGTTTGCATGAATATAACTCTAGAGTAGAATTTATTTGAGGAAATCCTTAATTTGGCCTTTAAAGTCATGTACATAATAGTTTGTACAAATTTTGTTGTCAAATTAATCTTTTAAAAATATAAAATGCCATCACATTTGTCTATAAATAACTAAATTAAGGATAAATTTGATGAGGAATAAACTTTAAAGAATGAATTTGGTGCAAAGAAAACTAATGTGATATTTTATATTTTTGAAAAGTTAATTTGGTGATCAACATTTTTAAAAAATTAATGTGGCGGTGCATGCATAAACTCTGAAGGACCAACTTTAAGTGTTTATTTATTTTCAGAGACAATTTAGAATATGTTTCATAATTTCTTTACGTGATTCTGAAAAAATTAAACCAAATGTCTGATTAAAAGGAAATATGTAGGAAAAGAAAGGGAAAAACTAAAGGTGCGTTTGAATTAAGGATTTTGAAGGGAATGAAAAGGGAGCAAATTATTTATTAATGTTTATAAAAATAAACAAAAGATTAAAATATTTAATTTATACTAATCTATTATTTTTTTTTTTAATTTTAAAATGAGTGAAAGAAAAAATATAATCAGAAATAAAAATTATTTTCCCCTCCCTTTCTCCAATAAATAACACCCCTAAGGAATTTGTCTCACGTATGCCCGTTAGATGGGCATCTCCATGTGGAAATGTGTGATTTTAAAAATCTGCAGTCTCTCTGTTCAAGTTAAAGAACTGTAATTTTAACCATTTTATTAATTAATTTTTTTAAATAAAATGTTCTGCTAAGATAAGAAAAAGGCATTGAAAAGTGAAAATAATTACCAAGGAAATTTGTACACCCATGAGCAGTAATAAATTTTCTAATCTTAAAACAATTTAGATTAGTTTATTTTTAATTTTTTTTTAATTTTCTTAAAATAGCTTTAGAAAATGTTTATTATAATCTTAACACAAGTTATATATTAACAAAAAAACTTTCCCAAACATGTCAGTAATTCAGCCTAGATATTAGCAGGAAGTAAAATTTTGGACGTAATCCAACCAGCCTAGATATTTTAGTTAAAATTGAATCTAATTAGCAAGGTTAACCTACGTGAATCAACAGTCATATTCGTCACAGATCATAATCTATCACCAGAACTAGTAAGGTTCTCTTCAAACTCGGGACCAAATTTCTTTCCCTTTTGCCTTTATGTTTCAAGGCATATATTCTTCTTCTTCAATTCGTCATTTCAGGGGGAATTTATGTTATTCTATTATATTTTAAGTATTTCTTTTCTTTTCATTTTTGGTGGATAAACTGTGTAAGATATTTTGTTGTGCTGAGTTGTGTGACACGTACACGTGATATGAGATTAGATATTTTTTTGACGGCAGATCCACGGAGGCAAAAACGACGGTTCTTTTGTGTCGCCGTGGCATTGCACTTTTCACTTTCGCATCTAACCCTCTAGATATTTTCCCCTAATATACTCATGTTGACTTCTATTTTTTTTCTTCTTTTTCTGAATTATCTCTAAAAAAACATTGACCCCATTTGCAATAAATTAAGAGAATCAACCTATCAAGACAAGTAAAAACTAATTAAAAATTATCATAATTCAAATAAAATTTAGTTATTTGATATTTTAAATAAAAACATATATTTGTAAATTTCCCTTATAAATAGCATTGGATCGACACATCTCAACTCACAATCAACAAACACAGAAAATTTTGCAATGTCTGAACCAATAGCACTTTGTTCTTGTTGAGCAAAACTCAACCTTTTTTTCTTCTTTCCATTTGTAGTTTGTTTCATGCACATGACCCCACTTTATTCATCTTCCTCCGCCGCCGAATCCACCATGGAAGATCTCTCAAGCCACCACCACCGCTCCAAGAAGCACAGCGCCGCCGCCGCCATCCCTCCATCCACCACACCACAACCACCGTGAGCACCACCACCGGCGAGTCTGACGTGGAGTTGGATGAGGCGGAGGACGGTGACCCCGAGGTGTGGGCCACCATGAACAAGAGCTTCCGGCAGGTGCAGTCGGTGCTGGACCGTAACCGCATCCTGATTCAACAGGTGAATGAGAATCAACAATCTAGGATGCACGACAACATGGTAAAGAATGTTTCTTTGATTCAGGAACTGAATGGGAACATTAACAAGGTTGTGTCTCTTTACTCTGATCTCAATTCCAATTTCACCAACGTTTGCCAACAGCGCTTCAACAACACACGTGACAAATAAAACCCTCTTCTCTTCCTTGGTAATAATAATTAATAAGTCTATACCTAATAATATGTATCTGTAATGTGTAATGTGTCTTGTTGTTGTTGAAGTTGAACAATTGTGATGGTAATTTTGAGCTTTGTTTTGTCTATCATGTCAATGAGGACGATGTAGCGAAGCATTGTATCGTCCTCTTGCAATTCTACTTCTACACATGCTTAGTGAGGTGTCTGTAATTTGATAGCCTCTTGTGGCTTTGTTAGAATAAGCTCTTATTGTGGATGTACTTGAAAATTAATAAACTAGTCGTTACAAAATCCTCTTGTGGACTTCTACATATGCTTGTCCTATTTTCTTGTTTATTAGTACCTAAACCGCGATTTTAAAGTGGATCTGAGCAAATGCTAGAATAGCGTTTACCCGGATCCAGTTTTTGAAACGTGACTTTTGAAGTAAATCAAACACTTAATAGGATGATAATGATGCCAGAAAATTTGACTATATTGCTAAGGCTATGGATAGTCATCTGGCTTATCCATGTGGCTTTTGTTCTTTCTAAAGAATCGTCAAGATCTAAGTAAATGAAGGAATTAATCTTACTTTAGAAAAATGAGGGGTTATAGCTATTAATTGAAAAATTAATTGTTAAAATTCAATCTTACTTCAAGCGTACTTAATTTAGTGATGAAACATAGGAAACTCACATTTTCAACATTTAAATAGTTGCTTTAAGACTTGAGAGATCTGAACTTGAATTTGGTTATTTTTAACCCAAGACCAGACACTTCTTAGTTTGTTACACATTTAGATTTTGATGTATATGATTATGATCTTTGATTTTTTTAAAAGTGGTATAACTCCTCACTTTTTTCCTCTAAAAGTGACCACTATCTTTGCTTTGGAGAGCTTAGTCCAAGAGGTTACACACCCTTTCTTTGTGGCATGATGTTCAGAGAGACTAACGACTGCTAAAAGGAGTTTAACACTCTGGAATGCAAAATCATATTTGTGTAAATCATGACCTCTGGCACTTTCACAGGACAGAGAAAAAGAAAAGAACATTTTTTAATTATTATGCTTCACTTGTACGTGGGATTTAAATTGCAGTAGCAGAGGACATGATATGATGCACTTGAATAAATAATTTATTCTTGCACCCATTGGGAAAATAATAAAAAGAAAGATCCTAAAGTTCAGAGGATATCATTCTTCACCCTCATGTCTATTGTTAATGATTATCCTCTAGCAATTCCTAAAAAAAATTCCTTCCCTTTCAGCAACAGCAAGACTAGTGTAAAAATAGCAAAAATACAGCCTTAAATTACACGAATACAAACTTTTAGTCTGCAAATTTTATTCATTTACTAAATGGTAAAGTATACATAGAGGATTGAGAATTATGATAGAAAGCAAAGCTGACTAGTTACCTTATAGAATCAATCTCAACTTATATAAACCATGTCATGAAGTTAATTCTCCACTGTCTACTATGACAACCTTACTTTTGGGCGAACCACTTTCACTTCCTTGTGCTTCAATCTTGTACAAAACGTCCATACCAGAAAGTACCTTACCAAATACAACATGGCGTCCATCCAGCCTTCCAAGAAACAAAATTGAGGCATGTGAGTGAGATTGTGAGCTTGGGAAAAGGCCTCAATAGTTATGATGAAAAGTTGAAAAGTTAACTTTTCTTATCTTCTTTTTAGACAAATTTTAGAGAACATTTCTATATTAGGAAGCTGAGAATCTCTAAAGTTCAGCCTTCTACACATTTACATTTAAAACAAAATCCATTCTTAATAATTGAAAGGAAAAGCACCCTTCCAAGTTCCAACTGAGATTCACCATGTGCACAAAATGGAATATATCCAAGTAAACTTTTCAAAGTTCTCTTTTCCACCAAATCAGCATCCATTTCATTTTCCAAGAAAATAAACACCATTATGTAAATTTCATATTTCTATATGTCACTATGGGGTCTTTCATGAGAAGTTAAGGGTCTGTTTGGTTTGCATTTTCATTTCCTGTTTCCATTTCTTGTTTTCATTTTGTTTCCTGTTTTATGAAATTTTAAAAAGAAACTGGAAATGCTGGAAACGACGATTTTTTGTTTTCAGCATTTCCAGTTTTTCCTTTGTAAAATTCCAGAAAACAGAAAACAGGAAATGGAAACAGGAAATGAAAATGCAAACAAACAGGCCCTAATATACCAAGACTACTCGAGTTCCAAGAGTATACAGAACAAGTAGCACCAATAAATGAAAATTACCAGCTTGTTTTTACTGTTGTTATGAAAAACTGGGGCGTTGGTGTCTTGCCCAGAATTGGCCATTGATAATATCCTAACAATCATGCAAGAAGGGTAAACAGGTGAAATAATATAAGTATATGAACATTATCATGTTTATGAATATATACTTGGGAATATCAATAACAATTAACAAAAGCACATAATCTCACCCGGTCCAGTATGCTTCAGCTTGAAGTTTTCATCAGCAAACTTATCACCATAGATTGATTCTCCACCTCTTCCATCACACCAAGAGTGAAATCACCCCCCTGGACCATAAAGCTTGGTATTATCCTATGGAATGTGCTCCCCTTATAATGAAGAGGCTTCCCACTTCTTCCCATCCCTTTCTCTCCTGAAATGTGATGCTGTTCAATTTATAGTATTTACTACCTAGAGATATCAAGATTGATTGTAACTGATCACCAGAATATGGGAGAAAAACTATCATTAATATAAGTAGTGTCTTTGCTCTAATTTAATGCTAAATAAGGATGATAACAGAAGTTGTTGTGCTACCCGTACAAAGCGCTCGAAAGTTTTCTGCACAAAAGGGATGTTAAGATTAGTAACCAAATTCTTCACATGAAACCAATATCTGTCTAAATAAACATCTGTATCATATATTCATTGTACTATAGTGTACATACCTACAGTTTTCGGTACTGTACTCCCAAAAAGGCCCATGACTATGCGACCTGAAACAAGAGCTAACATTTTTTAGTGTTTGAGTAAAAAATTTTTTGGTATCATAATGTAATGACATAATATGCATAGTGGATATGATATAAGACATAGAGCCAATTTAGATAAACTTCTCTACGAGCACTTACAAGAGAAGAAAATAAAATGAATTAAGAAGATAAAATGAATTCAACTTCTTTCATAAATTAGAATTAGTCTCTGCAACTCAACTTTTTCAGAAACTCTCTCACATGACTTCTCCATAAACACTTATAAGACTTTTTATAAGTTCAAATTCAAGCCCTAAAAACTCCTATAAGATAGAAGCTAATCCAATCTGGGCCTTATGCAGTCAAAAAGCAGCAGAGCACAAATAACTGTTTCAGTAAGTAACTTCTCTTAAGCATGTTATTTTAGTGTGCCTACAGAATCTTAAAGGAACACATGTTAGGAGCATGTGCATGTGTCAGATAAATCATTCATCCAAGAAGCTGGCAGCTGGGCCAGACTTAGGTTACAAAAGTTTGCATTAGTCATTAGACTGCTGTGAAATAGGCACTATGCAGGCATCTTGTTTTCCACTTTCCATGAGGTATGTTGAGAAATGCTATCTAGTATCTATACATGTTCAACATGCTTTTACCCAGTCTAGAAAGGATACAAATCCCATCCCCCATAATGTGCATTGTGCAAGGTGGTGCCATCATGTTCAATTCTATTCCAAAGTAAAATAACCCTTAGAGTCAGTTTGGCAAAACTTTTCAACAAACAGTTATAAGAAATAAAAAGTTGAAATGATCTTACTATAATTGAATAACTGAATCATCTAAATAATAACTTTCTGTATAAGTTAAAATTAATTTCTGCAGACTCAACTTTTTCAGAAATTCCCCCCGATTAGGCCCCCCACCCCCATAAGTGCATATAAACTTATAGGTTTTTTTCCTAAGGAATGAAATATTTGTCTAAATTGAGAAGTTCTCATAAGCTAAAAACTAATCATGCTAGGTCTTATCTTCCTTCCATCAATCTTCACACACCACACACACACACAAGGTTTGCACAATTCCTGGCGGAGCACAATGATCTTCTAAAATCAGAGTGTGATGCGTCAAGTTAATGCATCTAAATCCCATCTTACACTTACTTTGCAATCATATTTCAAATCACCATCCCAACACAATTCCCAAAACCCAGCAGAGGCAAACAAATCAATTCATGAAATACGATAAGTCAAGCAAAAATTTTGGATGGAACCAAACAAAAATTTCAACTTTGTACGGAATGAAAGCATACCCAGTAATTTTCCATCGATCTCTACATCAAAATACACTTTGTGGGTCACAGCCCCAAACCCTCTTCCGATGGGGAATGCTTTAGAACATGGAAAAAGTGGTGGAAAGGGAAAGGACAGAGATTGGTTAAATTCTATGAAAGAGGAAGAAGACCCAAAAGGAGGGAATAAAGAAAGAGAGACGAATCCTTACTGGGTGATGATGTTGAGCTGTGATGAACTTGTTCTGAGAGGAGGAAACATGGTCGCTTTCGTTCTCTACCATAATGATCTGAAAGAATGCAATGGTTGCGCACAGGAAGAAAAGCCATAACAGACACGCAAAAATCAATGTTCCAGTGCCTCTGGAAGCCATTTGTGCACTATTCTCTTTCTGATGCAAAAATTAAGGAACTCAACAATGGCTAACATCACTCATCACTCAGCATCAAGTATCAGCAAAGCGTTTTGGATCGGATTAACTTGATTGGTCGAGAGATTGTTGGAGGAAACACAAAGTTGGAAAATTGGGGATGGAACTTAACCGAACAAATCACAGTTTGCTTTAATTTTTGAGGCACGTAGATTGAAAGTTTGCATAAGTTTTTTTTTTTAAAAAAAAAATTGATTTTAAGATGGTATAAAAAAAACTTACTTTTTAGAGATTTTATGTGACGAAAAAGTTATTTTTATTTGGATTCAATTATAAAACTATTTTCTTATTTTAATAGATAGCTAAATTTTAGTTACATTGATCACATCATTTATTGAATAGATAACTCTATATATTGTTAAACTCAATAAATAATATATTAATATTCTATTAAATGTTTGGGTAAAAAAAATATTTTTTTATAACCAAAGGAATTGAAATTTGTTCTAGAATGAACTCGTCTCGGGGATGGACCTGCTGCTCGTGTGGTCTCCTCGTCTCAGATGTTTGTGGGAAGCCGGGACGAGAATGGTGGTACCTGCAGAAAACACTCTGAAGCTCAAGTCAATTCGAGGTCTAGTAGGTAAGGAGTAATTACGAGGTCTTAAATGACATACCTGTACCGTAACCAACAGTGAGCTTTATAGGTCTGAGGTGACGTGCGGGCCTGTAGAAAGGGTAGAGTGATCGGGCCGTCCGTACCGCCTAGTTGGGTGGACCCGGATAGGTGTGGTTGGATGTCCGACCGGATTGTACGACCCCCCCCCCCGGTCGGGTCGGGGCTCCGGATCCGTTTTCCTGTCGGTCCTGTTGGTTGCATTGGACCTTGTGGGAGAAGGCTAATAGAATTCTGGCAAGCGAACCAAAAATCCAACAGTATAATAGTAAGTAAGATATCGTATCCACAGGGAACGGTCAATTCGCGTATATTTGTGATCTATTTATCAAGTGAGAATAATGGATTTATGAGAATAATTGGTGCGGAAAATATAAATTGCAAAATAATAAATAAAAGCAATGAAAAGGAAGAGTTGAAAGCACTTTACTTGGATTAGGATTGAACTTCGTATCATCTCACCCCCTTGTATATGTAATGACTGTCTATTGTTTATGACTATATCCTCGTAATGACTTGGCCAAACTGAATTGATACAACCTCGAGTTACCAGCAGCCTACCACTCAAAGATAATTCATGCGGGCTCTCCCAAGCGACAAATTACCCTCGACTCATTAAGCTCTTAATTAATTGATTATTGTTCCGTTTGTTTGAATTGTCCATTAATCGTACTTCCCTATAACCGCTCTTCAATCAGGGGCTGTCACTACCCCCTCGATCACGAGATCCCGATTATCCCTCACATACAATTAACTTTCAATTATGTTACTATCAACTAACCATACCTTCCTATAAACGCTCTTCAATTGGGAGCTGTCACTACCCCCTCAATCACGAGATCCCGCCTATATTTCAATATGACTAGCGAGTACCTTTAACAATCAGAGTTTGAGTTCCCTATGTCTAGGCTCCCTCATCCTCATTCCTAGCCGAAAGTCTCTATCCACATTATGTCACAGACGCTAGCCTATAACTTCGGCGCACGGACGGAAGTTAGGAATTAAGCACAGAATAAAGATACCGAAATTACAAGATAGGGAATCATAAACAATAGAATAGAAATTACATATACTCAGGAGATCGAATCAACTACATTCAATCCTACTGGAGAGTTAGCTACTCATGGTAGCCATACAAGCCATCGAAGAATCTGTCACCTTCTTCAATCCTCGTCAGCGCTTCGCCTCTCCTATTCTAAAAGTAAATATGGTGCGTGAATTTATACTAATCTTGTACTACTCCCTGCACTACTACTCTCCTGCACACCTTGATCTGGTGCAAGAGGGTCCTATTTATAGGCTAAGGAAAGACAGAGAAAATTGGGAAGAAATCTATCTAAAAATGGCAACAAGGCAAGAGTTACAAGTCCTGCGCTTCACCTGCGCTACAACGCAGGTTGCAGCGCAAATGTCAGATTGCTGCGCTTCACCTGCACTATAGTGCAGGGTGAAGCGAGCAACACGGGTTGCACAACTTCAATCTTTCTCTTTTTAACTTGATTTCTTCTCGAGACTGGTTTTGGTTAATTGTCTTTCCTTGTTTCCCTTTTCGTTGATGAAATCTTGCATTTATTGAGCATCTTGAATTTAAATGGGAAGATTGTCTGCAGAATCCTTGTTTAATTGGCAGTTGATATCGTCAATTGGTCTCAAATAAACTTCAAATCTTCATTAATTGTCTTTAATTAAACTTTAAATCTTGCAAGTATCTCCCCCATTTAATGTTATCTTCTCTCTCATCAAATCTTTGCCAAAATCTGCAAAAATAAGCCAAATTTATATTAAAATAGCATCAAGTTCAAAGTCAAGACTAATAAACAATTTATCTAATTATTAACAAAAAGGATTAATTTGGGGCATAAAATACCATTTTACCCTTGATAAGTGCACTAAAAAGTGCTCTAATTTATCATATATTTTTCACTTATCAAATACCCCCAACTTAACTTCTTGCTTGTCCTCAAGCAAGAGACCTCCTTGTAATAAAAATCAATTCAATCTCCTGTATAACTCAAAAACAAAAACAAACTCAAGGAAAACTTTTCATCATCTCCTTGTTAAGAAGCAGTCACTTTTCAAATGTCAGAAAATATCATGATTAAGGGATCTTACCAATCCTCAATCAGAATAGAATACAATCATCAGTTAAACTTCTCAAAAATAGAAATTAAAGCAATAAGTGATAAATCAAGGAAATCTCTCATTCTCATGGGTAAGTGTTTCCCTCAATCTTTTTCACCACCGTTGAGCAACTAGAATTGATAGTCGTTTCCAACTTCTAAACCTGCAAATAGTCAATATGGATCAACAGGTCTTTTCTTTGGTTGTAATGAGGCTGGGCTATCAAGAAATTATGGTTTTTCTGGATATGCAATGAACACTTTGAATAGAGAGCATCTTGTGATTGTGCTTGGGACTTCTCTCCATCTACCACGTCATTCTTGAATTGTCACCCTTTTTCAGCTGGCCTCTTTGTTTGAAGAGTACTCCCCCCAACTTATTCAATTTCCACACTTTTTGTGCAGATTTCTTTTTCATAAACAATAGAATAAAGAATTTATTCATAAGGGAGTATTTTTCTTTTGATTTCTTGTGCCTGCTCTTTGAAGTTCTTTAGTTCACCAACCTTTTATCCCATTCTATTGTGTTGCACCTTGCTCTCTATCCCAAGTCTGAAGGGACAGGATATAATCATTGAGTATGGCTAGGGTGCATCAAAAGAAATATTAAAGGCTCAAATGGGCAATCAAAAATTGGAAAAATTTAATCAAGGTTGGCTGTTTGGCACTGAGCAAAATATTATAATCACAAATATGCCTTTGTCACTTCCATATTTTCCACTAACAAGATAAAACTCAAAACTCAAGCAATAACAGTTGACAAGCAGCGGTGAAAAACTCTCAATTTCAGTGTTTGGGCTCTCAGCTCACCGGTTTTTGGCTAAAATTCCTTGATAAAGCACTTACTGTTTTAATTAACTATCCTGATAGGTTCTCTTGAGAAGTATCCTAATCCTAACTGATTATGGAGATAATCACAGAACCCTATCATCTTTCATAATCTGGTTAGTTAAAATACTTAATTACAGAGAATTTGAAAAAAATTGCCTTAAATCCTAATTCCTAATTACTAAAAATTTTAAAAATCCTTAAAAAAATGAAATACAAAAACAAAAATCTTAATTAACTAAAAAAATAAGAGAAAATAAAAGAAAAACGAAAAGAAAAAAACACTAGTATCAATCTTCATCCTCTGTGTCCTGTAAGTCCTTGTCTTGCTTTTCGGCTGCTGCTGCTCCACCTCCCCCTGGATGAATAGGCCTGTCCCCAGGCCACTGCAAGAATATCCAGAACTCTTCAAACAACATGCTTGGGTATGGGTCTAGTACTCCTGATTGGTTTGAGGTTAACTAGTCTTTATACTTTGCAGCAGTCTGTGCACTTTTGATTCTCATGGGATCATATTCTTTGATCCTCTTCACAATGCCTTCTCCTCGTGAGCTAAAGCCACGGGAAAGACCAACAATTTAATTCTGACATCTGAAAGTCAATTAACAACACATTCAATTCGATGATGCCTTATTGCAAATATCAATTCATGAAGAACATGGAAGCCTATCATTAACCAATTTGCATGCATAATTCAAAGAATTAATATCTTCACAACAAAAGTTCAGTGCACTTGGTAATGTCTTCCTAAAAACAAAACATACTCATTTATTTTGCAAGCATTCAATCAATCCATGGAAAGTGAAATTTCAAGATTTTTGAAAGAAACAGAGCATAAAACTTTCAAATTCAATAACTCACAAAACAAAGAGCATTCCAATCAAACAATTTTGTTCTTCATGTTCCACATAGTCATAATCATATTCAAGATAGCAATTATCAATAGTATTCATAATCTTAAGGTTTCCATCCTAAAGTTCAAATCATAGAGTAAATGAAGATTTCAATTGGTAAAATGAAACTTGAAAGTTTCAAAATTGATGGAGGTTTGTGAGTGGAAACAGTGAAAAGAAGTTCTTAGGAAGTAGAGAAACAGTACATGAGAAAACAAAAGATTTTTAAAATTTCGTACTGTTGCGCTTCACCTGCGCTACAGCGCAAGTGAAGTGCAAAAGACAGTGACTAAAATTGCATTTCTGCTCTTTACCTCCTGCGCTACAGCGCAGGTGAAGCGCATAAACAGAATGTAATTTTGCAATTTTCAGTCACGTTTTCTGTTACTTCCTATTATTTAAAAATTTTATTTTCCACAAACTTATTCCAATCAATTTTGAAAATTTCCTAAATCCTAAAAAAAATGAAAATCCTAACAAAAACAAAATAAAATTGAAAACAATTAAAAACTTAAAAATCTCTGGGTTGCCTCCCATGAAGCGCTTGTTTAACGTCTTCTAGCTCGACGCCTATTCTTTCAAGGTGGCTGAAACTGAAATATTTTGGTGAGCTTGTGTACTGCACCCTTCTTTTCTCTGTCCCATAAACCTCCCCATAATCTTGCCCTGGAGCAATTTGTAGTGTGAAAAGACTTTAACCATTTGGGCTTCTTTCTGGAATTAGACCATGCCTCTGACTCCCTTGGCTTGACTTTCCTTTTCTTTATTATCTTGCTCTGATGTGCATGAGTCTTCTTCTTCTGAAGCTTGAATGATTCACAAATGATTGCTCTCAAATTCTTTGATTCGCAGGGGTCTTTGATATGAAACACCTGACCACTTGATCTTCAATCTGGCTCTAGGCTCTGAGTTTAATTCCAGCTTGACTTTTCTTCTCTTTGCCTTGTCCTGGTAAGTGTGATTGCAGGCCTTTCTTTTGTGAGGTCTGGAAGGTTTATCACTTGCACCATGCCTTTCTTGATCTTCTTTTAGAGGACTGATTGGATAAGGCAAGGTCTTTGATCTTGGTACCACTTCCCTTCCTTACTCAGGCTTTGATTCACCATCTCCCTGTTCAATCTTTTCTCATTTTCTTGATCTTTCTCATCATGTACACCCTCATATGTTTTATTCTCTTCCTCCCTTTCACAGTCATTCTCTTCTTCAAGCACAATCTTTACTGTTTCATCCTCTCCTTTTTCTTTTCTTCTTTTGTTGCACTTTTCTTCTTCTTTTTCTTCATCAGCTTCTTCCGATTCCCTTTCTTTAGCTTTTCTTTCTTGTATTCCTTCAGTTTCCTCTCTTCTTCTTTTTCTTTTCTTCTTCATCAGCCAGATTGTCATTGATTTTCTCCCCTATCAGCTGAACAATGTCATCGCACTGCTCTTCGGGGTTGGGTAATGCATTTGCTGAGATTGGTTCTGACTGTTGTTTGACTCTTGTTTCTTTTAATTGCTTCAACAAGGCGTCAATATTTCTTCTTGCTTCTTCTCTGTCCTTTTGAAATTGTATATTGTCTTGATGAATTTCTTCGATACGCTTACAAAGTCTTAACTCCCTTTGTTCTGCTAGCTGCGCTATCAAAGCATCATTTTTTCTTCTTGCTTCTTCTCTCTCCTTCTGAAATTGTATATTGTATCGATTGAGTTCTTCTAAAAACTCATCATACTTTGAGTATCTTTGTTGATATGAAGAGTAACTTTGATGCTGTTGAAAAGAAGGTTGCATGCGGAGTGAAACATCATCTTGGTGCCATCCAAAATTCTGATTCTGGTAACTTCCCCAATCCTGTGAAAAATTGTTAGAATAATTATTGTAATTAGAGAAGTTACCTTGAATCGGTGCATGAGAGGAATATCTTGGTTCTTGATGCCTAACATAATCTCCAAGGGTTCTTCTTGGTTGATTTTGCCATTCATAAGCCATTTAGCATTTACTTCACTTGGGGTGGTTGAACAAAGAGTGTTGAAATTGTCTCCTTAAGCTTAGCCTTGCCCTTTTTTCTGTTACCTGTCTTCTCAAGAGAAATAATCAAGAAGCTCAAACAAATGTTAGCTCAAATGAGAAGAATAAAAAATAATTTTTTTATTTAAAAAAAATAATAATATATATTTTTTAATAAGAAATAATTAAAATAAAATAATTAAAAATAAAACATTTTTATTTTCTTCTCGACTTCTCCCTCGTCTCCTTCTCTTGTCTCTACTTTTGTTCTTCCTTGATGTCCTTTCTGTTTCTGGATCAAGTTGTAGTTGATGTGAGACACCTGGCTTCTCAAATCAAAAACAAGAAAACTTGAAAAAAGGTAAGTGTGGAAGAAATTTAATAATAATAATGATAATAGAAATAACAGTAAATTCCTAAAATTCCTAAATAATGAAAAATAAAAATTCCTAAAAAAAATAATAAAAAAAATCCTAAGATAAATACACTTGATAATTAGACTTCCAAGGTCTACACGAATTGGAAACTGTTCCCCGACAACGTCGCCAAAAATACTTGATGGAATTCTGGCAAGCGAACAAAAAATCCAACAGTATAATAGTCAGTAAGATATCGTATCCACAGGGAACGGTCAATTCGCGTATATTTGTGATCTATTTATCAAGTGAAAATAATTGACTTATGAGAATAATTGGTGCGGAAAATATAAATTGCAAAATAATAAATAAAGCAATGAAAGGAAGAGTTGAAAGCACTTTACTTGGATTAGGATTGAACTTCATATCATCTCACCCCCTTGTATATGTAATGACTATCTATTGTTTATGACTATATCCTCGTAATGACTTAGCCAAACTGAATTGATACAACCCCGAGTTACCAGCAGCCTACCACTCAAAGATAATTCAGGCGGGCTCTCCCAAGCGACAAATTACCATCGGCTCATTAAGCTCTTAATTAATTGATTATTTTTCCGTTTGTTTGAATTGTCCATTAATCGTACTTCCCTATAACCGCTCTTCATTCAGGGGCTGTCACTACCCCCTCGATCACGAGATCCCGCCTATATTTCAATATGACTAGCGAGTACCTTTAACAATCAGAGTTTGAGTTCCCTATGTCTAGGCTCCCTCATCCTCATTCCTAGTCGGAAGTCTCTATCCACATTATGTCACAGACGCTAGCCTATAACTTCGGCGCACACGCGGAAGTTAGGAATTAAGCACAGAATAAAGATATCGAAATTACAAGATAGGCAATCATAAACAATAGAATAGAAATTACATATACTCAGGAGATCAAATCAACTACATTCAATCCTACTGGAGAGTTAGCTACTCATGGTAGCCATACAAGCCATCGAAGAATCTGTCACCTTCTTCAATCCTCGTGCAGCGCTTCGCCTCTCTATTCTAAAAGTAAATATGGCGCATGAATTTATATTGATCCTGTACTACTCCCCTGCACTACTCTCCTCCCTGCACACCTTGATCTGGTGCAAGAAGGTCCTATTTATAGGCTAAGGAAAAAATAAAATTGGGAAGAAATCTATCTAAAAATGGCAACAAGGCAAGATTTACGAGTCCTGCGCTTCACCTGCGCTACAACGCAAGGTGAAGCGAGCAACACGGGCTGCACAGCTTCAATCTTTCTCTTTTTAACTTGATTTCTTCCCGAGACTGGTTTTGGTTGATTGTCTTTCCTTGTTTCCCTTTTCCTTGATGAAATTTTGCATTTATTGAGCATCTTGAATTTAAATGGGAAGGTTGTCTGCAGAATCCTTGTTTAATTGGCAGTTGATATCTTCAATTGGTCTCAAATAAACTTCAAATCTTGCAAGTATCTCCCCCATTTAATGTTATCTTCTCTCCATATCAAATCTTTGCCAAAATCTGCAAAAATCAGCCAAATTTATATTAAATAACATCAAATTCAAATTCAAGACTAATAAATATAATTTATCTAATTATTAACAAAAGGGGATTAATTTGGGGCATAAAATACCATTTTACCCTTGATAAGTGCACTAAAAAATGCTCTAATTTAACATATATTTTTCACTTATCAAAGACCCAATATCTCGGCCAGAACAGTTGCCCCCCAGTGTGGCCGATACGACTATCTCTGCCATATCGGGCTACGCTAGTGTTTGGTCAGGCATCGTCTCGGTTCGGGCGTCCCTACGAGTTCGGGGTGAAGGTGTTATGACTTTTCGAGTCTAGTGGTCACGTCGTTTCACCTCCCAGGGTTATGGCGTTTCTTTTCTTGAGGATGTGACGCTTCGCCTCCTAGGGTTTGCGTCTGTTGGTGTTAGCGACGCTTCGCGTTCTAACTGTGCGCTCAAGGGTTGTAGTCGATTCGTATTCGAAATGTTATTTCGAGTTATGGGCCTAAAGGCCTTTTCTTTTCGCTTTCTCTCTTCTATAAAAAGGGGGTGAGGTCCCAATCATTTTCCACGCTTTTCTTGTCTTAAAAAAGTTCTTCAAAGATTGAACTTGAACTCTTCCCGATCCCCTCGGTTCTCTTCTTTCAAGTCGTCTCGATCCTTTCAACATCTATATCCGAGGTACCTTCTCTTTCTCCTTAGCTTTTCTTTTTCTTTGGGAGATGAGTAGTGATGAGTCCTTAGAGGTCTTGCCCGGACCGCCTGAGGGGTGGCCCGCTCCGCCATCTGGTTTTGTTCCCCTAAGCCGGGCTCGGATGTCCCGAGGTGAATATAGCCAAGACTTGCTATGTCTGGCCCGTGGTACCGTATGGAGGGCCGGGCAGGATTCTGTGTCATTTGAGTCCAACTTCTGTTTGTCGGATTCTGGTGCCTTGGGTAGAAATCTGACTCTGGAAGTTGCTATACGGTCTCTACAGGTGACACAATGGCTGGCGAACAAGCGGGGATGTCGCTAGTGCCGAGATGGGTTGATAAGTATTCCTAGGTGGTTCCCGAGGTCTTAGGCATTGCTAGTATTTATAGGTCAGATGCACCCGTGCCGGTCCAGAAGGGACTCATCAATCTGGAATTTTGTGAGCCGGCCCATGCCAGTGACTACGATGACGTTCTTTCCCACCAGCTGGGGCCCGAGTGTGTGAGCTGTCCGAGATGAATACACAATTCATGTATTCGGACGACTATTATCATTCGAAGCTGAAGTTGATGCTGCCACTGTTGGACTTCCAAGAGAAGGTTCTTATGTATTTGCATATCGCACCCTCTCAGCTGCATCCCAACTCATGGGCCTTTATCATTTGTTTTGAGCTGATTATGAAAGAATTTCATCTGGAGCCGACTGTTAACCTATTTTTCCATTATTTTCAAGTGTTGAGGATATATCAAAAGGGGAATAAGGGGGAGACTTTGAGGTCGTGGGTGAGTCTTTGGGCTCATACGAACCGGAAATTGATCTCTTCTTGTTGTAGATTCGGCCAAACGGGGAAATCCCCTTCAAGCAGCAATTTTTTCGGCTACAACCTGCCCCGAGCCGTGTAGCGTACTGGAGGAACCAGGACGACCTCGACGATGTGACCCCCAAGATTCATACCTACTGGAGTTCTATTCCCATGAGTCGAGTTATTACGAGGTTCCTGAGGAGCGTCTGACCCCGACCGAAAAGAGGGCAAAACTATTACCGAGGGTCCTCGACGTAACGTCAGATCATGGATAGGTAGTCGGGTTTCTTTGAAGTCGGTCAATGTGCTTTCCTTGAGTTTTAGTTGGGTTTCTAACTTGGCTTTTTTTTTTTTTTTTCAACTTCTATGGCCAATGCAGCTATGAGGGCCTTGAGGGCTGCCCAATCTAAAGTCAATGTCGGGAACGAGGAGCCCGAGATTAATATGGATCTTGGGGATAATGACGTTGATGTTAATGTTGATCGTCCCCTTCCACAGGCCCCAGATCCAGGTTGATGACGTGATGACCCCGGATGAGGTGCAAAGCCGGGGTTCAACCCATAAGAAGAAGAGGAAAAACAAAGCAAGTTCCCTAAGGGGAAGAAGAAGAAGAAGCCAGCTTCCCAGGATGAGGAGGAGGAAGAACAAGGTGAAGAGACCGAGGCGGAGATCCCGGAGCGAGAGGCCACAGATGAGGAAGATGGGGGAGTCGATTCTTTACGACGATGACTTCAATCTCGACCAATCGTCTTTAATGGATGTCCTCGCCAATGAAGAAGTGGCGAATGTGCACTCCCAGGTAAATTTCACTCGACACCTGCAGGTGGTAGAGCAACAATGCCTTCAACAGGTCGCCTTCATGAAACTTGTGCGGGACTGTTGTGTCCTATTTCTAAAAGGTGCAAAGTTCAAACGATGAGCTGGAGAAAGAGGTGACCAGGCTGAAGGCGTCAGTCAAGCTGGTGGGGAAGGAAATGAAGACATATAAGACGCAATATGAGGCCGCGAAGACCTCCAAGGATAATGTTGAAAAGAGTAACACTTTGTTGAAGGCTGAGCTGAAGAAGGTAAGGGAAGATATGACCCTGAGGACGGCCGAGATGGAGGCGGTAAAGAAATCGACTGAGGACTTGCGGGCCGAGAAGTAGGGATGTAAAAAAAAACCCGCACCCGCGGATACCCATGGATATACCCACAATGGGTACCCGCATATTTATTAAATGGGTGAGGACGGATATTATACTACTTGCCCCGTGGTACCTGTATATTAATTAAAATATATTTTCTATTAAATATATTAAAATATTATAATTTTTTATTATTTATGATGATATAAAATAATTTTTTATTACTTAATATGATATTTTTCTATCATGTCCTTCTATTCTATATGTTTTTTATTCTATTTGCTCTTCTGCTATATTCCTGACCCTTTTCTCTCTTTTCTTTCTATAAATTTTAAATTTTTAAATCTTCTGGGTCCCGTTGCGCTATGGATACCCGTACATGCACGGGTACCTGTTAATTTTAGCTATGGATGCGAGTACTGTACTACTCGTCCCCGTCCCGTTGACATCCCTACCGAGAAGGCGAGTGAGTCGTCAGTCGTGATGGACAAGCAGGCGGTGGCGACTCTGATTAAGAAGAACCTCGCTCGTCATCTGGCCAAGTGGGATGAGGAGAAGGAGAAGTTGGTAGCCATGGGGAATAACTTGGTGAAAGAGTTCTTTGAAAACGCCATGGCCCAACTTTCTTTGAGGAGCCCAGCCCTGGTTCGAGACGGGGTGTCTCATGAGTTCAAGGTCTTCTGTGGCCTGATTTGTTGGGTGGATACCTTGGCCCGTAAACTGATCAGTGTGGATTCCGGCGGGGAGGTGGCCAACTAGAATGAGGAAGGTTCGTACCGGGAGGGGGATCAGTATTGGCTTCGTTGTTGGGAGGAGGCTTCTTTTCTTTTTCATTTTGTTTTTGAAGTTATTTTGCTTTGTATGTTTCAAGTCGTCCCGGATGTTGGGGCGCACCTTTTTGTCATCCACCAATAGCCATCGTCAACTACCACCAGCCACCGTTCAGGTAATATTTGATTAATTTATGTTTTTTAATTATAGTTATTATTTTGTAGTTGGGTGCCTAACAACCCCCTATCACGGCCATTGGTCATGTGATACACTCACAATTCGGGGGTCCTCATTATTTATAAGAGGTCACCTCGAAGGATGTGAGGGAAAAGTGGTGGGAGGAGTTCATGGTATGACATTTTCAAATGACGTTTTACATTTTTTTAACTTGTTATGACATTTTCAAATGACTAACCCTAAAAGTTTTTTTCTTTACATAGCAGAGTTACTTAAGCCCCTGAGGACGAGGTCCGGATTAAGAAGGTGTACGAGCAGAGGATTGCTCAACGCCTCCGGGATATGCTGAACAAGGCCCGGACGAGTGGGACTTAGCCCACTTGGTGTGGTGAGGAGGTCTGGGAGGGTCTTTTGGCCTACCAGGCCTTTGAAAATGAAGCATTGATCTTTGCCACCAAAGGCACCCTGGTAACTATCACTTATTCCTTAAGTCAGACAAATTATCCTCTCTGCCAAAGAACATTCAACAATTTATGCAGAAATGAATCCTTCAAGGGTCCTAACCTTTCCATAAATTCTACTGAAGGATGATTGACCTGAAACTTTGCTAAGTAAAAATTTACTAAAAAGTCTAGAGAAGCCAAAACCAAGCACTCTTTAAATAGGTCAACTAAGAGACCTAAGTTGGTTTTAATGGAAGGGAGGAAGACATACACCCCGCTCATGCATCTTAGTTTATTGAAATTGTTAAAACTGTCCATTAGGCTTATAAGGTTAATGGAGAAAGGAGCAATAGAAATGAATTGTAATTACTCTTTCAATATTTTTTATGGTTTACTTATAGAGAAATTTATCAAATCATAAGGTGTCTTTTGTCTTAATCAAAAAGGAGAAAATTGTTAAGCGTTAAGATGGCAGATGCTTTAATACTTTAACTTTTGATGAATCCAAAAACTTAATGATTAGACTAAGATTGCAATAATATTTAATGTTTTATCTAAATGTGTAGAAAATGGCCTTTAAAGGCCTGAAATCTCTAGTACATCATCTATCTCAAGATGTTGAAGACAATAGATGTTTACACCATCTCAAAGTTTTACATCTAATGATAAGATGATTCTTTGGTTTGAAGTTGAGATTGAGTATGGTGAAATACTTGATGACGAAGCTTTTTTAGGAATAATCCCAATACTACGTGAAAAAGTCAACTTTGAAAAAGGGAAAATACCTCAAGCAGTGGATGTATATACAAAAAGGAAAAGCATAAGAACTTTCATTTGTTAGGCCTTTGGTTTATATAAATAATAAATCTTTTACAAAAGATCTATGCAAGTCTGGTGGTGACTAACGTAAACTACCTATTGGATGGTCTACCTCTAAGGCAACTGTTTACATCATTTGATTTAATACTAAAATATTGAATGGTGCTGATTTGTTACCTGTAACATGAAGACGTTGAAACCTAAATTATTAGATAAGTGCCATATTAATTTCGAATATGACCATTGTGTCTTTCATTTACTTGATTATTCGTCCTTATGTTATCTAAAATTCTGAGATGTGTTCTTATTGTGGTTTGAAATGTTTGTGTCCTTTTATCTAAATTTTCCAAGAAGTGAGCAGCTGAACACGAGACCATAAATCCCTATTTCAATATGAATGCTAAGGAAAGAATCCCATTCTTAGTGGACGATTCAACTTGTAAAAGGAATAAGTCCAAACATGTTGTAGATCTGAGGTGGGCATGCTATTCTGCTTTTGCTTTTGTAAGATCCAAAAATCCTCCAATAAAGTTTTAATGATGACAAGCTATCAAAATTCACTTGTCATAATTCTGATTAAAATGAAACTAATGATTATAATTGAGTGTTTGTCAAAGAAGATAGAAACAGGGAACTTCAGAAGATATAGATAGAAAGCAGAAGATAGACATCGACACTATTCACTGCAACAAGCAATGAAAGATACCTTCAATAATTTTGATATATTGAAAGTATTAATGAAAGCAAGAAAGTTTTTGAGAAAACACAAGAAAATTCTTTCTTCAAAAGACTTTCAAGTAAAACAGTGCCTGCAGAAGAAACAATTCCTGCAGAAAACATTTCTTGAAGAAGAAAGGTGACAAAAGCACAAAGGACAAACCAAGAAGAAGAAAGGGAAACTTTTGCAGTAAATGTTAGAATAACACTGAACAGTCTGTATAAACTGATTTATTGGCCTAGAAGATCACTATAACATATTAGAAGAAAGATTCACTCTTAAAAGGCCTACAGAAAAAACAGTTTTCTTCAAATTTTTTAATCCCTCAGCTTCTCAGTTATACACCCAACAAAATCAATCTCAAAAATTCCCTACAATCTTCATTCATCTCTATAGAAGAAAGAAGATTGCTCTGCGAGAAGAAACTTGCTGACAGAAATGCTCCAGAAGAAGCAAAGTCTAGCCAAATCTATTTTCTCTCGTGTCTGAGGCTGCAGTTGGCTTAAAAAAATTTAAATAATTTATGTCAAAGTCCACAATGTGCTCACAGAAAGATTGGCTACAAAATTCACAAGTTTTCAAGCCTGCAGAAGATAGGTCTCTAGAAGAAGTAGTCAATCAAACTTGACAGTTGTAATTGCAAGGGACAACTGCAACTTGATAGAGACAACTCACACAGAGATAGCTGGAGGTGCAAGCAACCTCTCCAACGGCTACTTCCTCAAATCTCCTATAAAAAGAGGAGTTCTCTTCAAGTTAGACACACCAATCTCCTGAAGAAGCTTCAAATTTTCATATTTACAATCTGGATCTTGTGGAAATATTCTCTCTCCTCAAATTTCTGAGTATTTGCTTTTAAAAGTTATTGTGAGATAGCTGGCTCATTATATTCTCTGCTGTGCATAAACTGTTTTCAGTTTTGAGCCTTGTAATTTTTCTTTCACTACTTATATCTCTATAAACTCTCAAGGAGGCTTAAGATTGTTAGTGCCTCTTGAGATAAGTGTTGTGCTTGTAATCTGAGAGCAAAACAGAATTGTAGCGAGATAAGAAGCCTGCAGATAACATTCTGCAGTGTACTGGTGTCTGTACCTTCTGCAGAAGAAATTGTAGTAAGTGTGTTGCCTTAGGTGGCTGAAGAAGAAGATCTGTAAAGAGCCTAAAGAGGCCGCAAAAGAACTAGGGGTAAGATGTACCCAAAGAAACTGTAAATTGAAAGGTGATTAAGAAAATCCTACTTAAGTTAGGGACTGGACGTAGCCTCAGGTTGGAAAAGGTGAATCAGTATAAAATCTGTGTGTACAATTTTCTCACCCTTACACTCTTTATTTCATATTGATTACATGTGCATAAAACTATTTTGAAATCTACTTGATACCTAAGTAAGTGATACCTACAAAAGTTCCTATTAAAGGAATCATATCTTCTGCATACTATACATATTATATCTCCTATCTTCTTGAGTCTCATCTTCTATTACTTAACCAAGTTTCACTTGAGCAGAATTTGTATTAGAAGGAATTTGCAGAAATTCAAAGAGATCACAATTCACCCCCTTCTTGTGATTGGAATTTCAACTTCACTTTCACTTCACACGTTGCACTCAATTCCCCTGTTTTTTCGTTGTTGTTGTTGTTCTTTTTCGCATTACCGGAGATACCCTTCCCAGTGAGATTCTCCAGCCAAAAAGGGAAAAGTTTTGTGGTATGCACAAAGCAATACAAACAAAGAAGTAAAAAAAAATGTTTAAGCTAAACAGTACTATCAATGGCCTGTGTTACCGTTGACAAATCCCTATGCGTTTCCCACTCTCTAAAATCCATAGTTTGACTTTCAGTGGCGTCGGACAAAACCAATTTTGGCCCAACCCAACCTAGTTCGAAGTTTGAGTGGCACAACGCGGACTGGCCCATGATGGGCTGAGCTAGCCTATTGCCTGACCTTTTTTTTCTTTTATTGTTTCCCCTTTCATAATTGATAAAATTATAAGTGATAAATCTAACACTACACATGATATTAGTATTCTTTTTAAGGTTAATATTACATATACATTGAACTCTTTATTTCTTAACTTTTGTTTATTGTTACAATTGACACACTTTATTTTATTTTCATTATTACATATAATTTTTTGTTATTTTATAATATGTATGACAACTTATTATATTTTATTTTATTAATAAAATTATAGAATAATATCAAATATAATAGATTATATCTATATTTAATTTTAGTTTATAATGAATTAAAAAATTATTAATTTATTACATAGGTTGATTTATTTTAATAAATCTTTATTAATTTATTATTTTTTTAAAAACTAAGTGGTCTATGGGCTAGTCTGTTTAGCTCACATCCTGTAAAAGGTTAGTCTAGGTTGGCAAAATTCTGGCCCACCCCTAAAATGGGCCAACCCATCCTGAAAACGTGTTAGCCTGTAGTGGGTCGGCTCGAATGGTCGGGTTGGCCCGAGTTGACTCCCCTACCAACCTACATACATTCAAAGCATAAATACTCTCCTTTTTCAATTATCCAATCTCTTCTTTCGTAATATCTTGTAATGTTTGTACAATAGGAGAGACTTGTAGCTATTCTCATGCAATCATTCGTATTAAACACTCTTAGAGAGATCTAGAGTGATAACTTAGACCTCATTAATTCTTTGCTTTCTTTAGAACCTAAGGGGAGCCTAAAGAGGCTTGTTGAAAGAATACCTTCTACTGTGAAGAGTCTGAAAAGACTTGCTACAATAATACTTGTAAAGGGTGGTGTTTGGGTTGAAAAATACTTGTTCATATTGAAATTCTTGTCTTGGTGTTTGGGCTAGACATAGCCCTTGCGGTTTAGGGTGAACGAATATAATTGTTGGTGTGATTTTTTCAACCTTACCTCTCTTAATATTTGTATTTTTTACAGCTAATTGGGGTTGCATTATGACTTTTTAAAGAAATTAAAAAATTTTATAAAAATTTTGAAATTTTAAAGCTAAGTGTTTAAGTATCATATGGCCTTCTAATGATACTACCTTCGATCCTATTTATAAAAAAATAGGACTAAATCATCAAGACCAAGGAATTGTCTTGAAACTAGTTGATTGTAATCAATAATGCCATAAATTTAATTTTTATTATAGAAATGTCCTTAATATTAAATAACTAAAATAGTGGCAAAATTACTTTTAATTAAAGTCATCAATAAAGTAGTAAGTGATACTCCAATAGTTAGTCATGGGAAATAGATGTGTAGTGGACAATAAATTAAGAGTATAAATGAACTTCATAATTAATACAATTTAAAATAGTATTGTTTCTTATATTTAGGACTGGGAAAAAACATTTCTTTGTCTCTTATAAATAAGACTGGAGGTAGTATCTTTTATGAGTAAACTGGCATATTAGTCCTTAACATTTAGGGTGTCATGCACTTTAGTCCCTGAGTTTTATAAATTCCTGCGTTAGTCCCTAACTTTAAGCTCCGCCATTCACTTTAGTCAAAATGCTTAACTTCTGTTAATTGCTGCTGACGTGTGACGTTAATTTGGTGAGCTAGATGCCAAAGAGGCCTAAACAATGTCGTTTGCTTCTTTTGTAAAGACTGTGACACCAACCCTAACAATATTCTCTTGATCTTTTCCATGTTCCTTTTCTTTCCTCTTCTTCATTGTTATTCCACCGTCATTGTTACGTTGTCTTCTTCCTAGCTTCTGGTACTTCTTCATCTTCTCTCAATTTCTTTGTTTTGTAAGTCATACATATCAACCACGGGAAAATGCAATGACTGCAATAACCTTGTCTGAATCTTTCTTAACAGGAGAAATTCAATGACTACTCTCAATAAATTCTATCTTTTTTGTAAGGCTAACCATAACTCTCTTAGTTGAAATTATCCGAGCCTGCCTTTTGTGGCCTTGCAAGCTTATCCATAGTCCTCAATGCTCTTGCCATTGATACTAGCAGGAAATTGAAAGGTATGGTCATAATTCACTATTTGCTTATGTTGTGTATATTATAAGATAAGCTAATATGTAAATGAAGATGCAAATGTATGGTTACAAACTCCATTTATATTTTTAATTCCTCCCTCTTCCTTTGTCATATTTATCCTAAATTCTCTATTGCTCACCTTCTGCTATTTTTCTTATAAAGTGTCTGTATTGCTAATTTTCTTATTGAATTTCTTAGTATAATATTTGGTTTGCAACAAAATGCTTTTTTGTATTTTTTTATGAAACTTTTTTGTATTACATGTTTTAAAAATATCATAGATTGCAAATTTATAATTACAGTTTAAATGTTTGAATTAAGTTGATATAGTTTTCTGCTTCTATTATGAAAATGCATTTGCATTTCGATGATTTATCTACAAGACCTTGGATATGGTTTGATAAATCTATGTAGGACTGTTGTGAACCTCTAGAAAAGATCAAGGCTAGAAACTTCTCATTTTGGGGAACTTGTATGCTTGGCTCATTGTGTTGGAGCAAAAGTGAAAGCCTTTCTTGCAAGCCATAGCAAACATTGATGTTTTTCGTAAATATGTCATGAAATGTTCATGTTCTTATCATTGTCATATAATCTCATCATACCACAGAGGTGCTCTCAAAGAAGTATGTGTTATAGTTTATGGAACTTTGACACAATAAGAAATACAAAAACTTTTCAAGTTTGATAATTTTTTTAACCACCTTGCATGCTAATGAGTTCATATACCTCTTCATCATTCACTTCTTCCTATAAAAAAATATTTTTGGAGACAATATTGGTGAATATTAAAGCAAAAAAGAAGAATTGAAATTGTACATTGAATAATTCCTCTTATTAATTGTACTAGAATACAACAACCGCATATATATATATAGAGGCTGGATATAACAACCTAACTAACTAGATGATAACAAACCAAACTAACTATATTATAAACTACTCTAACAAGCTAACTAATTGTTACAACCAAAAAAGAATCATAACTAATACAAATAGAAAACTAAGACAAATGTAGATATTAATGATCCTTCAATACCCCCTCACAAGCTGGAGAGTATGTTGAAACAAACTCACTCATATAAGTTTTTAATATGCCAAACCTTTAAAGAAAGTCATGAGCTAAGTAAAAAAAAAATACTACATCTTGTTATTTGCTAATCAAGTGTTCAAGTCTTTGGCAGATTCCTTAGTAATTCTTGCAGGATCCTTCAAGGAATAATGATCAGAATAAAAGAAGTCAAGCCAAGAATCTTAGACTCATTGAGCATCAAGAGAAGAGCTTCTTGAACAGCTTCTGGAACAGCTTGAGACGACAGCTCAATAGAGAGATGCAAGCTCAAGCCACGTAAACTTATCTGATCAAAGATACAAAAGAAATCATCATATCAAAAAGAATTCTCAAAAATCTGTGAAGATGGTACAGACTCTTAAAGAGATCCTAGATCAGCTTGAGACGCAAGCTCACTAAACAGATGAAAGCTCACTGAACAGATGTAAGCTCATCAGAAGAGATACGAGGAACAAGAAGAGATACAAGCTCTAATCATCTGAACAAATGATGAGTCCCACGTAAAGTCAACCTACGAAAAAGCAAAAAGCCAAGTCAGCACAAGGACAAGGAAGTACACTGCAAGCTGTCAACAGATCACATCATCCAAAAGCTGTCCCTTGTCCAGAAAAGAGCCCTGTCTCTAACAGCTACATCCAACGGCTCCAAGGAAGTCTCATCAACAAATAACGGCTACTACTTTGCACCCATATAAATAGCTGAAAGCTACTGTGACACGGTAAGAGACGTGCTTGAAAAATCATCAGTTATCACATCTCATCTCATCTCAGATAAGAGCTCACGTCTCATCTCAAGAGCCTAAAGAACTAAACAGATCTCAACAGAGAGCTCTTGAAGTCTGATTGCCTTTCTTCTCTTATCTTTACCAATCTGTAAATCCTTGTAAGAAGAAGTTCCTCTAGCTAAGAATCATTGTAAACCAACTTTGTGCTAAAGCTAGAACACACTCAAAACATCAATTATTGTATCTGTACCTCATCTGAGATAGGAGAGAGCCTAGTCTTAGATTGAGAGCGTGCGTCCTGAAGAGGCTGTAAGAATACTTGTATTGACAGGTTGTCAATAGTGAAAATCTCACAGGTGGTGGGGACTGGACGTAGCCCAAGGTTGTGGGTGAACCAGTATAAATCTGTGTGTGCATCTCTTCACCTTCATCTCTTACTTATATTGCATATCTGTTATTAAGTTGATAAATTAAATCAAGCAATTAACTATAAATCTATCAAATCTCATCTGATTATAATCACATTGTTGAGACAACATCTCTTCTAACTGAGACTCCAAGTGTCAACTTGAGATCACGTCTCAACTTAAATTTAAGTGTGCACTTTCAGGAAAAATATTCTAAGTCTCTATTCAACCCCCCTTCTAGAGACGTTTAGCCAACTTCAGTTGGTATCAGAGCTCGGCCTCTCAAGGGGTTGAGCACACCTACGTGTGAAGAGGAACAGATCCATGGCTGGACCTAGTGCTAGTTTGTTCATTCCTGAAGGAGCATCCACTAACAGACCACCTGCCTTTGATGGAACTGACTACTACTACTGGAAGGACAGGATGAGATTATTCATTGAATCTCAACATGTTGATTTATGGGAAATCATAGAAGAAGGTCCCTACATACCATACACTACTGATGAGCTTGATCAAAGAATAGTCAAGCCCAGAACCAGATGGACTGATGCTGAAAAAGCAAGGTACGTTCTAAACTCAAGAGCTAAATATTTGCTGACCTGTGCTCTTAGCCGCAGTGAATATGATAAGGTAGCAGGGTGTACAACAGCAAAAGAAATTTGGGATGCACTTGAGATAGAACATGAAGGAACTAACCAAGTCAAGGAA
Organism: Sesbania bispinosa; assembly: GCA_026901365.1. Lineage (NCBI taxonomy): Eukaryota > Viridiplantae > Streptophyta > Magnoliopsida > Fabales > Fabaceae > Sesbania > Sesbania bispinosa. The sequence continues at coordinate 219,620 of QLOH01000661.1, read as the reverse complement.
GCAAAAATCAACATTCTGGTAAGACAATATGAGCTCTTCAAAATGAATGAGGATGAAGGCATTGAGGACATGGTGAGACGTTTCACCATCATCACAAATATTTAATCCTTAGGAAGAACTTACTCAAATCAAGACATGGTCAGAAAATCTTGAGGAGTTTACCCAAGCCTTGGAGACCTAAAGTCACTGCTATCCAGGAAGCAAAAGATTTGAGCATTCTCAGGTTGGATGAACTTCTTGGATCATTAAAGTGCATGAACAAGAGCTGATGGAAGAAGATCACATCAGAAAACCCAAAACAATTGCACTAAAGGCATCATCAAGTAACACTAAGGGTAAGAAGGTAAGCTCATCTCATCAAAACTCTCTCACCTCATCTCATGAAACAGAATCAGAAAATGAAGATGATGATGAAAGTGAAGTAGATGATGAGCTGGCCTACATCTCAAGGAAGATTAGACGCATGTGGAGAGCTAGAGGAAGTGGAAGAAGGAGCTTCCCTTCAAGAAGAAAAGAAATCAAGTCTGATAGAAAAGGACAGTTCATCTGCTTTGAATGCAACAAACCTGGACACATGAGATCTGAATGTCCACAACTCAGAAAGGATATAAAGAAAAGTCCAAAGAAAAAGGCAATGATGGCTACTGGGATGATACTGATGAAGAAGAAAGTCAAGATGATCAATCAGCAAATATCTGTCTCATGGCAAATGGTGATTCATCTGATGAAGAGGTATATGAATCTGACTCTGAATATTCAATTGATGAACTTAAGTCTGCTTTTGAAAACCTCTTGTATGATTCAAACCTTCTAGCCTCTAAGAGCTCACTGCTAAAGTCAGAATTAAATACAGCTCTTGAGAAAATAAAATTTCTGGAAAAAGAAAATGAAAGTTTGAATCATAAAAATAGCAGTCTCATGTTGTCTCACATGAAACTATCTGAAATGGTTAAAGCTAAGACTCAAGTTCAAAATGAGCAAGAACTAAAAGAAAAATCTGAGAAAACCAGAAACTCAAAAGACAAATAGAATTCTCATAGATGATCTGGCAAAATTTGTAAATGGAACAAAAAACCTTGAGAGACTCATTGGATCTCAAAAAGGAATCTTTGACAAAGCTGGATTAGGCTATGAAAAATCATCTAGTGAGGTCTGGTATAAAGATTTCTTTATTCCTGCTAGAAAAGAAAGAGAGAAAGGTGCTCTTGCTGTAGTAAGTATGGCCATAAGACCACAGAATGCTACATGAGACGAGTAGCATCTGACAGAAAGGTAACTAACCATGAAGGACCCAAATATAAGTGGGTACCTAAAACTAAATCTCTTGATGAAACAGGTGCCTAGCTGCAGCAAAATCAAAAAGGATATGGGTGCTGGACAGTGGATGTTCAAGACACATGACTGGGGACAAAAGCAAGTTCCTATCACTTGAAGAAGGAGCTGCTGGAGTTGTCTCCTTTGGAGACAACAGCAAAGCCCAAATTAAGGGCATAGGTAAGATTGGTAAGGTAAACTCAGCTCAAATTGAAAATGTCTATTTTGTTGAAGGATTGAAACATAACTTGCTAAGTATTAGCCAATTATGTGACAATGGCTTCTATGTTAATTTTCAACCTACTTTTTGAGATTATAGACTCAAAGACTGGAAAGACTGTCTTCTCTGGTGAAAGAAATAAGAATCTTTACTCAGTCACACTTGAGAGCCTATCTGATCTCACCTGTCTCATTTCTCATGATCAAGAAAAATGGTTATGGCACAAAAGGGTTGGACACATTAACATGAGAACTATTAGTCAACTTGCAAATCAATCTCTTGTCAAAGGATTACCAAAGGTAAAATTCGACAAAGACATGATTTGTGAGTCTTGTGTAAAGAGCAAACACAGCAAGTCAAGTTTCAAACCAAAATCTCATATATCCACTACCAGACCTCTTGAGATTCTCCACATTGATCTCTTTGGCCCAACTAAGACTCCAAGTCTTAGTGGCAAAAAATATGGTTTTGTAATTGTGGATGACTTCTCAAGATTCACCTGGGTACTGTTTCTATCCCAAAAGGATGAATCTTATGAATCCTTTAAAACCTTTTGTAAAAAGATTCAATCTGAAAAGGGATATGGAATTGGTGCTGTGAGAAGTGACCATGGGGGAGAATTTGAGAATGCCAAATTTAAAAAATTCTTTGATAAAAATGGCATTACTCACAATTTCTCCTGTCCAAGGACTCCTCAGCAAAATGGAGTAGTGGAAAGGAAAAACAGAACTCTACAAGAAATGGCAAGAACTTTGTTATGTGACTCTGGTATTGAAAAGTATTTCTGGGCAGAGGCTGTGAACACCTCTTGCTATATAATAAACAGAGTCTCTATAAGGAAGATCTTGAATAAAACTCCTTATGAGCTATGGAAAGGAAGAAAACCTTCAATATCTTACTTTCATGTCTTTGGATGTGACTGTTTCATCCTTAACACTAAAGATCAACTTGGGAAGTTTGATACAAAATCTGACAAAGGAATCTTTCTTGGGTATTCTCTTACTTCTAAGGCATATAGAGTATTTAACTTGAAAACTAAAACCACTGAAGAATCCATGCATGTAGTTTTCAATGAGATGCAGGACAGCTCTGAGAGAATCTGGATGAGGAAATTGATGAAATGATGAGGGATTTAAGAATCTCTACACTAGAAGCTGATGAGAAACTTGCTTATGAACAAAAAACAATGAAATCATCTCAAGCAGAAGACTCACATCAAAAGACACTCCTAGAGAGCCCAGATGTACCTCAAAATGACAAGGCTGAGGAACTGAATGAGAGCACAAGAGCTGTACATGGAACCTCTGAAATTCATAATGAGCATGCATCTCAACTACCCAGGAGCTGGAGACTGGTGAGATCTCATCCTCAAGACCAAATAATTGGAGAACCTCAGAAAGAGTAAGGACAAGATCATCATTTAGAGATGCTGAGAATCTCATGGCTCTACTATCTGAAATAGAGCCTAAAGACATCCATGAAGCTCTTAATGATGACTACTGGATCAAAGCAATGAGGAAGAGCTTAACCAATTTGACAAAAGTCAAGTCTGGGATCTAGTTCCCCCTCCATCTCATCAATCAGTAATTGGTACTAGATGGGTATTCAGAAACAAACTAAATGAGAAAGGAAAAGTCATGAGAAATAAGGCAAGATTGGTAGCACAAGGATATAATCAACAAGAGGGAATAGACTATGATGAGACCTTTGCACCAGTGGCCAGACTTGAAGCCATCAGAATCCTTCTAGCATTTGCTGCTCACAAGAACTTCAAACTCTATCAAATGGACGTAAAGAGTGCATTCCTTAATGGGATTATTGAAGAAGAAGTTTATGTGAGACAACCTCCTGGCTTTGAAGACCCTCATCATCCAGAACATGTGCTCAGACTCAAGAAAGCTCTATATGGTCTCAAGCAGGCTCCAAGGGCCTGGTACGATAGGCTAAGCTCCTTTCTAACAGAAAATGGATTCATCAGAGGAAAGATTGACACTACACTATTCAAAAGGGAGTTAACAATGACTTATTAATTGTTCAAATTTATGTAGATGACATAATTTTTGGATCTACTAATCAATCTCTCTGTCAAGACTTTTCAAATCTCATGCAGGGAGAGTTTGAGATGAGTATGATGGGTGAACTAAGGTTCTTCCTTGGTTTACAAATAAAACAACTGACAGATGGAATTTTATCAACCAAGAAAAATACGCAAAAGATCTGCTGACCAAGTTTAACATGAGTGAGGCAAAGCCAATGAAGACTCCTATGCATCCATCATCTCAGCTTGAAAAGGATGAGACCTGGGAAAGCTGTATTAGAAAAACTGTACAGAAGAATGATTGGGTCTCTCATGTACTTAACTGCAAGCAGGCCTGATATTCGTATGCTGTAGGTATTTGTGCAAGGTATCAATCTGATCCTAAAGAATCTCATCTAACAGCTGTCAAAAGAATCTTCAGGTTATTTAATTGGAACTACTAATCTTGGCCTATGGTATGAGAAAGGCTCCAGTTTTGATTTAATAGGGTATAGTGATGCTGATTTTGTTGGAGACAAGATGGACAGAAAAAGCACAAGTGGAAATTGTCAATTCTTAGGAAAGTGCCTTGTCTCTTGGTCTTGCAAAAGCAAAACACCATTGCTCTATCCACAACAGAAGCTGAATATGTCTCAGCTGCAGCCTGTTATACACAAGTCTTATGGATTAAATCTCAAATGGTAGATTATGCACTAAGGTACTCCAAAATCCCTATATTTTGTGATAACACTAGTGCAATAAATTTGGCTAAAAATCCCATTCATCCATTCTAGATCAAAACACATTGATATAAAGCACCACTTCATTAGAGATCATGTGCAAAAGGAAATATGGAGATTATCTTTGTTGATACTAAGAAACAAATAGCTGATATCTTTACCAAACCATTGGTAGAAGATAGATTCTGTGAAAATTTAAAAATGCTGAATATGTGTGCTCTTAGCTAAAAAAAAAAAACATCAGTAAAAATACTCTGCTGAGTAACAAAGATGAGATCAGCTCTTAACTGATCATGAGACGGGTCTCTTGAGAAGAGATAACGTCTCATTAAAAGAGGCATGAGATGCAGTCTCATGTGTCTGTACATATGTCTCAACAGAATGAGTGGGAAAGAAGCTGTCGTTAAATAACGGTCAGTAACTCCCCATAAATTAGCATACTAGCCGTTACACTATAAAGAATGTGCCAACCACTTTCTTCAGTTACAATAACTGCCCACTCACCAACACTCCACGTTCCATTTTCTCTCTCTCTCTCTCTCTCTCTGATACATCTCTCACTATTTATTCTCTATTTATACCTAAGAACAAAACCCCTTGCTCATCTCTTCTCTCATCACTCATGCGTATTAAGGTTATCGGGTTTGAAACTCCCATATTCTGACAAATCATCCTCGTCCTCCTCACCTGAAGCCATCATGTCTTCCAATTTTGACAAATCAAACTCCATGGAAGTGACCTCAAGCCAAGAGCATCTCAGTCGCTCTCCTTCCCCTCAACCCAACACAGAGTCAGAACCTTCTGAAACTCAATCCTTGCCATCTCAACCCTCAAAACCATCACCCTCATCAAAAGATACCTCCTCCAAAATAGATACCCCACTCCTCAGAAGACCAAAATCCCAAAGAATAGCCTCCAATGTCGTCCAAACCTCTGCTCCAAAATCTCCCATTCACATCGACCTCACCAAACCTGCTCCCCAAAACAAAGGAAAGAAACCCGCTCCAGAAGAAGTGAAAGGAAAGAAGCCTTCCTTCAGGGCTGACCTCTTTGAAAACAAACTTGTTGAGGACAAATTTGTATCAAAATTTATTGATAAAAAGGTTGTTCTAGGAAGGTTGATAGATTTGGGAGTCTGAAGGAAGAGAACTGGGACATCTCTCCATATGTCAAGAAACAGGGCTGGGAGACAATATCTGTCTCTCAAAGAGCCCGTCTTTCCAAGAATGACAAGAGCATTCTATGCTGCATGCTCAAAAGCTAAAGAGCATCTCAGGGATTGCCTCATGTGATAGCAAATCTCAAGGGAGTTCACATGGAGCTCACTGAAGAGGTTCTGGGTTCCATCATTCAAGCCCCTGTCTCTGGCAACAGGCTTTACAATCAAGAAGATTGGTGGAAACAGATTGGGATCACCAAGGAGAGTGTAGGATCCTCTCTATTCAAGGATGCCAAGGTAGCCGACTCCTCCTCCTCTCTGAACTATTTTGGCAAGTTCCTTTTCATCTGGTGGCAAAATGCATCATGCCTAGAGCAGGCACCTTCAACAAAATCTACACTCAGGACTTGATGGTGATGTATCACCTCAAGCATGGTATCCCACTAAACCTATCCTTTTTAATTCTGAAGCACATGGAACATGCATTTCACAACCCTAAGATCACCTCATCCCTACCCTTTGCCATGCTTACCACAAAAATCATGAAACACTTTAAAGTTGATCTGAGTGGCTGTGAGCAAACTCCTGAGAGACCTGGGACTATTGGAAGGTCAAACCTCAAGTCTCTAGGACTAGATGACAAAGTCATTCCTTCCCCCACCTTCCCTCTTGATAATCCTGCACCTATCCCTGCCACCACTCAAGCCTCTCCATCATCAAAGCTCTCTGAGACTCACCAGAAAAGGAAAAAGAAGAAGGCTGCTGAAAACAAGCAGAAGGATCTCAAGAAGGGCATGAGATCAATGTTGAACAAAAGAAGAGAAAAGATCAGCCTCAAGACGTTGCTGGACATGAGCACAAAAAGAAAAGAAAGAAGCAGACAAGGTCTGAGCAAGCTCTCTCAGAAGAGACCCAAGCTGATCAACAAGAGATCAATACTGAAACTCCTGCACCAGAAGCACCAGCATCAGCTGTGGTGCCACTTACTGAGCAGCCTCAAGAGCTCTCTCCCTACATTGAACCTGAAAAAGAACCCTCATCTCCACCACCTCCTCAGCAGCAAGAAGCTCCATCAGCTGACGTCTCTCCTATCACTAAGATAGTCATTGAGACCCTTAAGGATCTCTCCACCTCTACTCCAGAAATTGCTCAAGAGACATCTCCTGAGAACATTGAGACTGAGCCTGCTGCTAAAGAAACTGAGGAGATTCATCACTCACTGTCTCTATCACCATCAAGGAATACTGCCTCCCACTCTTTTCCAACTCCATTCCCCACTCCTGGCAAGTCGTTTGTGGACAACATTTTACTCAACTCACCTCAGCCCAAGTATGATCAATCAGCCCCACCAACAGAACGTCCTCAAGCTCCATCCTCTGATCCGTCTATTCCAACCCATCTCTCTGACTCCATCAACACCCTTCATTAATCAACTTCATGAAGAACAACAACAATCCCAGCAGTCTCAATTCAACAGAATCGAGAAGACTCAGCAGAAGATTCTGAAGAAGATTAACCATCACAAGAAGAGACAGGAAGCCTTATTTGATGGCTTTGACACTGTGCTACAGGCCCTGCATTCTTCCAATGATTTTCATAGAAAGATGAACCTTCATCTCTCTAATCTTCCTCCAATGCCTGAAATACCTCAATCTGTCAGACGTCCACTTGCCTCAGACTCAGACTCATCCTCTTCTCCTTCTCCAAAGCACGCTTGAATTCCATTTTGATAATGGCAAAAGGGGGAGAGTTGGTTAGATGTTGCCTAGCTCATCTAATAAGAGTCTTAGTTTAGGATATCTTTAGCTGACATTTTGCTAGGACCTTTTGTTTTGTGATGATGTAATAGATGCAATAGCATCTTTTCTGATGAATGACGAGATGCAGTGGCATCTTTTGCTGTTTACTTAATTTGTAATTGCATCTTACCCTTTGAATGAAGAAGTTCAGCTTTTCTTCTTACAATATTTACTCTTAATTCATAAAAAAGATCATCTGTTCTAATTAACTCAGGGGGAGTTCTTTAAAAATTATATATATGTGAGTATTTTTTTTTCTTTATGAAGTTATTCTCTTACATGGTTTGCCATCATCAAAAAAGGGGGAGATTGTTGAAACAAACTCACTCATATAAAGTTTTTAATATGCCAAACCTTTAAAGAAAGTCATGAGCTAAGTAAAAAAAAAAAAATACTACATCTTGTTATTTGCTAATCAAAGCTGTTCAAGTCTTTGGCAGATTCCTTAGTAATTCTTGCAGGATCCTTCAAGGAATAATGATCAGAATAAAAGGAAGTCAAGCCAAGAATCTTAGATCTCATTGAGCATCAAGAGAAGAGCTTCTGGAACAGCTTGAGACGACAGCTCAATAGAGAGATGCAAGCTCAAGCCACGTAAACTTATCTGATCAAAGATACAAAAGAACATCATCATATATCAAAAAGAAGATTCTCAAAAATCTGTGAAGATGGTACAGACTCTTAAAAGAGATCCTAGATCAGCTTGAGACGCAAGCTCACTAAACAGATGAAAGCTCACTGAACAGATGTAAGCTCATCAGAAGAGATACGAGGAACAAGAAGAGATACAAGCTCTAATCATATGAACAAATGATGAGTCCCACGTAAAGTCAACCTATGAAAAAGCAAAAAGCCAAGTCAGCACAAGGACAAGGAAGTACACTGCAAGTTGTCAACAGATCACATCATCCAAAAGCTGTCCCTTGTCCAAAAAAGAGCCCTGTCTCTAACAGCTACATCCCAACGGCTCCAAGGAAGTCTCATCAACAAATAACGGCTACTTTGCACCCATATAAATAGCTGAAAGCTACTGTGACACGGTAAGAGACGTGCTTGAAAAATCATCAGTTATCACATCTCATCTCATCTCAGATAAGAGCTCACGTCTCATCTCAAGAGCCTAAAGAACTAAACAGATCTCAACAGAGAGCTCTTGAAGTCTGATTTCCTTTCTTCTCTTATCTTTACCAATCTGTAAATCCTTGTAAGAAGAAAGTTCCTCTAGCTAAAAATCATTGCCAAACCATACTTTGTGTGCTAAAGCTAGAACACACTCAAAACATCAATTATTGTATCTGTACCTCATCTGAGATTGGAGAGAGCCTAGTCTTAGATTGAGAGCGTGCGCCCTGAAGAGGCTGTAAGAATACTTGTATTGAAAGGTTGTCAATAGTGAAAATCTCACAGGTGGTGGGGACTGGACGTAGCCCAAGGTTGTGGGTGAACCAGTATAAATCTGTGTGTGCATCTCTTCACCTTCATCTCTTACTTATATTGCATATCTGTTATTAAGTTGATGAATTAAATCAAGCAATTAACTATAAATCTATCAAATCTCATCTGATTATAATCACATTGTTGAGACAACATCTCTTCTAACTGAGACTCCAAGTGTCAACTTGAGATCACGTCTCAACTTGAATTTAAGTGTGCACTTTCAGGAAAAATATTCTAAGTCTCTATTCAACCCCCCCTTCTAGAGACGTTTAGCCAACTTCAGAGTAGATGTTCAAAACTCCAAGCTTGGAAAGAAGGTAAGAAAAAGGAGATGGATCAAGGGGCTTTGTAAGAATATCAACATATTGATCTTTGCTAGTAATGAGCAGAAGATGGAAGAGCTTTTGCTTGAAGTTTCTCTCTAACCAGGTGATAATCAATATCAAGATGTTTTGTTCTCTTATGGAATACTGCATTGGCAGCTATGTGGCGAGCTGAAGCATTATCACAGTAAAGGAGAGCTGGCTTGATGTGAGTAACTCCAAGATCATCTAACAAGTAAGTAAGCCATTGCAATTCGCACACTGTAGTCCCTAAAGCTTTATATTCAGCTTCAGATGAAGACCTGGAAATGGTAGCTTATTTCTTGGACTTCCATGAAATTAGAGAATTGCCAAGATAAACACAGAATCATGTGATGGATTTTCTAAAATCAGGACATGTTCCCCCAATTAGAGTCACTAAAGGCCTTGAGTTGGAGAGGAGAGTCACTAGGATAGAACAATCCTTGTCCAGGGGATGACTTCAAATATCTTAGAACCCTTATACAAGCCTTATAATGCATTTCAGTTGGACAAGACATGAATTGATTAAGTTGTTGGACAACAAAGGAGATGTCTGGTCTTGTGTTGGTAAGGTATAGAAGATGGCCAACAAGCTTCCTATATCCAGCAGGATCATAATAGGTTGGACCATCATCATGTGCCAAAGTGGTGTTCCTAGTCATGAGCGTAGGGGCTGGTTTGGATGCAAGCAAACCAAAATCAGAGAGTAAGTCTAAAGTATATTTCCTTTGAGATAACATGAGACCTGTATGTGACCTGGAAACCTCAAGTACAAGGAAATAGTTTAGATTGCCAAGGTCTTTAATTTTAAAAGTCTTGTCAAGTTGTTGTTTGATAGATGTTATTTCCAAAAGATCATTTCCATCTAAGATAAGATCATCAACATAGACTAAAACAATAGTAAGTTTAGAATCAGACTTCTTAATAAAAGAGTATGATCATAAGCAGATTGTTTATAATGAAGATTAAGCAAAAAACTAGACAATTTAGCAAACCATTGTCTACTGACTTGTTTCAAGCCATAAATAGATTTGTGAAGCTTACATACCTGACTAGGGTCAGAAACAACAAATCCTTGAGGAACTTCCATATATACTTCATTAAATCACCATGGAGAAAGGCATTGTTAATATCAAGTTGCTCTAAGATCCAATTGTTTGATGAGGCAAGAACAAGTATTAGCGTAACAGTAATCAATTTTGCCATAGGGGCAAATGTATCAAAGTAATCCAAACCTTCTGTTTGGGTGTATCCTTTAGCCACAAGCCTGGCTTTATACCTATGCAAAGAGCCATCAAAATTATACTTAACCTTGTAAAGCCATTTAGATTCTATAGCAAGTTTACCTGGAGGTAGATGAGTTAGAGACCAGGTTTGATTTAATTGAAGAGCAGTAAGTACATCTTGCATGGCCTTTAACCTTATGAGGTGATTGCTTAGCTTCCTGGTAGGTCTTAGGCTCATGCTCAGTGGAAATAATCAAAATGAACCTTAAATAATCAGGATTAAGAGATTGTTAGGACAAGACAGAAGATAATGGATACCTTACACTTTTAGATGTTTGAGGAAGAATGTTGCATAAAAGCTGGCAGTGATAATCAACTAAATAGGTAGGTGGTTGTCTATGTCTTGTGGATCTTCTAAGATCAACAATGGGAGTAATTGATGAATTAACATCATCCTAAACTGTGTTTACTTCATCCACAAGAGCAGTGTCATCAATAGGATCATTGTGAGTTTGAATGACTTCACTGGATAGAAAATCAAAGTTGTTGTCAATCTGATCATTATGTTGCAAACTAGTGTGAGTGATTTTATGGAAAGGAAAGATATTCTCATAAAAAATCACATTTCTTGATACAATGATTTCTCTAGTACATAGATCAAGAGTAACATAACCTTTAGTGTCGGGTTTTATTCCCAAATAAACACATTTCCTTGCTCTGGGATCTAATTTTTGTCTATGTTGTGTGATGGTAGAAACAAAGCATAGGCTCCCAAATACCTTTAAATCAAGATAAGCAGGTGGTTGCTTATTTAAAATCTCAAAAAGAGTTTTACCTTTCAAAACATCAGTGGACAATTTGTTGATTAGATTAATAGAATAAAGAACAGCAAGACCAGTAGACATTTGGAAGTTTAGAATGAATTAAGAGACATCTAGCCACATTCAGAATATGCCTATGTTTTCTTTTAACCACAACATTTGTTATGGTGTTTTAACACAACTAGTTTGGTGAATTATCTCTTTATTGTTATAAAATTGAGGCATGTTAAATTCAATTCCATTGTCAGATCTTATGACTTTAACAACCTTGTCAAACTGAGTAGAAACATGGGGAAAAAATCTTGGATTAGACTTCTAGTTTCAGATTTAGCTTTCATGAGGAATATCCAAGTGTTTCTACTACAATCATAAAAAATGGTTAAGAAATACATATTTCCATGGATAGAAAAAACAATAAGAGGCCCCCAAATATCCATGTGCAATAAATGAAAGCAAGAAATAGAATTGCTATTACTAGTAGGAAAAGGTAACTTGCATTGCTTTGCCAAGTGGCAGTTATCACAGACATGGTTAGAATCATATTTTACATATGGAAAATTTTCTTTTATTTGTTGTAAGATAGAATTAGAGGGGTGTCCTAGTCTATAATGCCACAAATCAAAGGTGTTATTGTCACTACTGGTGGCAGAAATGATGACAAGCTTATCAATAGTCTGAGTCTTTAAGGACCCTTCTTTTTGGAGCACATACAGGCTACCTTGGAGATCAGCAACACCAATCATCATTTGGCTGTTCTGGTCCTGAATCAAGCAACATGAATTGTCAAAAACAATTTTGCATCCAAAGGATTTAACAACCTTACTAATAGATATGGTATTGTAACGAAAATCTGGAATATATAAAACATTTTCCAAACTGAAATTGTTAGAAAACAAAACTCTTCCTGAAATATTTGTTTTACTGATAAATCCATTAGGAAGCTTTATGTAAATAATATTGATAGAATGGTATAATAGGAGAGTGAGTTGGATACATGGTCAGTGGCACCACTGTCCAATATCCAAGAATCATTAGATAGATTGAAAATCTTTTAAGTTGAAAGGATGTTACCTGGGTGCTGTTGAAGATGGCCAATAGTGTTAGCTTTTCCATCAAGGTTGGATTTCTTAAAGCATGTCCATTAATTGATTGTATTGATCAGGTGTAATATTGACATTTACCTCAAAATGATCTTTCTAATTTCCTTTGTGATTGGTGTTATCCGAGATATTGGATGAAGTAGAGGAATTTTGATTGTGGATGCTTGACCCTTGCTCTTGAATTTAAAGTTTGGTGGAAAACCATGTTTGAAATAACATGTATCCTCTGTGTGTCTTTCTTTTCCACAAAAAGTGAAAATCTTTTGAGGCCGATTGCTGGTAATTCTTTGATTAAATCTTTCTTTTCCTCTACCAAAGGGAGCCCCACTTTTTCCTCCAAAAGAAGGCCCATTTTCTGACATCCCGGCCACCATACTAGATTCTTGAAGCATAGGTCCAGAAACCTGCCTTTCTTGTTGCAAAACAAGAGAGAAAACTTTATTAATGCCTGACTTCGCACTGTGTTGTAGGAGTCATTGAGGCCCTTCAAGAAGCAGATTACATATTCTGAGTCTTTTTAATTCTTCACAGATTTCACTGAGTCACAGTTGCTGTTGCACTTTGGAGAACAAGCACAAGGAAGGATGGATCTCAAGGATTCTAATTCCTCCCAGAGTATTTTCAGATCAGTGAAGTAAGTGGAAATGTTCCTTTCACCTTGCTTGGTGGAGTGAAGTTCTTGAAGAAGGTCAGATGTGCGAAAATGATGTCCTTTAGAAAATCTTTCTTTGAGATCCTCCCAAAGATCTTTGGCATTGTCTATGTAGATGGTGCTTTTAGCTATTTGTTGATTCAATGATCTAGTAATCCAAGACAAGACCATGGTGTTGCATCTCATCCATGGTTTGTACAAAGAATCTTGAATCTGAGGCTTTGGGAGAGAACCATCGATGAAGTCATATTTGTTCTTGGATAAAAGAGCTCTTTGCATTGCCCTGCTCCAGGAGTGGTAGTTTGTGCCATCAAGCCGAGGAGAGAGACAAGAACCATACCTGGACTTTCTCCAAGATTAAGATAATATGGGCTGTCAGGATTGGAGCTTCCATTATTAGAGTTGTTCTCAACCATGGCAGGGAATTGGTTGCTCAGTAGAGCTCTCTAAGAGAGCCTTGATACCATAAAGCAAAAAGAAGAATTGCAATTGTACACTGAATAATTCCTATGATTAATTGTACTAGAATTCAACAATTGCATCTATATATATTGATGTTGGATATAACAACCTAACTAACTAGATGATAACAAACCAAACTAACTAGATTATAAACTACTCTAACAAACTAACTAACTGTTACAAACAAAAAATAGAATCACAACTGATACAAATAGAAAACTAAGATAGATGCAAATATTAATGATCCTTCAATACATATATTTAGTTTTCTTTATTTTTGTGACAGATAGGAAGTGGTCACTTTTCTCCCATTGAAGGCTATCATGTTGGAAAGGACATGGCACTTATTTTTATGTTGCATGTTTTAGGGAGGAAGCCTTGTTTATGAAGAAATGGGGAGAGTATTCCATAGAGAGAGCGGGAGTCGGGAAACCTTTTTCGAAGTGGGAGTAATTGTAAATTTGTATTGGCGTCTAACTCACCAATTTAACGTCACACGTCAGCAATAGTTAACAGAAGTTAAGCATTTGGACTAAAATGAAGGACGAAGCTTAAAGTTAGGGGTTAACGTAGACAATTCTAAAACTCAAAGACTAAAGTGCATGACGTCCTAAAAGTCAATGACTAATGTGCTAGTTTACTCTATCTTTTATCTTAAGGTAGTTTACTTGAGTTTGCATTTTTTGTTGTTGCAACACTTAGAACATTTTACAAAGGATCCACTTTTCAAAAATAATGAAAAATATAATTCAATCCCTCTTCTTATATTTACTTGGGATTATTATAAGATAAATTGTGAAAATCACTAGCGAGAGGTTAGAAAGATGATCTAACATAAGATCGACTTTGTTATTTTCTTTTTTCCAGATTTCATATTGTTGTGTTCTCTTGGGCTTTTCCATTGGCTATGAAAGAGAGTTGTGGGATCAACTACTATACCCTTATTTCACTATTCCACTACTATGATTGCCACATTTCACTTGTAATTAAGGAATAGAGTCGTGTGATCGATTGTTTTTCCCCTTATTTCACTATGCCACTACTATTATCCTCATCTTTCTTGTGCCATTACATTGGTTGAGATATTTTTGGGATTAATTTTTATTCCTCTATTTCACTATTCTGCTATTGTAGTTGCATTTCACTTGGTGTTGTGATTAAGGAGCTGAACTATGAGTGCGATAAAAGGTTTTTCCTTTTTCACCAAAAAAAAAAAGGTTTTTCCTTTTTTTGCTACTATTGTTGCTTTGCATTGGGTTTCCATTGATGAGAAGAGACATTTTGGTGTGGTTGCGAATATTGAAGAAAGAGATTTGTTTTTTATTGTGTTAGGAAAGAGTTGTCACCTGAGAAAAGTGCTTTACTAAGTAATTTTTTAAAGATTTTTTTATAAGAGGAGAAAAAAGAATTAAACTACCAAGTAGGTGGTTAATAAAAATATTATAATTAAATTAAGGAGAGGATAACAACTCTACTAAAATGGTGATATGACAAAAAATTTAAATTATTACTACTATAAATTTAATTGTTAAAGTGGGCAACGTAATATCCAATGATCTCTTGGCAAGTGTATCAAATTGTATTAAGTAGTTAATGGTGAGTGAAGTATCGCTCTCACAGATTGAAACTCAAGTTTCAATTCAATTGCACAATTTCTAGTTGAATAAATTATCAATAAATGCACAGAAAAATAGTTAAAAAAAAGAATGAAAATTAAAAGTATTAGAATAAATGGCAATGTGTAAAGAAGACTAACAGACAGTTTGAGGTGGTTGTGAGTTTTCAGTTTTTTTATTTTTAAAAATTTTTATTTAAGTTTTTACGACTTAAAACTAAAAACTGAAAACCACTTTTTGTGATTTTCAAAATGGTTGTTTTAAAAACTACAAAAACAAGTTTCCATTTGATCGTTTTGAGTTGTAAAAACTTGATTTAATATTTTTTAAAATCAAAAACTAAAAATTCACCACCATCCCAAACGGAGCCTAACAAATTCAATGAAGTGGTTTTGATTGATTCCTCTCAATTTTAACCCAAATGAGAATTTCAATTAATTCAGTTACTGTAGTGTAATTAATAATTCTATTTATATTAACATAATAAAATTTCAATTTCTTGGTGACCTATTCTTAATTCTCGATGATGAACCCTAATTCTTTAGATAAATTGCATTATATGTAAGAATTGATAAAATCACACACCTATTTTTAGATCTGGGTTAAATATGTTTTTAGTTCCTGAAATATAGTCGAGATTTAGTTTAGTCTCTGTAATTTAAAACCGGTGATTTTGGTCCCTCAAAAATTAAAAAAAAAACACCAGTTTAGTCTTTATTGCCTAGTTTTGCTACAAATTTTGCTGCGGATTAGCTATAAATTTTTATTGATAAGGACTAACTGGTGTATTTTTAATTTTTGAGGGATCAAAACCACCGATTTTAAATTACAGGGGCTAAAACCAAATCTCAACTATGTTTCAGGATTAAAAAGATATTAAAGCCTATAGATAATTATCCAATACTTAACATATACTGTAAAGGGTTTTTGTAACTTTCCAATTGAAAAACTCCTTTAAAATATACATTGATTGGTAGATCAAAAGAAAGCATTAAGTCAAAAAGTAAACAATGCAATTAAATCTCAAGAATCTGAATTGAATGAGGAAAATGAATTATAGAAAGATTCAAGTGAAATTCATCAAACCTAACCCAAGGAAGGAGTTTAGAAAGGTATTACAATAGATGGAGAAACCAAGAGAAAACACAAGAACTCCATTGAAGAGATCATGATTGAAGCTGTAATCCTATGTTTCGATAGGTTATTGAACTTCAAATCATAGAGAAAAGCTCTAATCCTAAGTTTTTTTTCTTCACAAAGTTTAAAAGTTCTTATAATTTAGTCCGAAAATCTATTTATAGTTGCTGGTAAATGTCTGAGCTTGAGGATGTACATTTCGACATTCAAAGGCGTGTTATGTAGAAACATTTCTCAGCAATTTGGTTTGCCAATGTCCCCAATTGCGGATTCGGGAGTCCCCACACATGCTTGGCAAAGATCAAATAGAAGCTAAAATTCAAGTTAGCGTCCCCACTTTCAATAGACAGAAAAATCCTTGCTTTATCTTCACTGTCCCACTTGCAACTCCTACCATCCTAACTTTCATTATACAGAGACAATTGCCCTGGGATCCTTGATTTCCAATGATATATTATTTGCATAAAATAATAAATTAGTTATTAATTAAGCCACACTTACTATATCTTTCACTACCATTTCTTGAAAACGTTACACCCATGAATTCTTAAGTATCTTTGGCTAAATTGTACATGCTTCACATCCTAAATAACTATAACTAATCTAAAATTACTATATAAATCCATTTTATCAACGGTTTGTATTTTAGAAATTATCTATATTATTAACAAAGAGAATATCCCTATTTTGATTTCCACATTTGATAGACGATTTTATCTTTATATTAAATTTTAAATTTTTAAAAATTATTCTTACAAAAATAACTACCTGAAGTTACTTTTTTTTTAATTTTGGTTTTATTTAAAATGCCCTAGTATAGGGGATTGCTTTTAGAACTCCCTTTTTGCTATTCACACCCCTACCCCTACCACTTTCCTAAACTACCCCTACCTTTCCCCATCCGCCCCTTCCACTTCCCCTCCCAGCAGCCCCACCCCCACCCCCTCCCCAACATCCGCCCCTTCCCCCTCTTTATTTTTTTCAAAGCTTTTAGATTTAGAGACGGAATTTTTCCGTCTCTAAATCCGTCTCCAAGTAAATTTTTTTAAAAAAATTTCCGGAACATTCCGAAAATAAACTTTCAAAAAATTATTTACGGAAGGTTCTGAAAATTCTTTTTAAAAAAATTGCTTTGAGACGGGATTATAAATGAAAAAGTTCCGTCTCTAAACCCAAAAGCTTTTAAAAAAAAAAGGAGAAGGGGGAGGGGGCGGGTGTTGGGGAGGAAGTGAGGAAGGGGGTTGGGGGTGTTGGAGAAGGGGGTTGGAAGAGAACTGGGTGGGGAGGGGAAGAAGGGGGGAGTGGGGTGTTGGGGGGGCGTTGTTGCGGGAGGGGAAGGGTAGGCCATGGGGTGGGGGGTGAGGGGAGGGGTAGATTGATGAGGGGATGGGTGTAAATAGCAAAAAGGGGTGCTAAAAGCAATCCCATAGAATATTACATTATTACTTTAGATTTAACATATAGTATTTGACTCAATTTTTACAAAAGTTTGAAATAATGTTTAAATAAAATAGTTCCAAAGCGATGACTGTTAAGGTCACAATTTATTTCCATACCAACCAATATTGGGTAAAATTTAGCATATTGAGATGTACTTTTACCTTTGACCCAAAAAAAAAATGATGTACTTCTACCCGGTCTTGATTAATTTTAGTCATAATTTCATATCAAAAAAATAAGTACTAATTAAATCAACCTCAATAATTGAAATCAAATATATTGTAATTTAACCAACATGAGTTGGTTCGAGTGGTACATGTTTATTTTCTCTTAAGCAACATGATGTGGATGTTCAAACTGAAAAGAAACATATTGTAATTTATCAAAAAAAAAAAGTTATTGCCAAAGTCCCAAACATATAGTAGTTTATTAAAAGCAAGAACCCCAAAAAAAACACTTTCCCCTCTTCCTTTGACTCTTTCCCACGATCAAAGCTTTGCTTTCATTTTGCTATTAATGTTTCCTTCATCCCTCCTTCCCTCCCCCACATAATACATTGCCAATGTGAAAGAAAACCATTCATAGTACCAGAAGTTACCTGTGCTACAGTCATTTTTTTATTCAGAAAACTTACATAACAAACTTTTTTGTTTGGCCGGAGCACGTACTGCATCTCAACTTGAATTAAAATAGCATTTCCAATATTCGTCACTTACATTTTATATTCAGGTCTTCATGACTTCATTTTTTTCCCCCAATCGCTAACCCCAATGAAGAAGAAAAGAAACATATTTTGTGTGTGAACATTTATTTTACTTTGTCTTTGATCGTGTGCATAAATATGTCTGAGCATTCAGTCACAGATCTAACACACACACACACACACAAGACTTTCACAACAAGATACAACAAACAGAGGTCACAGCCAATGAAAACAGAGGAAAACAGAGGAAACAGGGGTTCTGTTTCCAAGGTTTTGTTTGCCCTTTTTTTTGCTCCTTTCTTTGTTTTCTGTCCCAAATCCATTGAGAAATAAATAGATTCATTGGCAGGGAAGGATGAGAATGAAAAAGGAGATGTACAAGTACAAGGTGTTAAATTTCTTGACCAGAAAAGGTGGAGTCAACGAGCCAGAACCACCTTTGGATCTCAAGGAAGCTTTTTCCAAATTTGCCAATGGTGGGAACTGCATATCAAAGGATCAGCTCCTTCAGTTCATGGTGGATCACCAGGGAGAAAAGAACTTCACTTTATCGGATTTGGAGCCAATTGTTGACAAGGTTTTGCAGGTGGGAAATTCTAGCACTGTTGCAGATGTGGATAAGGGACAAGGACTCAGTCTCAATGACTTCATCAATTTTCTGTTTCTTGATGATTTCAATGGTCCCTTGAAAGACGAGGTATGCACTTTCCCTTGAAATTATGCAAACTTGCTATTGTTGTGCATTAAGGTTTCTACTTCTATTAGTTCTATCTATATAGTTTTATTAACCATTTGTGCAATGTACCTTGCTTTCCTTGCACGGTGTTATTTCTTGGTTACTACATTATTTTTTTTGCCAATCCAATTGTGTTGCACATTGAGAGAAATGCCTGACCTAAATGCTAACATTGTAGACCAAGAATAGATTGATAATCGGACAAAATGTTGAAATGCTATCCAACTTACAAAAATGATTTGGTAACAGAAATCTTGCAGCACACAGAAACGTGCGCTAAAAACACAAAACTCATTGACAGTCAAAAACCTTTGATAACAAAGAGTAACAATACAACACACTCAATTAATTCTGTAGTATAATGTAAGCTATAAGCCTATAAGAATTGAATTAGGGGCGAGGACTGACGACTTCGGTAGTTTGCATCATATTTTAACAGCATGTTTGGTTTGGTAGGTAATCCAAACATGTTATAAATCTTGGTTAAACTTAGATACACCAAAATCTATACATCTAATATACATAATGTAAAATTTCTACTAAAATTGTCATGTGCTATTTTCTTAAATTTGTATATCTTAATTCATTTAAATTATAATTTTATTTTAATCGACATCTTTTTATCTTGTTTTCATATTTTTTTAAAAAAAATTGAAGTTATTTTTCAAATTTTTAAATAAATAGCAGTCAAAGTCAACACAATTATGTTTATGTGATTCCCGGTCAAAAACAAAAAAATATAGCGGTCAAAGTATTTTTTTGTTTTACATGAAATGCAATAAGATTCAAACCTAAGATCTCATGCTAAACTACCCAAACCTCCACCACTAGGCCTACCCTAATGGGTAAAGTACATTAATTAGCTGTTAACAAATTAATAAAACACATACTTTATTACTAAATTAATATGAAATAGAGAAAAATAAAAATATGCATTTGTAAAGTACCTTCAAAGTACTATTCTTTCACTTATTTATAATTTTTACTATTTTTTAACCTTACACTTATAAGTTTTAATTATATATATATATATATAAAGATAGATTTTGCATATTACAGAGCATGAGATGGTTTTTTTTATCTAATTTTTAAGTTGTTAATAGAGGTTGAATTATTTTATTGGACAGAATAATAAATATTCTAATGAAAAAGCTAAGAAGTGATAAAGTTTTAGTGTTAGAAGTTGATGAAACCAATATATATAATATATAATTGACTTGATAAAAAATATGAAACATTAAATTTAATGAAATAAATAAAATATTAAATATATGTTTCAATTTAACAAATAAATATTATAATAAATAATTAATATACTTCATAAGATAATATATAACATATAAGTAAATTAGACTTAAAGAACAATATTAAATTGCATTTTTAATATAATAAAACATATTAAAATATAAGTTATAATTTAACTATTATATATAATATAATTAATTAATATTACTATTTTTATTTAATAAATGAAATATATTAAATGTTATAATAAATAATTGATACACATCATATAGTATAATATAATCTATCTAGCTATAATAATAATAAAAAAGTAAAATTAACTTGAATATTTGCTATTAATATTGCATTAGTTGAATATAGAATATAAAATATGAAATATTAATTCTCTATGAGTTTAATTAGTATACACTGACATTGTAAAAGAGTTTTACACAGTCATCCAATAATGTGGTGCTACATCATTTAAAGAGCATGACACCTCATATGTTATTAAATTCATTAAATAATGTGAAAACACATAAGTGGATAATTGTGTATAATTACTACTATTAAATATCAAATGAAATGTAAAATTGACTTGGAGAATAATATTAAATGAAATGTTTAATGCATATTCAATTAATTAATAAAAAACAATATTTGACATCTAATATGTTGTTTTTTATGAGAATAAGATGTAATTATTTTTTTTAATTTTACATTTTTAATATAATATTTTCTATATATATTAAAGTGATTACAATAGTATAAGAAAAATATGGTATATGAAAAAAACTTTATAGATAGAACTAAATTTAGTCCTCTAGATTCACTACATTAATGTGGTCCTCCAAATGTATGTTACAAAAATTGTCTCTAATAGAAAGACCATTCTGATGTTATTTTTAGGATTTAATTAGTATACATTGTCAGTGTAAAGAAATTTACAGGCATCCAATGGTGTGCCGTCACATCATTTAATAAATATGATACCTCAAATATTATTAAATTCAATAAATGATGTGGTAACACATCATTGGATGTCTGTGTAAATTTTTTTTACACTCACGATGTACATATATTAAAACGAATTGATGTCAGTTCAATCTTTAAAAGATAGTCTAGTCTTTCTTTTAAGTAATTTTTTTTTACGCTACTTTAAGTAAATTATAATACTCCATTTATTAAACTATATAATAATTTGAATAAAACCAACCTTTTTTTTTTGCTTATAACACCAACTTATAAATAGTCTTTGAATATAATTATTAATATCATAAGAATAAAATATCGCATGGTTAGTGGTCTGGTAAATTTCATTATTTCTGCGTTTGCTGAATGCTGATGGTTGCTATATAGCATTTTTTTTTTTGTGTGTGTGTGTAAGTGACTCTGTAGTTTGCTTTGGTCCTCTTTAAATAAGTTTAATAATTTCTAATGAATTTACTCTGCGCACTAATACTTTATAAATTGTATGTGATTCCAGGTACATCATGATATGAGTGTGCCCTTGTCACATTATTTCATGTATACAGGACACAATTCCTACCTTACTGGGAATCAACTTACCAGTGAGAGCAGTGACGAGCCAATTATAGAAGCTTTACAACAAGGTGTACGAGTAATTGAATTAGATTTATGGCCATCTTCAACTAAAGATGGTGGTATTAAAGTAGTTCATGGAAGGTACTAATAATAAGCTACTCTCTCCGGTCTTAAATATAAGTAAAAAAAAACTAACTTACACTAATTAAGAAATGTTAGTTAACTTCATTAAATTTTCTTGATGTCATCTAAAAATGAATTGTATTCTCTAAATTTCCCTTCATAGGATACTCCAATTTTATTGAAACTTGTTTCAAGTGGAAACACTATCTCTACATGGTTCATTAAATAGGGTCATTGGATAGAACAATTTGAATTTAAGTTAAGGATATTTTAGTCCAAGGTCATTGGCAAAGTTAGTTGAATTTGCTTATATTTTAGACCAACACAAGTGAATTATTTTTTGCTTATATTTGAGATCGGAGGAAGTACTAGATCGTTATTAAAATCTCACCTTAGAGTTGTTAGCAAAGGAAAAGAAGAAAAAAAAAAGTTCATCTTAGAGAGTACGTTGGATGATTCTGACTTTCTTCTTGGAATCAATGCAGGACTCTTACCACTCCAGTCTCACTAACCAGATGTCTGGAATCCATAAAGAAATATGCTTTTGTCAAATCAGATTTTCCAGTGATTCTAACTTTGGAAGACCACCTAACATCAAAACTTCAGGCTAATTTTGCAGAAGTAAGCACTTATTATGAATCCCCCAATAAAAAAGAAAAGAAAAACAATGAGTAAACTAATAGATCCATCCCTGACTTTTAGGACACCATGCACTTTAGTCCATGACTTTTAACAAATCTCCTTTTAAAGTGAGGTTTGTCAAAAGGTAGAGACTAAAGTGCATGATGTCCTAAAAGTCAGAGACCAATCTGCTAGTAGGGAGAAAGAATGGATTTAGTTCAGTAGACATGCCTAATTGCCTATTTTTCTATTGTTTTTCATCATTTTTTTGTTCTATTTATGCAGATGGCAACTCAGATATTTGGAAATTTGCTTTATTATCCTCAGACAGATTCTTTGACAGAGTTCCCCTCACCAGAATCATTGAAAAATAGGATAATTATATCAACCAAACCACCAAAGGAATATCCTCAATCTGACAGTATCACCAGTCCTGTGTCAAATGGGAGTGAATCATCTGAAGAAGAACCATGGGGACAAGAATTGCCAGATTCTATGGCCAAACTGAAAATTGATGACAAGGTGAGAGAAACATCTATCAATCACTTCATTTAAAAAAGGGAATATATCAATATAATTATGCCATAACAAAAAAAAAGAAAAAGAAAATTGAATTATCTGTTATGTGCATTTTTGTTCTCTCTTTCAATGGATGGTAGAATGCAAGTGATGAAGATGAGGAAGATATAATTATAAACACATGTGATAACAAACCAAACCAGCAAGGTGCACGTCACTACAAACACTTGATTACAATTCATGGTGGGAAATCAAAAGGCTCTCTGAAGGATCGACTGAGAGTTGATGATAATCTTAGACGGCTAAGTTTGAGTGAGAAGAAACTCAAAAGTGCTTCTGAATCTCATGGAGCTGACCTTATTAGGTACTTATCAAACTTGCTTGAAGATTATAAATAGCTGAATAGATGTTCAGCATTTCTACAATTGACAACATTCATGACATGACACACTGAACTATTAAACCATATGATTTGATACTCATTGTTATGCTTTCCAGGTTCACACAGAAACATATCCTTAGAGTTTATCCTAAAGGAGAACGTGTCAAATCCTCAAATTTTAGGCCACATTTAGGGTGGATGTATGGAGCACAGATGGTGGCATTCAATATGCAGGTTGGAAAGTTATGATCAATTCATAAAGTGTTTTATGTTTTGGTATATTTGCATGTATAGTGGGGGAAACTTTTGATACAGAAGTTATGGTCAAGGAGTTTTTTGCTCTTGAGTTAAAAGTAGAGTTTTTGTTTCAACAAATAATGGTGCTGCTTGCAGAGTGTAGGAAACTAGGAAAATAAACCTTTCAGGCACTAAAATTTGTTTTCTTATGACAGGGGTATGGCAAATCACTCAGGTTGATGCAGGGAATGTCAGAGCAAATGGAGGGTGTGGTTATGTAAAAAAGCCTGAATTTCTGATGAGAAATCTTCCACATGAAGAGGAGTTTGATCCTAAAAGAACATTGCCAGCAAAGAAGATACTAAAGGTGGTGTACCCTTTACTAAAAGGAAATTGGGTTGTTTCATGACATCTGAATATTTTTATGTGCAACAATAGGTAAAAGTATACAAAGGAGATGGTTGGAAGTCAGATTTTAGTCCAACACACTTTGATCTATTCTCTCCACCAGACTTTTACACAAAGGTCAGTTGCATAGTTCTGCATACATATATCTTTTTCATAGTTTTGGAGCAATTTCTTAATTGCTTGTTTAGTGACAGCTGAAATTGATTCTAAATTATTTCCGTCCAATATGCTTTGTACATCGCATATCATTTCATTTCTTATCATTAATTCTATAAATTTATTAAAATTAATTTTACTCCACTGCAAACCAATTAGACCCTTAGTAGAGTTAGGTGTGCCTATTCGGCTATTCCCTATACCATAAGTCCATAATGATCCTTTACCATAAGGGAAAAATTATAGAAGGACAAAACAGAGAAATATAGGAGAAACATAAATTGTTGTACAATTATCTGACCTAACTATTTGATGAAACTGTGTGACAGATGTGCATTGTTGAGTGCCAGCTGATTGTAATAAGAAGAAAACAAGTGTAAAGATGGACAATTGGTATCCTGTTTGGGATGAAGAGTTTGAGTTCCCTTTGACTGTTCCAGAGCTTGCTTTGCTCCGTATAGAAGTAAAGGATAAAGATCAGACAAAGGATGACTTTGCAGGACAGACTTGTTTGCCAGTATCAGAGCTAAGACATGGATTTCGGTCAGTCCCTTTGTATGACCAAAAGGGAAGAAAATTTAAATCTGTGAAGCTTTTAATGAGGTTTCAGCTTGAAGACTTTATATAAGTTGTAGATGTCATTCATCTAAATATATAGATGAATGAAAAGAATCTGCTTCATCTTTTTGCCAGCTTGAAACAGTAATATAGAATTTGGAGGCAATGCATCACACAGTTTTGTAACGCATCATTTTGATGTTTCAAAGGTGAATCCATACCGTGTATATACACTCTTTATCTTTACTTGTCAAAAAAAAAAAAGCAAGAGTTAAGCTGCAAGTTATTTTTAATCAATTTATTTTTAATTGTACTATTACTTTAAAAAAAATTATATTTTTTTGGAAACAGAAGGAAACTAAAAAACAGAAAACAAAAGGAAAAAAAGACAAAAAACTGAAATCAAGTCCTAGGATGGTTGACACCTCTAGCATCAGCTAAAACAAGGTCTCTAAATTCCCTATCTATATCTTGAAAAACAATAGATGAAGGTCTTGAAGATGAACCCTTTTTGGCCAATGCGTCTGCACATTGATTTCCTTCTCTTGGGAGGTGATTAATTTCCAAACACCAATTCAGCTGAGCAAGATTTTGAATATCCTTGATAAGTCCTGCATGTTTATGAAACAGAGGCAGAGGGCTCTTGGTGAGAGTGATAGCAAGCATGGAATCATACCAACATTTTACCCTTCTATGACCATCTTCCCAAGCAATACTTAGGCCAGTTTTTATCCCTTGCAACTCAGCTTGAAGGATGCTAGAATCTTCCAGAGAACCATAAAACCCTTTCATCCATAAACCATTAGTGTCTCGAATAAGACCTCCAAAGCCAGCAATTCCTGAACTGCTTATAAAATTGCCATCAACATTGACAGCCACATAATCTTGAGGAGGTGGAACCCATCTAGCTTGAATAATTTTTGTCTGGGAAGGATTATGCACAGGTATGAAAACTTTGTCAAAAATCCTTTGGAGGCTTGTGCTCTCATCAAAATCTGGAATGTTGAAGTAGGTTGACCTTTGAACACCTTCTGGTTCCTTGCTAACCAAATCTCCCATAGAACAGCTAAGAATTTTGTGCCAAAATTATTACAGCACCAAAATAGCCAATCAAAAGGATCTGTTAAAAGCATGAAATTACTGTGATTGGTGAAGCCAAGATGATTCTAGACATCTAAAACTGGATTACAGGATCTAAGGCAGTGTAGAGCATCTTCATTGTGCATTTGGCATCCCAAACAAAGTGAAGATGCAATGATGTTAAAGTGTGACAGTTTCTCGATTGGTTTGTAATGGCTACCATGAGTAGCTAAACTCTCCGATATGATTGAATGTAGTCGATTCAATCCCCAATTGTATTTGAATTCTCTTTATTATTTATGAATCCCTGTTTTTATAATATTGGTGTTTTTAATCTGTTCTTAATGCTTAGCTTCCGCCGTTGTGCCGGAGTTATAGGTTGGTTTTATGGGGCACATTCGAGGGGTGAATCTATAAAATCAATAGCGAGTTTGGGGGAGCCTAGACATAGGAAACTTGAATTCTGATTGGTAAAAACACTTAATTCGCGACTCTGGAGACCAGAGTGTATTGATAGCTTAAACAATATCTTTAATCCGGGGTAATTTATCACTGTGGATACCAGGGTAGATTATTTCTGAGTATTTCATATTTGTGGAGACCTTTGTGAAATAACTTTAATTTGTGCTTCAATATTATAATTGCATATTCATAAATATTATTGGGGTTCAAATACGAAAGAGGTGCGATAGACAAAGTTCAATCCTAGTTCAAGTAACCTGCTCAACCTATCTCAATTTATCGCTTTCTATTTACTATTGCAACTCTCACAAACAACATTCATATTCTCTCGCTTGATAGTTGTGACCACTAGTTTTATAATTGAACCATTCCCTGTGGATACGATAAACCCCTCTTACTTACTATTATACTGTTGTGATTCTGGTACGCTTGCCAGAGTTTCAACACCTCTGTATCAGATGAATCCCCCTCAGGGACTTCGGCTTCCTCATTGAAATCGTCACTATCCTCGCACCCCCTATTCATATCCATGTTAAAAAAATCTTCATTATGGTCACCTTGAGGTTCCGCATTGTTGACATCCTCCTCGACCGTTACACCTCCAGATTGATATATACATTGATCTTCAATCCCCAATGACAGTTGAGTATCCAAACGAAAAGATTGAACAGGTCATGATGAACTGCCAACATTGTCAATGTCTGCATATAATTCAAGCACTGTCATCAACGACTGCTGCTCAAAAGCGTGGACCATACATTCAACATATTCATCATCACATATTTGAAGACCTGTATATGTGATTGGATTTTGTGATATTAAAAATCTACATGTCAAACAAGAAACAATTTGATTAGATGAAAGATTTAATTTTTTAAAAATATTCCTTTTCAACAAATCAAAACTAATTCCACGTTTTATCTGAATAGATTTATTTTTCACCTTCAAACATTATACCCTGCACACCTTCATATTTTCTACCATTCCAATAAACAAAAGTAATAATTTGAATCATTTTTAGAAATCAAAATACAAACACAATATAAAACAACTTATCAAAATAAACCAAAAGAAACAACTAGAAATCAGATAACACTTCCAAATTTCTAACACTATCAACAAGAATTCTGATCCATGATATACAAAGACTAATGCTGTTATTTATTACTCTCCAATTCCAATCATTATTTCTTTGAAAACTTTTGCATAGAATATATTCTCAGTGAATATATTCGCTGAATTCGCATCAGCGAATATATTCGGTGTTGAGATGAAATGATTGATTGAAATGGTGGAAGCGCTTAGCAGAAAGGCGCTACATGTAAGGCGCCACTGTCCCTAGCGCTACATGTGCTACATGTAAGGCGCCACTGCCTTCAGCGCCACATGCCCAGGTCACATCTCAAGGAGCCACACATTTCAGCGCCTTCTCTTGCCATAATATAAACTAAAGACGCCCAAGGGTCAAGCGCCTCTTATGGCGCTTTTTCCCTTGGCGCCTCGTCTCACACCCGTGTCGGAAATCACACCATGGAGGTAAATAGTTTTTTCACCACATAATTTAAGTATATAATTTTTTTCTGCCCTACTCTGGTCAAAAAGCCAGGAATGAGAGTTTGAATAAATGTATCATAATTTTTTTCCAAAATTAATATTATGGAAATGAGTAGTCTTGATTTGAAAAGGAAGTTTGGTCGTATTTCTATATAAAAAATTATATTATTATCCATTATTGTCCTCTTTTACGCCTAAATTTCCATTTTAAGTAACCCTAGGATAAGGATCACCCTGTAATGGGAATGGCATGAAAATAAAGGGAGTCTTATTGTGCAATCAAAAGAAATAAGAAAGGGATGAAAAGTAATGAAAACAAAAAGAAAAGAAGAATAAAATGGAAATAAAAAAGGTTGTGAAAAGAAATTCGTTCGATACCTTATGATAAAAGAAAAAAATAAAAGAGATAAAAAAGAAAATGAAATGAATACAATGATTGGTTTCAAGTAAAAGGAGGAAAAATCAAAGTGTAAAGATATTGATTTAACAGTTAAATCAATAAGGGTCACTATAAGAAATTCGCCTTTTAGCGATGGCTGTGGCGACGACCAAGTCGTCGCTAAGGCGTCACTAAAAACTTAAATACATTGTTCATGCAATTAATACCTAGTGATGGCTTGGCCGTCGCTACACTTAAATTTTTTTTTTCTGAAAATATTAAAATTAAGCGTAGCGACGGTATGAACTGTCACTACATTAAAAAGTAAAATTGAAATTTGGCGCGTGTTGTGGAATTTTAAACGTAGCGACGGCCTGGCCGTCGTTACGTTTTAATACTGATGCACGTAAAAACCGTTTTTCCCCCTTCCTCTCTTCCTCCATTTTCATCCTCATCTTCATTCCTTCCTCTCTTTTCCTCCCCTCCTTTGATCCCTATTGATGTCCCTCTCTCTTTTCATTCTAAAAAAAACTCATCGATTAAAAACTTCCCCACTTTCATAGGTTCGTTTTGAACCGATCAGAAATCAAAATAGTTGCCTGTAGATGATTTTACAGCTCCTTCTCTCTTCATACCTTCTCGGAAGTCGCAACTTGTAAGTTTTATAGTTTTAATTACTTTATTGTTAATAATAGTTTATTTGTTTTATTAGTTTAATAATGTGATATAGGTATTAGGTTATTAGTTTTAAACATTGCTTTAGTAGTTATGTTGTTTATTAGTTTGATCAGTATATTAGTAATTAGTAATTAGTTTTATTAGCAATTAGTAAGTAGTAATTATTAGTAATTAGTAATTAATTAATTATTTTGTAAATAATAGTTTATTAGTGTTATTAGTTTTATTAGTATATTAGTAAACATTAGTAATTAGTAATTAGTTATATAGTAATTTGTAAATAGTAATTATATAATTTATATAATTAGTAATTAGTAATTTTATTTTATATTAATGTCTATACTTGATAGGAAAAAAATAATGCTAGGATGCGTGGTAGAGGTGGAGAGAAGATCCCACCAAGTAAAGGGAGGTCCATCCCTCCGGGTGAGCTACGAGAACAGATAATTCGCGCGATGCGAGAGAAGGCCAACCTCTCTCACTCTGATCAGATGTCGGAGCATCCATCTACTTCAGCGGCTACGACGGCCGCCATCTAGTCTTTTTTTTCTTCCTCTCCTCCACCTTCTGCTCCAGAGTTTGATGAAATGAGGTTCAACCGTGACACCAGGATTAGTCCAGATGCCTCTAGTGGAGGAGGGCGTTGTTCCCGAGTTGGACGCTGAAGACGCTGACCATGAGTCAGATGGGAAGCCAGCTCGGTTTCCAGGGTGCCAGCTCAAGCCGACCTCATGAGGTGTAGACGCTCAAGGTCGGGTTATTATCCGACCATTTGGCAAGGGGTGAGTTTTGTTTATTTTTTTTCCTTCTTTAGAATTGATATTAATATAACATCTTTAATTGTTTTAACTGTTAAAATTGAATATTTTATTTTTCAGTTGGGTGCCTAACAACCCACCTATCGCAACCTTTGGTCATGCGATACGTTCTCTGTAACGTCCTAATTCCCAGAATTAGGAATTTATGCCCGTTGGAAACATAAGTCCCGAATTAATGAATTATTTTCGCGACATTAACGATATTATTAGATTTTTGGGCCTGGGCCTAACTCAACCCCAAAAGCTAGCTTGTAAGGTGAGGATTGCCCTAGACTTATATTCTTTAACTTGGCTTTATCACTAGTCAATGTGGGACTCTCCAACACATCCCCTCACGCCCAGGGTTGGACATCTGGAGCGTGAACACATCAAGGGGTGGGGGCCCAATAACAACGGATCTAGGATAAGCTCTGATACCATCTTAGATTTTGGACCTTGGCCTAACTCAACCCCAGCTTTTGGGATTGAGTTAGGCCTAGGTCCAAAATCTAATATGGTATCAGAGCCTATCCTAGATGATCCGTTGTTATTGGGCCGCCACCCGTATAGTGAAGTTGGTTGAACGTCTCTAGAAGGGGGGTTGTATAGAGACTTTGTGAAAATTGTTCCTTAAAATTCTTAGAATTCAAAACTTTAAAAATTGAGACGTGATCTCAAGTCTGATGACTTGGTGTCTCTGTTAAGACAGGTTGTAAAGCAGTGTGTAATTTTAAAGTTCTGTTCGAGTTTCAAATGTCTTAAAGATCTTAAATCAGTTTGAAGTAATTGTATAAAAGAGTTTTACAGTTGTTATCAGAGATGAGATAAGTAAGGTAGACAAGAGTAAGAGAGATGGCATAGAGATCTTATCCTGGTCACCCACACCTTGGGGCTACGTCCAGTCCTTGCAACCTGTGAGATTTCCACTATTGACAACCAGTCAAATACAAGTATTCTTACAGCCTCTTCAGGACGCAAACAACTCACTCTAAGACTAGGCAACTTCCTACCTTAGATGAGACAGGTTACAGGAGAATGATATTTTGAGATGGATCTAGCTTACATACAATGTATGAATGAGCAATAGAATTAAGCTAGTGGTTCTCTTTTCTAAATGATAATAATACAATTTATGGAAAGAGAGAGATGGAGACTAAATGAAATTCTCAAGTTGATATAAGCTCTGGATATGAACTTCTTGAGATAGGCTCTTGAGATGTCACTTGAGATAAGTTTTAAGATGCAATGTACTTTCAATAATGGGTGTAGTCTCTCATGATCTTTCCACTGTAGCTCTTCAGCATTTATATCAAAGAGTAGTTAGTCGTTTATGCTCGTTTGAGAGCCGTTGGAGATGTGTCAGCCCATGTTTTCTGGATGAGACAGATTACTTTTAAAGTACATATGTCATTGTGATAGTTGCACAGTGTACTGGTCTTTTACTTTATCCTGACTTGACAGCTTGACTTTTTAGACTGTACTTGTGCCTTTATGCAGGGTCTGACTCTTCCTTCTGTATGCCACTTAACTATTCTCATCTGAACCTGAGACAACATCTGACATTGAGACAACGTCTGATCTTGAGACAACATCTCAAGCTGTTCTTGCATATGTTCTTTTACTTGAGCTGATCTCTTGCTTGTTTCTAATATCAAGTCTCATGGTTCCTGTTTGACATTTTTAATGTAGTTCATAATGTGTTGTTAGATCTGTCTCTTTACCTTGAGATAGTATCATGACCTTGCATCCGTTCTTAAGACAAGTCTCAAGCTGTTAATGAATCTGTGATATATCTGATGCTTTAGGTTTTTCATTATTTCCTTGTTTCTTTCACACGGTGCTTCTCTTTATGATGTTAAGATCTGCAATAAAAAATCTAACAATGTTCTGCCACAAACTTGAACAAACAATCAGTAACATAAAAAAAAAGAGCATATTATATATTTTAAACTTTAGTGGTTTGGCATATTAAAAACATTCTTGGAGGAGAGTTTGTCTCAACCTATAGATGTCCACGCTCCATATGTCCAGCCCTGGGCGTGAGGGGGTGTGTTAGAGTCCCACATTGCCTAGAGATAAGGCCAAATAAAAGTTTATAAGCCTTGGGCAGTCCTCACCCTATAAGCTAGCTTTTGGGGTTGAGTTAGGCCCAGGTCCAAAATCTAAGAGATATCAATAACATAGATACAAACATGCTTAACTAATCCAACGTTTAATTAAACATGACCTGAAGGTCCTTACATACAAAACATCTAGGATAATGCAGTGCATGTGCCTCATCAAGCGGAAGCATAAGGAACTTTACATTTACTGATAATCCTTCCAAAATAACATACAAATACAACCATCCAGGAAAATACAATAAGATAAGAGGCTCCAAAGCCAACATAAACTCCTAATTAAGCTGCAGTTGTGCCATGATCCTCACGACCAGCCTGGGAATCTAAAATGTAAACTCACAACGGGGTGAGACTACGCCTCAGTGAGCAAAGCAGTGCATACACATATAGCATACATCAAGTAAGGCATAACATGGAAGGGATGATATGTGATAATAATTTAAATCTAATAATCAATGATGTTTAGACATGGAGGTTAACATGGTGCGTTAGTGACATGATGCAATGCTGGATTTCAATGATCATGATAGCTTGAAAATCAGTTTAACATGAACTGCTAACCCAGCAGCAGGGGTCTTATCACTTGACATGAAGCTAGACCTGAGCTCAGACTACAAGGGGTATACCCCTTGGGGACATAAAGTCGCCACCATTACCTGAAAGCCGAATCCACGTTTTAAAACAATTAACATGATTGTCCTAAAAAGGTGTCACTGTGATTAATACTCAAATCCCGACTGTGACCACTACCCCTTGGCCCATGCCTGGATTGGAGTATTGACCACTTGAGCTTTTCCACCCCCTAAAGAGAACCTTTCGTGACAGGACCCAAGATCTAGGGACTCAACCTTGGATCCACATGAACATGATCTTGATTAATTAAACATGATGGTCCAAGACCCGTGATGGCCAAAGCCTAACCTGATTTTTCATTTAATTTGAACATGATTCATGAAAACATATTTAATTAACAATGGACATGAGCATGAACATGAGCAATTTGATCAATGAACCATGATATAGACTTCTAATCATGCAATGAAAACTACATATAGGCCATAGAAATAAAATCTCAGAACAATAGCATGATCATGATTCATTATATTAATCCCCTAGCCTAGGGTTTTCAAACGATGAGTCTCAAGCAAGAGTAATCATTTTCAACACATTACATACATTCATTATAATCATAATATCCAATAAAGATAAGCAGAAGCTCCCAACCCTAGAAAAATCCCAATTCCAAACCCTAAGTGGGGGTTCTAACTTCAATCTCTTTCAGATACCCAAAACTACTAAAAATGAAATGGTAAACTATCATAAATAGTCACATACAATCTCAAGAAAGGAAAGAAAGAAGTGGGTACATGAGGATTTCAAACCAAAGGGGAAAGTGAAGTGTGTGTGAGCTCTACTCACCTCTAATGGAGGGAAAATAGGAAGAATGGAGGGACGAGAATGGAGATCCAAGCTTCAAGAGGTGGTGGAGAAGCCTCCAATCTAGCTTTCCTTCTTCTCCTAGCTCCTTCTCTCTCTAAAAATCTCCCTCTCTCTAAAATGAAGGGGAAGGGAAGACAATGCGTAAAAATCCCTAAAATTGTTGTTTTTATGGTGTTCTGCCCGCTAGGTTCGCTCGGCTCTCGCTCGAGCGCACGCTGAGATGAATTTCGCCCAAAACTCTCTGTTTTCTGTGCTCAGGCCTCACCTCGAGCGAGCTCTGAGCGAGAAAACCAGAAATATTTCCCTTGTTTCTGCTAATATTCTCGCTCAAGCGACAACTTTCTCACTTGAGCAAAAATACACCTTTTGGAGGTGAAATAAGCTTAGAATTCTATCATATAACATATCAAATTGAAGCCCCAGTATCTTAGCTTTCTAATCCAAGTGGAATCACCTCAATTGAATACCTACAACTCTAGATATTTTCGAATTATGTGCACCAAGGTCATTAGGCTTAAAACCCAAAAATAAGCAACAACCTTGGTTGAAACCCAACGGGGCACACTTTACATGAATCATGTTATAACTCATCAGTTCACTGCAATAAGGCTAACGCTAAGCGTTCTAAGTGTCCATGAGACTATGCTCCTCTATTCCCTTGTTCCTTTTTCATAAAATCACCTTTTACCCCGGTTCCTTGAGTCTACGCCTCACCTCTTCATTCCCGTCAATTCGTTTAAGCTTAATTCCTTCCGTCTTAATCTAATTCCCTAGTTCCCAATGTCTCTACTTCCTTCCTCACCTCTTCACTGTGCTAGCCTTTCTACCACCGGGTGTGACTTCTACTATGCTAACTTATAGTCAGGTTTGCGGCTAATACTTAGTTTTTCCCTTCTCGGTTCCCTCAAAAACTCATATCTCTTAATCGATTCCTAACTCTCATCTTTTTTTCCCTTCCAAACCCTAAGTTCTCATCTTAATTCTAACTTCCTCTAGATTCTTCTTAGGTCAAATTTGGGATGTTACATTCTCAGTTCTGGGGTCCTCATTACCTGTGGGAGGTCACCCCGAGGATGTAAAGGACAAGTTGGTGGGAAGAGTTCACGGTAATTATAACCCTAAACACTTTAAATTTTTTCTTAAGTTATGTCAATTTGTCATAACTTACCCTATTTTTATTTTGCCAGAGCCGAGTTACTTGGGACCCTTCTCATGAGGCCCAAATCAAGGTGTAAAGCAAAGGGTTGCTCGTCGCCTTCGGGATATGATGAACAAGGCCCGAAAGGCTGGGAAGAGGCCCCACGTGGTGTGGTGAGGAGGCCTGGGAATATCTTTTGGCCTACTGGAACTCTGAGGAATTCAAGGGGAAGTCCACTAGTAACAGGAGCAACTGGGCTCTCAACGCGGGGGGGGGGGGGGGCAGTCCACACCACGGGCCGCAGAGCCCACAATGAGGTGGCGTTGGATATGTTATGTATAACAAACACTCTTTTGTATTATGTTTCTATTTGTTGTTGAAATAATTAATTTGTATAATTTTTCTGTGTAGGATCGACAACTTGGGCAGGAGGTTGAGCCCGCGAGTTCTTCGTTGCCACCCACATAAAAAGGGTGGTGGCTGGGTAGATGACCGAAGCACGGTCCACCTATGTAAGTGTTTTTTTATAAGGTTTTTTTATATAATTTCATATAATTGCAATTGAATATATAACTAACTAATTATACTTTTACGTCAATAGATAAATTACCAGCACTGCCTGAGGGAGGTGGAGTCACAGATGGGGGCACCCTCCATGACTGATGCCACCAACAAGCTGGAGATTTGGAGGGATGTTGCGGGAGGCAAGACCCGAGGCTGCTTATGGCACCGGGACCTTGGCAACCAACATTCTTCCAAGTGTTACCAGCCTCACTCAGGAGTCTCAAGCTCATTCTAGCAGAGTGACGGGTCCGGGTCACGCCATTTAACTGAGGAGGCGCTACGCCAGGAAGTATTGAAGCAAGGCATGAGTCTCGCCAGGCTATATAGGGATGTTGCAAGTGGAGGATGATTTGTTAAAGACGACTCCGACAACAAATGCAGGCAGTGATGGAGGCTCAGGCTGCAGCTCAGGCTCCAGGCCTTAGCCCCGCACCCCACTACGATCGTCGCCATGGATGAGCAATCTATTGGATGAGGATGAGGAGCCGACCCCACCACACCACAACCCCAAGTCGCCGCCGCCATTGATTTGGTTTATTATTTTTTTATATTTTCTATTGTATGTATATTTGAACCAAATTATGGAATTTACTTTTTATATATATTTTTCCTTTCGATGTGTTGATTATAATATTTAGTATGTTTTTATATTTTAAAAATAATAATAATAAACCCTAAATATTAAAAAGAAAAAATAATATAATAATTGTACTTTAAAAAAATTATGTTTAGCGACGACCTTTGCCCTCACTAAGATCGTCGTTAGATAAAAAATAAAAAAAATGGTAATATGTAGCGATGACCATGATTTTAGATACCGCTTTAGCGACGTCCCAGGTCGTCTCTACGTAGCGATGACGTACTTTGCTTGTCGCTAACGGCATTTACGACGAGCTTTGTAGCAATGACTTTACGCTTGTAGCGATGACTTATGGCCATCGCTAAATTGCGTTTTTCTTGTAGTGGGTGTAATATGAAATACACAGGTAAAACACAAGTAGGGTTAATTGTGTTTTCTTTCTTCAAACTCACAAGTTTTTCCGCAACACAAGTTCACAAAGGAGTGAAGCTGTGCAACTCGTGTTGCTGCTCGCTTCACCCTGCGCTGCAGCGCAGGGTGAAGCGCAGCAATCTGACATTTGAGTTGCAACCTGCGTTGTAGCGCAGGGTGAAGCGCAGAACTCGTAACTCTTGCCTTGTTGCCGTTTTTAGATAGATTTCTTCCCAATTTCCTTTGTCTTTCCTTAGTCTATAAATAGGAGACTCTTGCAACCAGATCAAGGTGTGCAGGGAGTAGTATAAGATTAGTACACTTCATGCACCATATTTACTTTTAGATTAGGGAGAGGCAAAGCGCTGCACGAGCATTGAAGAAGGTGACAGATTCTTCGATGGCTTGTATGGCTACCATGAGTAGCTAACTCTCCAGTAGGATTGAATGTAGTTGATTCTATCCCCGAGTGTATGTAACTCTATTTTATTATTGATGATTCCCTATCTTGTTTTTTTCGGTTATCTTTATTCTGTGCTTAATTCCTAATTTTTCGCTTGTGCGCCGAAGTTATAGGCTAGCGTCTGTGACATAACGTGGATAGAGACTTCCAGCTAGGAGTGAGGATGAGGGGGGCCTAGAAATAGGGAACTCAACTCTGATTGTTAAAAGGTACTCGCTAGTCCATATTGAAATATAGGTGGATCTCGTGATTGAAGGGGGGTAGTGACAGCTCCCAATTGAAGAGCGTTTATAGGAAGGTATGGTTAGTTTGATAGTAATATAATTGAAAGTTAGTTGTATACGAGGGATAATCGGGATCTCGTGATCGAGGGGTAGTGACAACTCCTGATTGAAGAGCGGTTATAGGGAAGTACAATTAATGGACAATTCAAACAAACGGAACAATAATTAATTATTAAGAGCTTAATGAGCCGAGGGTAATTTGTCGCTTGGGAGAGCCCGCATGGATTATCTTTGAGTGGTAGGCTGCTGTAACTCGGGGTTGTATCAATTCAGTTTGGCTAAGTCATTACAAGAATATAGTCATAAATATAAATTAGTTTTTACATACACGAAGGGTGAGATGATACGAAATTCAATCCTATACAAGTAAAGTGCTCTCAACTCTTCCTTTCCATTGCTTTTATTTATAATTCTGTAATTTATATTTTCCGCACCAATAATTCTCATAAATTCGTTGTTCTCGCTTGATAAATAGATCACAACTACGCGAATTAAACCGTTCATGTGGATACGATATCTTACTTACTATTATACTGCTGGACTTTTGGTTCGTTTGCCAGAATTCCATCATAGCGGCAATGCCTTTAAGACAAAAGTGCTAATAAAATTCTTTCGATTTTCATGAGAGGGAGATTTTTTACGCATTGTCTTCCTTCCCCTTCATTTAGAGGAGGTGATTTTTAGAGAGGAAGGCTCTAGGAGAAGAAGGAAAGCTAGATTGGAGGGCTTCTCCACCACCTCCTGAAGCTTGGATCTCCATTCTCATCCCTAACCCCACTAAACAAGTATAAATATGGTAGTGTACTATCGAACCGCACCTTGCCATGCATGTTGACATCGTATTGCATTATAAAACTCCTTTTCATTTTCATTCAAAATTTGTTACCCCCATATCTATTTGGTTTGTAAAATTCTTTTCAAATTCATGAACCATATCCGGTTAGTTTATGAACTTTTTTATTTTTTATTTTCAAAGCTTATGTACCCGTATTCAGTTGGTTTACAAAGTTCATTTCAAATTTGTTGGTTTGGAAATTACTCTCAAATCTGTGAACCCAAATTTGCATCAGTTCTTGTCTTTACATATTCCTTATCACATAATATAAAAAAACCATGATTATTTATATTATCTAGTAAAGAAAAAATAAGAAGGGGAAACTGTTAACACCATATTTTAACTGGTTTATTTTATTATCTATTTGAAGAATAAAAAAAATGAAAACAAAATAAAAGGCACAACACTAAAGGAGCACATTGCATTAATATTTGGATCTTGTATTTTGGATCATCAAGAATTATGAAGAGAATGGATTATCGTGAAGAATTTCCCTCCCTATCTAAATGAGAAATCTAGTCACATTTTATTATTTTAATATGTGATTTTCTTCCCAATTTTTCTTTCAATCTAGTTGTGGGATGTCTATGAAGATCTATTGTCTGATCAAGAAAATATGGAACTTAATCCTTGAGGATTCTGTTATCAGGTAAGTGAACACATTGATGTGATTTATGGGGTTTTGATTGAATGATTTATGCAATTAAATGACAACATTTGAAAAGACACAACGAAATCAAAGAATATTGGATGCAGAGATAGTGTGGGAAATCAAATCTTGACGAGAGAGATCTGTGATAGGACTATTGTGTAAAGTTGGAGGCGCCCTATAACACTACTAGAATATTGATGATTAGAGACTGATTTAGCGACCGAAAATTTTCGGTCACTATTAGAGACCAATTTAGTGACTGATCCATCATTCGGAGGTGTAAGTAGCGACCGATTTTGTTTCGGTCGCTAAATCGATCGCTAAAGATTTGTGACTGATTTTTCGATCGCTAAATTTGGTTTTTGTGACCGATTTAGTGACTGATTTTGAGACAGAATTTGCAACCGAAAAATCATTCGCTACACTTGATTTAGTTACCGATTTAGAGAAGAAACTAGCGACCGAAAAATCAATCGCTACATTTGATTTTGTGACGATTTGGCGACTGATTTAGAGACGAAATTAGCGACAAAAAATCGGTCGTTACATTTTGGTTTTGTGACCTATTTAGCGAATGATTTTAAGAGGAAACTAGCGATTGAAACATCGGTCTCTACATTTGATTTTGTGACCGACTTAGCAACCGATTTTGACACGAAACTAGCGACTGGAAAATCAGTCACAACAATTGTTTTTGCCACTGATTTAGCGACCGATTTTGAGACAAACTAGCGGCCGCAAAATCCATCGCTATATTTGGTTTTGTGACCGGTTTAGCGACCGATTTTAAGAGGAAATTAGCGACCAAAATTCGGTCGCTACATTTGGTTTTGTGACCGATTTAGCGACTGATTTTGACACGAAACTAGCGACTGGAAAATCAGTCACAACAAACTGCTTTTGCCACTGATTTAGCGACCAATTTTGAGACGAAACTAGAGACTGCAAATCAGTCGCTATATTTGGTTTTGTAACCGATTTAGCCGCCGATTTAGAGATGGAATGAGCAACTGAAAAATCGGTCGCTACATTTTGGTTTTGTGACCGATTTAGCGATCGATTTTAAAACGAAACTAGCGACTGGAGAATCAGTCACTACAATTGCTTTTGCCACTGATTTAGCAATCGATTTTGAGACGAAACTAGCGACCGAAGAATCAGTCACTACATTTGTTTTTTAACCGATTTTAGGACAATATTAGTGACCAAAAATCGGTCACTACATTTTTAGTGAATATTTTAATAAAAATATTTTTATTTGTAAAATTCAATTTTGGGTTTTTTTTTTTGTAAAAAAATCTTTATTATATAACACACAATTTTAAATCAAACAATATATTTTTATCAGTTTAATTATTTTAAACTAATTGATACATTTTTATTCAAGTTGTTACATTTCTCTTTCAATTTATTTGTTACTATATTTAATTTCAATTTATTTCAAATTTTAGCTTTATTTAATTATAATCAATTCTTATTAACTATTTGATATGCTCCAATTTTTTATTTAAATTGATATATATTACAATTTGATTGTCAAAATTGAATATAAATTCTTATCATTTCTAATTTTATATACTGTATTTTTTAAAATTTTAATATAAATTATATATGTTTATTATACATTTTTAATCAATTCTTTCTTTCTATAAATACATGTATTTGTTAAAATATTTTCTCTCGGAGAGGAAAAATGATCAAGAAAAAAATAAATAAAATATTAAATATTAAATTATATAAATAAAATCAAAGTATTTAATATAGAATCATAGGCAAAAAAATCACAAAATATAAAAAAAGGGTATTAAAAGAAATAAGATGAATAAAACAAAAAATTGTAACTCTAAAAGATGAAATTAAAATAAAAATATTAAAAAATAGATTTGAAATTCAAAACAATTAAAAAACTAGATACGTGATTGATTCTCCTTATTTTCTCATATGTGTACACTTATATTACACCTAGAAATTTATTTTAAACTGATTAATATGTTTTTATCCAAGGTGTTACGTTTCTCTATTAATTGATTTGTTACTATGTTTAATTTCAGTTTGTTTGTTTGTTTCAATTCTATCTTTATTTAATTATAATCAATTTTTATTAACTGATTGATATGCTTCAATTTTTTTATTCAAATTGATATATGTTACAATTTGATTGTCAAACTTGAATATAAATTCTTATCATTTTTAATTTAATATTTTATATTTCTTAAAATTTAGAATAAATTATATACATTTTTATACATTTTCAATCAATTCTTTGTTTCTATAAATACATGTATTTGTCAAAATATTTCAATCAATCCTTTGCACTAATATGAAGTGAAAAATCAAATTCAATATAGTTATGAGAAAGTGAGAAAAGAAATAATCTTTTTATTAATTATATAGATCCTATAAAAAATATTTTATCTTAACTATCTTTTTCGCCTCCAAATATTTTATATTATGTAGAATGTTATCTCTTTATGATTTTGTGAAATAAAGATCAAATTTCATTTAAAGATTAGATTTGTCAATCTTGTTAACATGATTCCACAATTATTGATTGATTGCATTATTTTTGTTATTTTTTTGTATCAAATCATTTTTTAATTACAAAATTATAATTATATGATTATCCTATCGGTGATTATCTGTATTTGAATTATAATATATTTGCCACATTAAATTATAAATTAGGATCAGTCTAGGGTGAAGCATTACGTGGGTGTCATACCGGTATGACACATCTTTTTAACCGTTAGATCTAGAATTATTTTTTTTAACGGTCTAGATTAAATGAATGCAACCTGCTAAACCAGTCATGTACTTTTTGCCAATTGATCCCTTCGCTTTTTTTAAAAAAAATTGTTGTTATTGCAGTTAAGATCTTATTGTTTTATAAATTAACACACAACCCTTTTTGCAGTTAAGATCTAAATGCAGTTATACAAACGTCTTTTGCAGAGCTTCACGTTAGGTAACAGAAATGTCTTTTGCAGACTTTGTTTTATTTGAACAGAGTAAAACAGAGTGCATTTACGTAATATAACTTGAAAAGCTTCACGTTAGGTACATGCTCAAACCAAAGCACCACATTCTAGCTAAACGGGCACAAGCCTGCATTAGTCTTAATAAATCTCAATCATGGAAATAGTAAAAGTCTTCTATGCTTGCTGGATAATTGAATGTTAACCAAATTCTAAACAGTCGACCCGTAGCATCTCAGAATTCTTGGAAAGGTGACAGCTACTTTCAAAACTTTAATAACACCTAAAACTATGCCATGATTAAGCATAATGGAGAAGAATATTGCAATAGCAAATAGCTTTTAATGAACCTGCATTTTGTAAATATTGTGTGTGTGTTTAATTTTTTTCTCAAGAAAAAGAAAGAAGAAGAACGAGTTATTAATTATTAGTTTATTGGATTTATCTTATTTTATTAATTATTTTCTCTACTTATTTATTTAATTTAATTAATTATTTAATTTAATTAATATTTAAATTAATAAAATGTGAGTATATTGATATTGATAAAGTATTTAATAAATACAAAATTTTAATTGAATATAAAATACATTCAATATTGCTCTGATTTTAATTATTTGTTCATAAGTATTAGAGTATAGACTATTTATACCTCAAACTTCTCCAATAGAGAGAAAATTGCACATAATTAGCTTTTCACTACCCTTACTCTCAGTAATTTCAACTAGGTCCTCACCCGTAAATTCTACAATTTTTTTTTTGTTTTTGCAGGTAACATGACCTGTTATTCCAGGTTAAAATAGTGTCATACCGGTATGACACCCACACACTGCTTCACCCTAGACTGACCCAATAAATTAAGTAGCTACAACAAAATAAGGGTTAACATTTATTAGCATTAAGAAAATTTAAATAGGACTTTAATTTATTTCAAAAATTAAATTAAGAATATTTTTTTACGTTCCCGTTTTAAATTTATGGGTACTGGTCCAGTCATAATGTTTCTAAATGCTATTGAGACAAGTGTTAAGTCTTTTTACACATAAGCAGTAATAATTGATATTACACTTTAACCCATAAATTTTTATGTTTTACAATTATACACTCAATTTTTTTTTCAACCTCAATTAAATTCCTATGGGAGTAAAATTTGAATTTGGAGAC
This sequence comes from Sesbania bispinosa, assembly GCA_026901365.1. NCBI lineage: Eukaryota > Viridiplantae > Streptophyta > Magnoliopsida > Fabales > Fabaceae > Sesbania > Sesbania bispinosa. Next base: position 177,348 of record QLOH01000661.1, on the reverse strand, counting down.
GTGAACTTCATCCGCCTCCCTGCCAGGTTGCTTCTGTACCTTCACGAACACCGTCTTGGGGCCTTCTATTTTTAGTTGTTTTATCTTTTTTTTGTTCGTTTTCTTTTTAGCATTTATATATATAAAAGAATATCACAATAACAATATAGTGGACAACACCCAAATAATCAAAGGTCCCCAACAATATAGTGGTCATGCTGGAGATTTTCCACCACCATCACTATCACATCCAACTAGATATTAATACCAAAATGTGTGAAAGTTGGAAATTTTTAACAATATAAATGCAAAAATAAATAAAGAAAAAATACTTGGAAATAGGGAAAAGAACTGAATGATAAAGGTGGGACTGAAGCTATCTATGTATGATCTATAGAGGTATGTGCTTGTTTCAGTGAGGTGCAAAACTTGAGAGGCTAAATGAGAAAGAGAAAGTGGAATGGGACAGAAGTCTCAATGATGGGAAATTGCTCGGAATTAAAGTAGAGGAAGTAATTGTGGAAGAGGATGGAACCGGGACAAGACTACTTGGACGGGGTAAAGGAACTCAGAAAAGAAATGGAGTGGAAGACCATAAGCATGACGAGAGAAGAAATCGGAAAGAAAAAGGTACAGGGCAACTTCACAATTCACGAAAATAGTTAATGCTAAATTTATGTAATGCAATGATGGCTAATTGAATACACGTGGCACAATATTATTGATACACATCATGACTGGACCGGTACCCTTTAATTATTAACTGGACCGGAGCACTCACCTATTTTTTTTTTGTGTAACTATAGGTATCCCCTATTACTAGCGGCAATCCTATTCGGGACTTATAAATGTTTAAATAACGAAGAGAAGAACTATGGAGATGACCGGGAAAAAAGAGAAAAATAGGGTGAAAGATAAATGCAATGTAGTGCAATGAGGAGGTGTAGAGTAGGTGAGTTTCTCACTTTTAGATCATGAATTTATAATAAAGAGAGCTAATTAACATTATATATTACAATATATTATACAATTTAAAAAATACTTTATTTATATTATTATATTATACTATTATAGTATATCATATCATATAATAATATAAAAATATTATATTTTTATATTATTAATATAATATTAATATGATATAATACTACATACCAACATAATATACTATATATAAATTATATCGTACAATATTATCTTATGTATTCTATGCTGATATTATATTATATTATATTATATTATATTATATTATATTATATTATGTTATGTTATTATTTAATGTTTTGTTAAAATATAATTAAAAATGATTGGTCGCAGTAAAGTGGACTGTGACCTCAGACGGACTTTACTTACAAATTTAGGGGTTCGAATCCAGGAGTCGTCACTCTTTGGAGGACTTTACCTAACCACCATCCCCGGTGCGAGGGTTAAACCTACAACTATGTCTGTGGGAGATTCCCGATCAAAGACCAATAAATATTACAATATGATATACATACTAGGGATTGGCTTAATGGTGGAATATTTGGTAGTTTGCATGAGGTCCTAAATTCAAATCTCAGTATTTCCATTATACACCAAAAGACAATATAATATAATTTATCATATTATATGATTTTATATATATTAAATTATATTACATAAAATAGAAAACAAATTACAATGTATTTTTAAAAGCAAATCTCGGCTATATTTTAGCGACCAAAAATACATTTAATTCTATATTAAATTATAAAAATATTTTAACCTCAATTGTTATGGGTCATTTACTTTCAGAAAATATTTTTTATTTTTAATTTTAATTACAAAAAAATGTCAACTTTTTATTTTTATTTTATTTCATATTTAAGAGTTTGTACAAAGAGAAACCAACAAAGTTGTTTTCACTAAACAAAATTTTGAAGACAAGAAACAAAATGAAAATAATATGATAATTTTATAATTAAAACTAAAAAACAGAAAATGAAAATAAAATGGCCATAGATTTTTCAATTAATCAACTAACAATTGCCTTCAAAAAGTACATATCTAATTCCTATTAAGTAAGGTCTCAAGTTCGCAATGTTTTCGACTTGAACACCACTACATTTTATGAATGGTACCTACAGTCTAGTCTAGACCAAGAAAATGTTTCAATTAATCACTATATAAGTTTATATCAACTTAGAGCTTGTTTGTTTTACCATTAAAAAAATTCTAAAGATACATTTGGTCAATGAAAATCAGTTGTTACTTTTGCCTAAGTGCTTGTTTGGTTCCTCATTATGAACAATGGGAATCAATTCTAGTAAAAGTCATTTTAATTCACTTCCATCCCATGTGTTTTGTAAATTGTGTATCATTTATCTCCAACCATTGATTCTATAAATCTATTAAAATCAATTATATACTACTATAAACCAAACAAACGAACCCTAAATATAGTGAAGAGTGGGGACTCAAATCCTGTCCTATTAATTAGATAAGATGGCTCAATTTAGTAAATTTGAAGCAGCAAACTTTACTCAAGTTTTTTGTCAAGCAAACAGAAATAGTTTCCAACTCAAAACATCTAAAGTTAATTTGTCCACACACAAAGCAAGCAAATAGACACAATTCAGAATGCAGAAATAAAACATAAGTTCAACAAAATCCATAAGACTTTCAGTTTGCCATTTTCTAATAAACCAGTATTATAGCAATGCTCTACTAATTTAGAGCTGGAGAGATAAGTTTGGAGGAGGCTCTTCATTATCCCAAAGAAGTTGCAGACTAGCCTCTTCTTCTAGCTGCCCCCCAGCAGCAACACTTTCTCCATTGTAATTCATTATACCAACTAAGGGAATTTCAGAAGATGGTGATGACATTGTCTCTTGTAGAGGAACTGGGTTGAAAGGATTCATTTGGCTAAGCTCCTGCATTTGCAAGTCAGGAAAAATATTTGTTGTTGGTGAAAGAGTGTAAGTGAAATATGTTGCTTGTGCAGGACATGCTCATGACTTACCTGATTTGGGTAAGGGTTGTTGTTGAGGTCTGGTGTACCCAATAGAGCTTGGAAGCCCCCAGGTTGTAATGCAGTACCTAAATTAAACAGAGAAGTCTCTGGCTCATTAGAATACTTTCCAGGTTATGAAAGAAGAATAGTTAACCCTTAGACGTTATTGTTAGGAATGGACTGACCTTCATTTAGTAGAGACCAAAAGATGCATTTGAGGGATTCATGTCAGACATGGAGTCTTGTGGCCTTGGCTGAGACATAAGAGATAGCCCTGAGCTTGAGCGGTTGATGCTAGGGCCCATGATTTCTTCAACCCTTATTTGTGGCATGAATGATGGCCCTGAGAGGTCAAAGCTAGGCATGGTTTCTCCATCAGCCCTTATCTGTGTCATGAATGATGGCTCTGAGAGGTCAATGCTAGGCATGGTTTCTTCAGGCCTTCTCTGCTGCATGAATGATGTTGGCCTAGAGTGGTTGATTCCAGGCATGGTTTCTTCAGGCCTTCTCTGTTGCATGAATGATGATGGCCCTGAGAGGTTGATTCCATACATGGTTTCTTCAGGCCTTCTCTGTTGCATGAATGATGGCCCTGAAAGGTTGATTCTAGGCGTGGTTTGTTCAGGCCTTATCTGTTGCAATAATGATGGTCCTGAGAGGTTGATTCCATTCATGGTTTCTATAGTTCTTCTTTGAGGCATGAATGATGGCCCTGAGAGGTTGATGCTAGGCATGATTTCTTTTGACCTTCTATTTAGGGTGAGTGTTGGCACTGAGAAGTTATTGCTTGACATGGACTCCAATATCTTTGGCTGAGACCCTGGGATCACATATGTTGGGTGGACTTGGGTGAGTCTGTCTGGTTTAGAAGAAAGGGTGCTCCATTGTGAAGTGTTTCCAAACATATTCTCATGTGGGGAAACCATGCTGCCCTTTGAGGAACCAAAAGTATCCATGGTCCTTAATCCCTTGTTAGCACCCTCCCAAATGTTAACACCACCAGCAATGGTGTTGTTATTTTTATTTTGTTGATATGCTGCTAGAATATTCAATGGGCTATTTAAAAAGGGACGGGCAAGAGTCAGCATCTGAGCATTGGTGATAGCATTTAATTGTAGTGGTGACTGTGGTCTAGGCTGATGCATAAGCTCACTGGCTGAAACATTTCTAACGATGTTTGGGATTGGAGCGTCACCATTCAATGGTTGCTGAAACTTTAAGGCTTCTAGTTTTTTATCAACAACTTTTTTAGCTGTTGGTCCCAAATCTTTTACAAATGCCAGCAGACTATCTTTGTAGTTACTAGGATCTATGTTCAGCTGCAATGCCAACATGCATTATGAATAGTATTAGTATTTATAGCTAAAAATTGAAATTGGAATTCTTGGTATGTGGTAAATAAATAAAATAAACAGCTACATGAAAGTAATATTAGTTGAAGTTTCACAGGGTCAAATATGTACCTAAAGTATAACTTTAAAGGCAGAAGTAAAATTTGAATATATTTCTCAAAATTTTGGACTAAAGAAAGAAATTTGCTACTAGTTAATCCTGTGTTTACAAATTTGTCCAACCCATCTCAGTAGACTTCAATTCAAAGTCTTGAATGATTGTATTTGATGGTTTAAGTATTGTGTAGTCCCAAAAAAGTAAACATATCTCAACATTCAATTTGGGATAAGTAGAAATTATAAATAATTTACAGTTGAAAGTAGCTCAACCAACATAAGGAAATTTTTGTTTTTTGTTTCCAAAAAGGGGTGGGGTGGAGGGTTTGATAAGTTATAACTACAAGTTGTGCATCAAATTTAACATATTAAAAAATGACCATCATGTTTCTCTTTGACTCTTTCAAATGAATAGCCATTAGCAGATCAAATCTAATATACAGTGTCTGACAACAACAAATAAGGATGCTTTATGTTTAGATGCGACCTTATAAGATGTACTACTTTGTTTCTATTTTCAACATGTTCATTGTACTGTATACAACCATCATTCATTTTTATTATCAGATCATATGATTGGTTGTTTATAGATCATCCATTTAAGTAATTGTTTGAGAGAAAAACAGAACTTACTTGAATGTTTGGCTTGTTTGCAGTTAGAAATTCTGAAATCCATGGCTTGTTACTTGGATTCAAATATGTGTCCCTCCTTTGTGTTATGGGAGCCTTAGGATGAGTAACATTGTTTCTCCCTGTGTTGAGGAAAGACATAGGAAAAACAATAAGTTCTTGTTCTTAACCATTAAAACATTTTCATGTGAGTTTTACTTCAGTCAATAAAAACTCATTATACTTTAGCAAATAGCAATCCCTGTAATTAAGATGATATTTGATTGAGACTTCAGAGCCACAATTAAAAACATGTTAGTTCTTCTACCCTTGTGTTTGTGGTCTAGGACTTGAATAGAGTAGGCAAAATTGGGGGCAATGTAATAATAACAAGATATGATTACAAAATGTGCTACTTAAGTTAAGGCTCTTGGATTTCATCAATATTCATTCAATGATAATGCAATAATAAGAAAATGATGTCAATTAGGCAATTCTTAATTACCACATCAAAAGGTACCACTGAATCCTCCTTCCATTAAATATTTTCAATATATATTTTTGTAAATATAGTGAGATGAGGACCATTTCTTTCTGACTAAAACAAAACCAATTTTGTTATCACTATGTTAGAATGAACAAATGAGGACTAGGACTACATAAAGGCAAGTTATAAGTTTCTCTTACAAGATGGAGCCACATAACATAATGGTTAGTACTGCATAAAGGTTAAGTGAGGAACAAATTTCCATACCAGTAGGTTTAGGAGAAGCCCTTGCCAGCTTTGAGGTTCCCACTTTCCCATCCTTTCTACTTTGGCGTTTCTTATTGAGGAATAATTCTAACTCAAAATTACTAAGGGCAGAACCTAAATCCTCAAAAAACCTCCTAGCATGAGAATTAACATCTTCAGCCTGGAAGAAATAATATTGAACAAAGCTTAGATCAATTTAAAATTTTATTTATAATGAATATAATTAATCTATAGCTTAAGTATAAAGAAAACTGAACGATACTAAGATTGAAGTTTTCTACATTATTTGGTCATACCGCTTTGTAATATCTTGAGTTTGAGGGAAAAGCAGTCATAGCATTGAAGCATATCAGATACACATCTCTCTGTACATAATTGAAACATAATGAACATCAGTTTAGCATAGAGGGAATAATTTTCACAACTAAAAGTGCAAAATAAAGAGGTGAAATGTATTTAATGTCAAGAGACATGGTAGCTAATGTCAAGAGACATTGAAGCTACCTTAGATCATTAGTTTTTTACTAGTTGTTGTCAATTAAAAGTACAATGTACAAGTGATGAGTGCAAAAAAATTAAAATAATACAGATTCATTCTTAGAATAATTAAAACTCACCCCTCACCTATGTGACTAATGTGAAAATATGACAACTGCAATTGATAGAAATCTTTCACAATTCGAATTAAATAACGAAAAGAAAAAGTGAGCTAGAAGAATGTTTATTTTTCTTCCAATAGAATATGATTATTCTGTTAAGACATTTGTGTGATTTCAATCTATACAATATAATATATCATTCCTATTTACCAGTGCCTTTTTCTTACAAGAAAAAACACTAACACCCTTTTGTTTGAGAAATTACACACGCATTCCTTATACTGTAGCCTACACAAAGTATCTTTTAAAATAACAAAGTAAGAGAGGTAACTAGATGTTAGTGTAATTAGATCTAATATAAGGTAGGTCAATGTAATTATTTCAAAAATTAATGTTATTCCATGATATTGAATCACTGTGTCAATGGGTTTTAAACATGATCAATGCTCATCATATATAACACACACATATACATTAACGGGGGAAGAGGTAGAGGATAAAAATATAAATATGATGATTTTCAAACCTTGAATCCTTCTATATTTGTGTAGAGCCCCTCATAGAGCTTAGCTCTCATCGTTCCAAAGTCCATGGGTTCCTTCACTATTTTATAATAGGTGTCCCCCTTAATTTTAAAGTAAAAGTGGAAATTCAGCAATACTCACAAAGCACAATTGTCAAATAATAATAAAAAAATATTAATTAGATAGTGAAAAGGCAAAAACTAACCACATCAGGATTCATGGGCTCTGCAAAGAACTCATCCGAGTCTTTCCTACACATTTAAATGACTTTATAGTTATTTATTGATAGAAAATGATTGGTGTAATAAAGAGAAAAAGTAAAAGGAGGTGGATAAAGAGATATAAGAAAAACAAATGTTTATGGATATATTTTTACCCTTTTCTAGTCATTTAACACAAAAAGTAATCATAAGATAATTAACATGCTTTTCACCTTTGTATGTAATCGAGCATATTTTCAAGCATCTTCTTGTCTGGAACACCCTCTAGAGATGTGACTACAAGTGCAAAATACAACAATTGTTATATCATTACTCAAGGAATATTATATATGTAATGACTTAGCATTGTCAGGTGTAAAATCTGCATGAGGTTGAGATAATTAGTAAGCATACCATATGTTCCTGCACTTATTGCATTCCAAGGGAATTGTCCATCCTGCATTGGCTTTGAAATGGCAAAGTGAAAAAAAAACAAAAGAAATACAGAGGATGTGGACATTGTATCAAATATTCACTAAAGGGTGCAAGAGTGCAAGTGTTGTATCAATAGCTCAATAATGTTTCAAAGCATGATGAAAGACTTGCTTTAGAGAATTTTTGCCCTCACAGAATTTACTAAAGTATTGAGTAAAAAAACACTAGCAAGATACAACAAAGTTTTTGGCAATTAGTATTATTGAATAATTAACTATCTATTGTACTACTTTCTTTGTATTTTTTGAATTAATAAATTCTCACAGTATTTATCGACTATATTGAACCTCATCAAAATTTTCTTAAGTAAGATACGTTTTCATAACTTGTTCTCTCTCAAATGAAATATGCTTTCATGAAGAGTGATGTTCTGAGAAACTTCTTACAAAGAATTATATCTCAACCGTGTTCACTCTTTTGTAATATTTTTAAATCCACCAAAATTGAATGATGTTATTGATATACCAAACCATGCATAAAGTTATGCAGAGATAGACTATTCCAAAAAAAATTATCCTTAATTCTACAAAAAAAAAATATTTCATCAACTATTTATATCAAATACCAATTCATGCAATGAAATTTTTTTATTTGTGTACTACTGCAAATCAAAAAATGTTTCACACAAAGAGTTCACGTATCATAAATGCTAAATGAAATTACTGAAACAAGAAGAAGTTATATGCTGTTAAATGCATGCTTTGATGACAATCAAGAAGTGACATTTATAATATTTTTGTTATGATTGACACTACTCAAAAGAAAAAATTATGTAAACAAATAATAGAGAGAGAATGACAAGAACCAGAAAACACACCACCTTATTCTTGCTTCCCTTTTTTGTTGTACCATGATTCTCATCCTCATCAGAATCATCTAACTGATCTTCTTCATACACTTTTTGCTTGCCTTTATCCTTATTTCCATTGCCACTATGATTTTCTTTGTTCCTTTTTTCTAGTTCCAGCTCCAACTTCCTCTTTTTTCTTGTTGTCTCTTCTCTTCTAATTCAATAATTCTAGTACTTCTCCTTCTGTCTGGATGTTCTGATTCATCTGCAACTTCAAGTGTCACTTGTTTGTTACAGACCATGTATATATATGTGTATCAAGACATGCATTTTTACAAGACTTTGTATTGTGCATTCTATTTCTATCATTAGATTTAGAATGAGTTTCTTCAAATTATATGCAATGTACATGTATGTGCTTGTGTGTGTGTGTGTATGTGTTGGAGTAAAGCGCAAAAATAAGAAGAAAAGAACTATACATGTGTTACACTATCAACTTTGGTACACCAAGACTCACAACTATAATTTCTAATAAAAATAAAAATGACTTTTAATTTATTAATTATATATATATTTCGATAAATTTTTAGAATATATACCAAATAAAAGCCAATAAAAAGATCAATTTTACAAAAATATATAAAAAGAAAGCTCAAACATTTGAAATGTTTCTCTTTATATAAAAGGAGAAGAATATGGGCATAGTTTATTTTATTTTAATTAAAAGTGTTAGAATTAGTCACATGTTATTTTTAATTAGTAACGGCTAAATAATAATTAGCTGTCAATCCCTAATTAGTTGCTAATTAGGATTACATTTAGCAATCATGTTCTTATGTATTTATTGCATACATATTATAAATATAGCATGTGTGGTCTGAGTAAGACACACAGAAATTTCAAAATTCAACATGGTATCAGAGCCTATCCTAGATTCGTTGTTATTGGGTCCCCACCCCTTGATGTGTCCACGCTCCAGATGTCCAGTCCTGGGCGTGAGGGGGTGTGTTGGAAAGTCCCACATTGACTAGTGATAAAGCCATTTAATAGTATATAAGCCTTGGGCAGTGCTCACCCTACAAACTAGCTTTAGGGGTTGAGTTAGGCCTGGGTACAAAATCTAAGATGGTATCAGAGCGGTACCATCCACCTTGACCTGTATCATCACTTTTCCGCAGTTGAGTTCCCAAGTATGGAACTTTGTTCACGTTCAAACCCTCTTCAACCGTTGACACCATTGTCTAGTGCCATCAGTCGCTCTCCTCCGCCGTGTAGTCTTTTCTGGCGCGTTTTTCGACATTTCCTGGACGTTTTCCGCTATCTTCAACTGTCGCTGCCGTCTTCCACCGCCGGAGACGGCAACGAATCCAACCAGCGCCACACCACCTGAGTCTCCCCTCTGAGACGAGCTCAATGCTGCCAGAACTACCTCGAACGGCGTTCTGACGCGCCCACACGCGCCCTAGCTTCGTCGGCGTGTTTTTATGTTGTCAGCAGCCGTCTGCCGTGCGTGGCGGCGCGTCCAACAACCATTCTGGCCGATCTCACCGCCGCCGAACTCGCCCTTCCGTCCTCTATCCCGATCTGGGCATCGTTCGCCTGGTTCATGTCGGGTACTTGTGGGTCCTTTCTATTTTGGATGCATTTTCTCTCCTATTTGCTGTTACCCATGATTTTTCAAAACCTGGAAATGATTCTCGAGGCTTCCCAGAGCAACCTTCCCGGCCACGTGGCTATCCCAGAGCAACCTTCCTGGTCCCGTGGCTATCCCAGTGCAATCTTCCTGGTCCCACGGCTTCCCAGTGCAATTTGCCTCGCTCCACGGCTTTCTAGTGTACTCAATCTAGGCCCTTGATTTATTATCTTCACTTTTGTTAACATGGGTATATTTGTAACAAGCTTAAAGCTTAGTAAGATTTAGCTTGAGGGGGAGTGTTAGAATTAGTCACATGTTATTTTTAATTAGTAACGGCTAAATAATAATTAGCTGTCAATCCCTAATTAGTTGCTAATTAGGATTACATTTAGCAATCATGTTCTTATGTATTTATTGCATACATATTATAAATATAACATGTGTGGTCTGAGTAAGACACACATAAATTTCAAAATTCAACAAAAAGTATACACGACTAAACTCAAATTTAACAAATGAAGAATCGTTAGAACATTATTAATAAGAATGTAAAATCAAAACGGGAAAACAAAGATAATGGGAGATTATTCAAATGTTAAATGAAGTCAAATATATACAATAGAAACATGTGGCAAATTCTTAATCACTTCTTTAAATTGTAGAGTTTGATTAAAAATAAGATTAGTCATGAACAAAAAATGTGATGAAAATCATCCAATTAAATTGGAAGTACAAAAAAAAAAATAAAGAGATGCCTAACCCAAATATTTGTGCAGAGTCTAGGGTGGGAAAATAAGTCACCGGGCATCGTGGAAAAGGTTCACATGACCGGTTATATTAGGTAATACAACAAAGTAGTATATTAGTTATTTGTAACTGAGTACTTTGATAAGGTTATTAAAGGTTATAATTACACACTTTATCCTCTAAAGTGATTCTTTCCTTTTATGAAAGTCAAATCCTCGTTGATGTGTCATAGAGAAGGTGAAAGAAGGGGTTTGGATTTTCAGTGGTCGACTATTGGGAAGTCACCAAATTCGAGTCATCCGATCTTTAATCGAACGACCTAAAAACCGAGATGTGATTTGAATATGATTTTATTATCTCAAATTTTAGGCCATAGTTGACATAGCTAAGAAGGAGACTAATTGTTAAACAATATGTAGTAGGTGACATGAGATAAAAGGAATAACTTTTATTTGTTTGGAGATGTCATTCCTTGTTGACATAGGAGCAATGAAGGTATCACAATTGGTCTCAAACAACAAACAAGAGTACACTCTTGTTCTCTAAAGGCATATGTTTTGTTCTAACTAGAGAATTGAAAATAGTTTCACCACACCCCCCGTCTCCTAAGACGACCCTTTGCATTTTAACTCTGAAGCCCCATAGCACTAGGTCAAGAAGTTGGATTTGAAAATTAAGAAAATGGTGGGTTCAATGAAGATAAGATGTTTTCCATCAACCATGACCGCTAATTGTTTCACTGCCAAGGCATGGAGTTTCTTCAAAATGTTTACGTTGATTGCTTTAACCACCACGACTCGAATTGGAGCGAGAAGCACACATCCTGTTTTGCAAATACAAAATATCCCTAATTCATTTTCCCATCAATCATCTACACTCTCAATATCTTTTAACAAGTATCCAATGGTTGTTTTTCCTCTATCATACCATGATTCGACTTTTCCTTTCTTACTTTAGAAATTACCAAATATTTGTAGTTACCAAACTAGAAATAATAAATTTGAGAAGGTTATTAACCATAATCATCAAGAGACATAAGAAAGACACACAAATTGGAAGGGAGGTTGGGTTTGAAAGAAAACTTCATGACAAGACAAATCCAATCATGTGCACATGTAGATCATAAGGGGAGATAAAATGAGGGGGGAAAATATAATAAAGTTGAGGAACTAGAAGCTGAAAACATGGCTAAGGTAATCAAACAAATTATTTAATACCAAATAGTGGGTGGTTATAGTGAAAAAAAAGGTTGTGATCTCAAACAAACTTTACCTTTAATGTCAAAGGTTCAAATTCTAGAATAACCACTCTTGGGAGGGTTTTACCTAACCACTATCATCAACCCGAGAGTTAATCTCATAACTAAACCTATGGGGATCCCTGGTTAAAAACAAAAAAATGTTCAAGAACAAGTTATGATTAGAGCCGGAAAAATGGGCTAGCCCAACCAGGCTAACCCGCAAAAGCCCGTAGAAATGTAGGGCTCGGGCTTTTATTTTAGAAGACCAAATAACTTATGGCCTTTTTAGCCCGAATCGATAAATCTCCACAAAATAGAACAGGTAGCCCGCAAGACCAATAAAAACAATCGAGCTACCCATGAAAATGTAGGGCACGAGACTTTATTTTAGGAGCTCGAATAACTTTCGGGATTTTTAACCTAGCCCACAAAAACCCGCTACCCGCACTAGATCAGGTGGAGCCAAGTAGCCCAAATTTCTAGCTCAAGTTATGATATTTGATTAAAAAAATGTATTAAACAAATAAAAATGTTTCAAACTCAAATATTTTAGTGACCAAGAATATTGTTCTGGACTAGCCCATTGGGGCCCAAATTATGCACTTAAGGTTATGTCTAACCAGCCCATAGTCCATTATTGGGTTGAGTGGTTAGGTCGAGTTAGACAAAGCCACTTAGCTCACTGCTAGAGGTGGTACACTTAGTGCTTGAATTCTAGAACCTTCTCTGCTCTCAGATGAGTCATTCCTCCCATGCCAAAACCTAGAACCTTCCGTCATTCTTGATTCGTTGCATCTCACGAGGTAGTTCCAGGGTCCATCTCAGCTAATAGGTTTGTCACTCACTCGCAACGAGCTATAAAAATATAGGTCATACCCAATATATATGCTTCATCAGAATGTTACTTTGCAGGTACCCACACCGTGTTCCGTCGTAAATCCACCAAAAAACGACTACGGTCGAACTCATAGCAGATTTCGAACCGAGTCTTCCAGATCTCGACAATGACACACATTAATTTTTAAATTTCAATTAAATGATTATCAATGGATACATACGGAAAGACACATTGATTGGGGCACAGTTGAGGTTAAGAACGATTAATGTGAGACCAATTCAGATCAAGCATAAAGATCTCAATGAAAGGAAATGTGTGAAGTCAATTAAACATAATTATCAAGGGATATGAAGGGGAAAGACACCATTTTTATCGGGAGGGAGGTCAAGGGGTTGAGATTTGAAGGAAACTTAAAATTAAAAAAATCAGATCTTGCATGCGGATCAATTGAAAAGGAAAAATGAGAAGAAAAGGAAAAGACTTGAAATTCAGGGAAGTGAATCAGAAAAAATGACTATGATAATTTTTCAAAAAAAAAAAGACCAACCACAAATTGTAATATTCCATTCAAAGAGAATCATCAATGAAAAATTGCCTTTATATATGATGTTAAAGACATACCCATGGTAGCTAGATAGACAGGATCAACCTGGGTAAAAAACCAAAAAAGAAAGCATCAAATATAATCCATAAACAACATACATACCAATTCAAATTCACAAGAAAAGATGAAAGGTGAGAACTTTACCAAAGCTACTAATCAAAGGGAGTTAGAAGAAGAAACCACTTCTTTGAAAGCTCAAAATCTTTTAAGATTCTCAAAATATCTACTACTCAACATATAAGAACTCTACTGCATTTAGCCCGGTCACTTATAGTCCCTCTATGTAATCTTAGCATTAACAAAAAGGTTTTTTTTTTCTTTTATCAAAATAGGAAATTAGGCATGGCAGACAATGGCAGGTTCGCTAGTAGTCCGTAACGTAAATTTGACAACTGGTCCATGAATAAAATATATTTAAAATAGTGTTAAAAAGTATACTTTTAAGTTGCATGCATAAGGCCAGTTCATATTTGCATCAATTTCGATGACTTTGTTAGTGTCGTTTTCAATGACACATTTTATATGTGAAAAATAAATAAATGATAATGTAATAGATGAATAAAAAATTATTAAACGAAAGGCGCTTGGTTTTATTTTATATAGGCATGGAAATCAAATTCGAACCTGTGGTTACAGCCCGCTCCACCCCGATTTTCATAGGGAAAACCCTCTTTAATTAGGTTTAAGGATAACTCAACCTCGACTTTAAACTGATTTTGACAGGAGTGAGGGAGGGTTTGGGTTACAAGTACTCGCCCTTACCTCGAACCTGCCCCAATTTAATAATTAAGTAATAAAAGACATGCTTACATATTTTTCATAAAATATGATATAGTTCTTAAGTTTCTTGTTTTTTTAATGTTCTTAATGTTTATTTTCATATATTATTTTATTAAGAATGTATTAGATATGTATGACTTATTTAAAAATTTGTATTTAAGTTATTAAAATGAAAAAAAATAAAGTAGGGTGAGATCTTCGCGAGTTTCCCCAAACAGGTAACTCACAAGGATGAGGTTAGGTTTCATAATTTCAAACTTGTTCTACTTAAACCCTCCCTTATACCCACCCAACCTTGGTTGAGGCTAGGGATGTCAACGAGGCGGGGCGGGACAGGTAGTACACTACCCACATCCATGCCCGCTAAAATTAACGGGTACCTATGTTGGTAACAGGTATCCATGGGTACCCAATAATATTTAAAAATTAAAATTTATAGAAAGAAAGAGAAAAAATGTCATATAATATATCATAATATCATATAATATTAATATTACATAATATAAATTAACATCATATAATATCATTGTGTGTTAATAAATTAAAAATATCATTATAAAATAGTAAAAAATAATTTTTATATCATCATAAAATAATAAACAATTCTAATATTTTAATATATTTAATAGAAAATATATTTTAATGAAAATATACGGGTACCCGCGAGGCGGAAAGTGTAATATCTGTCCCCACCCATTTAGTAAATATGCGGGTACCCAATGCGGTTATATCCACGGGTATTCGCGGATGCGGATTTTTTTGACATCCCTCGTTGAGGCATGGATAGGAAAAACAAAACATGTCCTCAACCTGCCCCCTTGTCATGACTGATTTTATGTAAGAGCAAAACCCGCCCTCGAACTATTTGGTAAAAATTTTAATTTTTTTCAAGGACTTATCTAGTGAGTACAATCTTTTGAAGGTTTAATTGGAGACACAATAGCCTTTTAGGGACTAAATTAAGAGTTTACTCTATTATTATTATAATATAGGAAAATTCAGTTGAACAATGGTATAAAATATTATATTTATTATTATATTTAATATTACATTTATTAAGTGCAATATATTAAATGTAAAGAAATATTTATTATATTTTGTTAAATTTTAGGGGAAGTTGTTTTTATCTCCCCTTGAGCAGGGGCGTAACCAAGGGGGGGCGTGGCCCCAAATTTTCAAATTTTTATTAACTATATAAGTCTCGTATAATATATTTCATGAACTATTACTTCGACAACCCTAAAAATTTCGTAGATTCTGTAGTATTAAGTACTTCTTTATGACATTTTTTATTTATCTTTATTTTGTCAAAAAAAAAGTTTTAACTTTTTATTACTTCATTTTTTATATTTATTATTTTTTTTCTTATTTAGAGAAGATTAGATAATATTCAAAATTATAGATAAGATTTTATTAGAAATATTAGTATATAAAAAGTAAAAAGATCAAAAGGGGAAACATACGGGCATTATAAAGAATAGGAAAGAAGGGAGAAAAAGTCATTAGGTAACATAATATAACATTAAAAAAGATTTTGTTTGATTTGAATATGTTTTTTAGAATTACATGATAAGAAAAACTAAAAATTTGATTTGGAATTATCTGAATTAAATAAAAGATTTAACGAAAAGGAAGTTGAACTTCTTATACCCAGTTCAACTTTAGATCCCAAAGACTCTTTAAAATCATTTGATATTGAACAAATTTGTCAACTTGTTGAGAAATTTTATGCAGATGAAGGAACGAAGAGTTTTATTTAAATAAAATTTATTATTCTTAACTGAAATTATTTAATAGTTTTATCATAATTTTTAACAGGGTTAAATATGTTTTAGTCCCTTAAAATATAGCGAAATTTGGTTTTGGTCCCTCATTAATTTTTTATTGGTTTTGGTCCTCCATTTTTCAAAATCACATAATTTTAATCCTTGTCATTAGTTATATTCTGTTAAGTGATGACATAGTAATATTTTTTGTGGATTTTTCTATGTATTTCCTTTCAAAATTTCCAGCAAATTTCAAAATTTTAAGGAATATTGTTTAGATTCTAAAATTTGCGAGAAATTACTATATAAGTAAAGAGATTTTATAGCAGCATTTTTTGTTAAAAAAATTTATAGTTTTTTTTTTAAATTTACTACACATTAATTTTCTAGAGAAAAAAACACAAGAAATTCCTATAACTTTTTACTCGGGAAATATTGTAGTGAAAACTGCGAAAGTGACTTAACAGAGTACTGTTAATAATGAGTACTAAAAGCATGTGATTTTAAAAAATGGAGGATCAAAACCAATGAAAAAAATAAATGAGGGGCCAAAATCAAATTTCACATATTTTGAGGGACGAAAAACATATTTAACCTTTTTTAATATTTTATTCCGCCCCCCAAAGAAAAATTCCTGGCTACGCCCTTGCCCTTGAGGTACCCTAATGTGACACTCCCTGACACTCATCTCCTTTATTTTCTAAAAGACACCAACCTCCCATAAATTAGATGATGTATGTCTTCTATTAAAATTGAAAAAATCTCAAAATAACCCTCAAATGAAATCACCCGCAAGCCTTGTTTAGCTATGTTTAAATCATTTTCCTGCACAAAAAGATCATTAAACTCATTCTCTCATTCTTTAGCATATTTAAAATATAAGATTTTTATTTTGTGAAGAGTTAAAATCCAACCATCTCACAAAGATAGATTTTGGTTAAGGATAATCAATGAACTTTTTTCAATCTCAACCATTCCATCATCCCATATGTAATCAATGTAACATCTTAATTTCTAAATCCAAGAATTAAGCCCGTTGGAAGCAAAATTCCCGAATTTATGAAATTATTTCGCACCATTTAGATATCGTAAGTACAAACATCATATATCGCTTAAGTTCCAACGACTACTTAAATGGTATATGAAAACATAAACTGAATATGTATATATAAATGCCAACAAGGCTACATGTCTAACCAATACATAATAATTTGGGATACCCCCACACATGTGCCCTAAACAAAATAGAGAGGGTCCGAAGACTGTACATGTACAGACATATTCCACAAAAGAATAATATACAATGTAGCATAATTCAATCATAAACAGTGTCTAACAACTAGAACATAACATCCTGGGCCCAAAACAAAATATAAATGAACCCTCTCCCCAAGCTCCAAGCTCACTGTCCGGTGTGGGGAGGAACCTATGCATCTAAAATATAGCCAACAAAATGTGTGGTGAGGTGGAGGTCTCAGTGAATATAACTATGCTCATGCAGTGTAGGAAAGGCAGACAGATGCTATACAACAATTAAGCAAGTACATATTGAATAACACAATCATTTATAACTCAAGTGACTATGATACTCATGACCTGTTTTTTCCGGCAGATGAGGTCTTTTTACTAATTCTAAGGCTAGACCTGAGCTCAGATTACAAGGAACATCTCCCTTGGGGACTAATACCCACCACTTTTTCTGGACCGAAGTCAAGTTTTCACATATTTTTCTAGGCCGAAGCCAAAACTCAAAATCTGGACCGAAGCAAAACATTCTGGGATGAAGCCAAATACTCAGGGCTAAAACCAAACTCATTTTAGTCTTATTCTGGACCAAAGTCAAGCTTGATTACTTAAGGTTTAGTGGCCATAGGCCAAATTTGATTTTCAAGCTTTCAATGTGTAAACCAACCATGCCGATAATATACCAATGCACCATGAGTGTTCAATCATAAAACAATTTAAAGAAACCCTAACATACAAGCCCTAGCTCATGCCTTATTTTACCATGTTGGTTCAAAGCGAAAATAAAATAGGATAACAATCATTACACAACAACATTCAAGATTAAAGAAAGGGAGAAGAAGGATTAAGGCTCATTCCATATATTCAAACAAGATTGAGAGTGGGTGTGTGAGTTATACTCATCTCAAAAGAGCTCTAAAAAATGGAGGATTGAGTTGAGGGAGGTTGGGGGATAAGATCCTTGGCTTCCTTTAGCTCCAAAGCCTGCTTCTCTCTCTAGGAAGTCTCTCTAAAGTGAAGGGAATGGGAAAAAGTGGGAGAAGAAAACCCTAAAAGTGTTTTTAAAATAATCTGCTCGCGCTTGAGCGAGGCTAAGCAAGAATGCTATTCTCGCTCAAGCGCGCCCCAAGCGAGCCTGAGCGATATTTTAGCCTGAGAGCCCCATTTCTAACTCAGTTTTCTTGCTCAGGCTACGCTCAAGCGAGTTTGGGCGAGGAAACTAGAGTGAAAAATCTCCCTTTCTACTGATACCCTCGCTCAGACGCGTCCAAGCGAGCCCCGAGCGAGAGTATGGGGATTCATACTCTTGATTTTTACTCTCCTTTGCTTCTAATTTAGTTTTTGCTTCCCTTTTCCTAATTCCTTTTATAAACACCTCTTCCATTACTAATTTTATTTGTGAAAATAGTTAGAATTGAGATGTTCAATTCTACCCCCTTAAAACAATTTTGCCCTCAAAATTGGCTACAAATACAAGGAAATTCATCTTACCTCAAGTAAACAACTCGAGAAACTGAGAGCGGATATCATCCTCCTTCTCCCATGTCGCCTCCTCCGGTGACTGGCCCTCTCGAAACACCTTCACCAAGGGGATTGTCTTATTTGTCAGGGTTTTGACACTTTGGTTGATAATCTGTGGAGGTCTAGTGGGAACTGTGAGGTCCTCCATCAGTTAAATTATTCTTTTATTTCATTAAAGAAATATATATTTACCTCAGAGATTTATATGATAATTTTTCTCTATTAAGAATAAATTAGAGTGTTTTTGTTTGTGATTATTTTAAAAAATAATCAATTTTAAAATTTTATAATGTATTTGATTCAGATTCTATAGAAAATCAGAATAAAAAATAATTCTAATTATAAGTAAAAGCTATTTATAAAAATAATCAAATGAAATAGAAGAGAAAGAATGTTAAAAAATATTTTTATGATCATAACTGAACACAAATTAACTCATGAAATTTATAAAGAATTTTAAAAAATAAATCACTTTTTTACACCATCTAAGAATCATTTATTTTAAAGTTTAAACAATGAGGCCCTAATCTGATTTAGGTTTATGTTTTTTATGAATTAATTTAGTTAATAAATAAAGTTTAAAATAATGTAAGTATTTTGATTTTTGACGTAGCAATTTTAATTTTTCTATGATGAACACAAAAAAATAAATTCGCTAAGATAATATAATGTGTTTTTGTTTCTAACTTATTTCTAAAAAGTTAATCATTTTTTAACTCTCCAGCGAAGTTTTAAAAAACAATTATTTATGGATGTTAATTCACAAGGTTCCTAATAAGTATTAATTGATTAAATATATTTTTAATCCATTTAAAATTAATAGATTTGATCTCTTAAAAAGTAAAAATATCCTTTTTAATCTTTATTGATAAAATTATGTAGTTAATTTATAACAAAATTTGTAGTAAAATTATAAAAAAACTAAATTAATGTATTTTTAATTTTTAAAAAACTCAAACACCTATTTTTTAAATTAAACCAAATCTTCACTATATGGACTGAAAATATATTTAAATAATAAAATACTTTTAGTTGAGTGTGTGTGATGTAGCATAGTCAGTCACCTTCCAATTGCGAACACCATTCCGCTTCAAACGCTATTTCTTCCTTCTCTTGTCTTCTTTTCTTTCTGTCTCTGAATCACAACTTCGATCCTTTCGTTTCGTCGCAAATTCTCTTCTTTCTCTCTCTTTTGTTTTTATGTGAATGTGAAAACCCATTCACTGCAAAACAAAGCAATTAACCTCGATGGCCACTCACAACTACAAAGTCTTCAGCTGCTTCAATAGGAAGTTCAAAATCACCGAACCGGGCCCACCGCCCGATGTGGAACGAGCCTTCTCCGAGTTCACCGGCGGCGCAACCTCCATGTCCGCCGATCAACTATGCCGCTTCCTGACGGAGCACCAGGGCGAACTGGACTGCACACCTTCGGATTCCGAACAGATCATCTCGCAATCGCTCGAACAGGATGGCGTGAATTCCGATGGAGGACTCAGCCTCCACCAATTCTTCCATTTCTTGTTCCAACATGATTTCAATAGCCCCTTGAAATCCCAGGTCAATTTTCTCTCTCACAAAAATATATACTGCTACTGTATCTGTTATGTTTATTTTTGAATGATCAGAGTATCCACTCGCTCGATTCCTCAAGCATCTACTCCTAGGTATAACTTATTTGAAATTAATTAGGGATAACACCTAAAGATATAAAACCAAGAAAGAAAAAAAAGTTTTTGATATCCTCGATCATAGTTTCTAGGAGGCTTATTTGTATTAAATAAATTTAAATTTAACACATTATCAAAATGTCCAATTGTTGATTTGGTTTAGATTTGAGTATAATTATTCTAGAATTGGTAGGTGTGGTGGGATTAGATAAAATCTTTTTAGGAATGATAATTCTAGGATTCAAACCAGTAAACTCTGATTATGATTATAGTCCACTTTTATGGTGATTAACCTAACCAGGGATTGGTCTAAGATAAAGTAATATAGCTTTAATAAGTTTTTTTTTTTATATTTTACTGAGTTATTATTGTAAAAAGTTTAATTTGTGTAAATATATTTTATATAATACTAATATGATAAATAATGTGATAATATATTATGAAATATTATTAAATATTTTTACTGATAATAATATATACAAATTAAATTCTTGTCATAAACTGTTAGGTCAAAATTGTTGAATGAGTATATTAATATATTAATTGTTCAGTACCGTACGATTTTTTTGTACAAAAATCATTATCTAGTAACTAATAATTAATTAATTAGTGACAAATACTTGAATACAATAGATGAAAAGATAAAAATAATTAATTATCCAGTGCCAGCTAACATTTCATACCAATTCATCTTCACCAAAAAAAATTCCATACCAATTCATTCGTACTCAGCATTTGTCAGAACAAATTTGGTATCAAAATTCTTGTTTAATTAAATTGTGGCTTTTTCCTGGGATTTTTGTTTTGTATTGTTTGAATGAGTTTTTCACTGTTCAGATCAGGACATAAATATGCTTTAATTTCTATGTTATTCACAATCACATAATTTTCGTGAGTATTAAAATTATTTACAAATATTTTTTCATTATATATTAAATTTGTGTTTTTATTCTTAATTTTATAAAAACACATCACATTATTTTTTTTATAAAATATGTATTTCATATTATCTAAAAAATCTTCATATGACTATTTTATTTTTTAAAATTTATTTAAATTCAAATTATTTAATAATATCAATATGATATTTTATTTTATAATAAAATATCAAAAAATATGTCGGTTAAATCACCTTGCATTCCTATTCCATTAATTATTTGCCTTCTATTTCCTGACAACGTCACAGAGAGCTGGAAAAGTCTTCTTAAGGATAAGGAACCGGGACCCATCTTACAGTGAGTTTAGCTTCCTTGCCTTTAGGTTCATGTCCATTGTAAAATTCGAAAGGGACTTGTTTACGACAGTGCAAAGAAACTGATTAAAGAATGGAACATTTTCTTTTTTTTTTTATGAGTTGAATGAAATATTTTTCTGTTCACCGAAACAAAATACTTTTCTGTTACCATAAAAAAGTCGGGTGTGAGTAGGTATAAAAATTTGTGGTTTTCACTTTTAAAAAATAAAAACTCTTATCAAATAAAGAAATAGCGTTTAATATATTAATACTTTAATTTTGATAGATATTCTTTATTTTTATTTCTAAATCATTATTTTTAAAGTATTTGTTATTATTTTTTAATATGAAAATACCTTAGACTGAATATATGATGGCCCCGTGGTCAAATATCTTTGTACTTGACAGATAATAAATCCAGACACGTAAACATACTGAATCGTTGGGTTTTAGTTTGAGTATGTGTGTATCTAATATAATTTGAATTAATAGTAAATGCATTTTTGTTTTTTTAGTGTAAGAGGCGATTTCCCAGAAAGAATGAGGACTCATTTGGGAGAAATTCTTGCCATATGATGTGAACCAACGCAATGAGCATTAAATAATCATCTACTTCAAGAATCTCCCCTATAATTTGGATCAATTTCTGGAATTACATTGTTTAGTTTGTGCGTGGAGCAATGATTTGTGAACAATCAATAGTTATACACTAATACTAGTGTTTAAAATTAAACCTTCAATATCCTTATCTTTGTTAAAGCCAATTTGTCAGAGAACCACCAGGAAAAGAAAAAACATATATAGATAGAAGGGAATTTGTTGAAGACGTTATCAAGTTCAAGATTAGTGGTGTCTTACTATTTTTTTATTTATTTTGTGGTGAATTTAGTAATCTCTTATTCTAGTGCATCTAGATTTTGTTTCCCCTTTTTAATGGGGTGTAATTTTGATGCATATTTTCTAAACGAACAATGATTTAGGTGACTTCTTAACAATATGAATGATGTCTTATTCCAGGTACATCATGACATGAATGCTCCATTGTCACATTATTTTATATATACTGGCCACAATTCCTATCTGACTGGGAATCAACTGAGCAGTGACTGCAGTGATGTGCCAATCATAAAGGCTTTGCAACGAGGTGTGCGAGTAATTGAACTAGATATATGGCCAAATTCAACTGAGGATGATATCGATGTAGTTCATGGAAGGTGCTAGCTGATCCTTTGTTCAATCTTGTAAAATTAGATAACTTTCCTTTTCATATCTTTTGATCTTGTAGTTTTGTGAAATATTCTTCACACAACTTTATAAGACCACTTATGCACATTTTTCTGAATTCTTGCAGAACTCTTACCACTCCTGTCACACTTAGGCAGTGTTTGAAGTCCATTAAAGAGTATGCTTTTGTTAAATCTTACTACCCCGTCATTATAACTTTAGAAGATCACCTTACTCCAGATCTTCAAGCTAAAGTTGCAGGGGTAGGTCTCCCTTTTACTTCCTCCCTCAAGCATTTATTTCAAGTTCCTATTTTATTATGTATTGAAAGTGAATTTCCATCTTATTATTATATGTAGATGGCAACTCAAATATTTGGAGAGCTGCTTTATTATCCTCAGACAGATTCTTTGACAGAATTCCCCACCCCAGAATCACTGAAAGGTCGAATTCTTATATCAACCAAACCACCAAAAGAATATCTTGAATCCAAGCAATGTAATGACAAGGAATTAACTGATGAAGGATCATCATCACCAGATGCACTGGAAACTGATGTCAGGGTGAGTATAGGAATGAGAATTGATTTACATTTTTTTCCCTACATCAAGGGAGTTTTTATCGTGACTTTAACCTGTGAATTTCTACCTAAATCTCAACTACTTGAGCTAAGCTCAAGTGTCATTTGATTTATATTTTATATGCTCTGCATGTTCATTCCATCTTTTTCCTCCCTAACTCGATAGCATAATGGAAATGATCAGGATGATGAAGATTTGAATGCAGATGATGAAAAATCACACCAGCAGAGTGCACCTGAGTATAAACACTTGATTACAATCCATGCTGGGAAACCGAAGGGTGATGTACAGGATGAATTAAAAGCTGGTGGTCAAGTTAGGCGCTTAAGCTTGAGTGAACAGGCACTTGAAAAGGCTTCTGATTGTTATGGAGCTGATATTGTTAGGTAGTTTTCTAATAGCTAAACCTGGTAGCGGTAAATGAAAAGATTGTTTGTTTACAGTTTTTAAAAATAGAAAACTGAAAAACTTGTTTGACAGACAGTTTTAAAAAACAGTTTTGAAAAGTGTGTCTGTTTTTAAGTTTTTAAAACTAAGAGGCCGTTTGGGGTGGTTTTGAGTTTCCAGTTTTTGGTTTTCAAAAGATTTCAGTCAAGTTTTTACAACTCAAAACTAAAAATTAAAAATCACTTTTTGTGGTTTTCAAAACGTCCATTTTGAAAACCACAAAAAGTGATTTTTAGTTTTCAGTTTTGAGTTGTAAAATCTTTGTTGAATTTTTTTTAAAAACCAAAACCTGAAAACTCGCAATCATTCCGACTCTGAAACTACTTTTAGGTGTTTTGGAAAACTGTTTTTAGTTTTTCTGCTTTTATATTGGAAATTCTGTAAATAAATCATTTCATTTATAAAAAACTGTTTTTAAAAACAGTTTTCAAAAACTAAAAAATAAAACTGAATCAAACAGGCTCTTATGACTTAAAGTACTTTAATAGCTTACAACCTCCCTACTGTCTCCATAAGACACATTTCCCCTTTCCAGGTTTACACAGAAAAATATTCTCAGAGTGTATCCAAAGGGAACACGTGTGACCTCCTCAAATTACAAGCCACACATAGGGTGGATGTATGGAGCTCAGATGGTTGCATTTAACATGCAGGTTTGACTTATAATCATGGCTGTTTTGAAACAAAAAGGGGTTAATATCTTTTTTCCTTTCAGTCTTGATGCATATGTTCTGGTGTTTTCTTTAGGGTACAAGTACAACAGGTGGTATCTACTTAATATGTATATGTGGGCTTTCCAACAGGAACTAGTGAACCAACATTACATATTTGAACTATTCTTTTTTGTGAAGCAATCTTACATTACATGCATTGATGCATATTGAAATAGTATTTCCAAGCTATTTGTGTCCATCTACATTTATTTGTTTGTTGCATATGATTGCTAGTACCAGTAAAAATCACTGCTAATGCTATATTTCTTTCTTTCATCATGTATGTTCCATATGAAGAATTTCTTACTACAGTAGTACACAGTTTATTGTGGATAAATGAAATGATAATCCAATGTTTGTGTAAGATCCTGCTTTCAAGTTTTCCTCTTTTATTTTAAATCAATCCATTGATAGTTATGTGGTAGAGACTAGAGATTGAGCTAAGGGAATTTGAAAGGCAGTTGTCTAAAATTCGTTCACAAAGCACTCAATCTTCAACAATAACTGACCTTCTAATGAGTGGTTTTTCTTTATTAGGGGCATGGCAAATCACTCCGGTTCATGCAAGGAATGTTCAGAGCAAATGGAGGGTGCGGTTATGTGAAAAAGCCTGAATTTCTAGTTGAAAAAGGTCCTCATGATGAGGTTTTTGATCCTAAAAGAACATTGCCAGTGAAGAAAACATTAACGGTGAGATACTATTTTGAAAGGTAAATCAATTAGTTCGGTGACATCTTCTGAACGTCTCCATCTGCATGCAGGCAAAAGTCTATATGGGGAACGGTTGGTCCTCAGATTTCAGCCAAACACACTTTGATTCATACTCACCACCAGACTTTTACGTAAAGGTTAGTTGGATAATGATGTTAACATTTTAGATTAGGAACACTAATCTCCCAACAGACAGAACAGAGTTGTACATTTGTTGGTGTTAAGAGATTCTTAGCTGTTTTTTCATTTGTCAAAAATGCTTTAACTGTTTTCAAAGTACAATTTTTGTGTAGATCATGTCTAGAATCTGAAAAGGAGAGACACAAGTTATTTTATATATCCTAAGCATTTGATGAATTCATTTAACAGGTTTGTGTTGTTGGAGTTCCTGCTGATATGGTCAAGAAGAAAACAAGGGTAATTTCAAATAATTGGTTCCCTGTGTGGGATGAAGAGTTTGATTTCCCTTTGACAGTTCCAGAGCTGGCTTTGCTCCGTATAGAAGTTCGAGAGCATGATAAACATGAAAAGGATGACTTTGGTGGACAAACGTGTTTGCCAGTCTCAGAGCTGAAATCTGGATTCCGATCAGTCCCTCTGTATGATGAGAAGGGCGAGAAATTAAAATCTGTGAAGCTCTTAATGCGGTTTCAGTTTAGATGAAGTATAGGGATCATCCATATAATAATCTATATATTCTTATTAGTTTATCCTTCTGATGAGTAGGAGCATCTGCAAGGTCATTGTAATGATAATTATCTTTATCTTTTTAGCTGCTTGAAATAGCATTGCGAGCTATACTATATTTGTCATCTTATCTGCACCATCACCATGAATACAAACAGTATTAAGGTGTATACTGATGCGAGACATGAGACCAATAGTGTGCGGGGCTTTCTAGATTTAACAGTAACACCGATGGCATTCAAGTTTTAAGGTGTATACTGATGTGAGACATGAGACCAGAAGGTCATGAAATAGGTTAACTTAGAATATGATGCCATACCCTCTATATGAAGAAACTGATCCGTGAATCTAGGTTGGTGGGGGTCTCTCACCACAGCTTCACATGGTGGTGCATACCATCCTTTGCCTGGCAAATTTGTTTTACTTGAGAGTGAAGCTCTCCATGACCCACTTCAGCTAGGGAGGTGTCACATTACAATTCTATTATTAACTTTGATCTTTATACACTTACATATTCTTTATATTTCTCTTTTTTTCTCATCAATTAATTATACATCTCTTATTTTCTTTTTCCTTTTCTCTCTTTCATATACTTCTCACACTCAATATTGAGTATTGAGTGTGAGAGTATCTTTTTCATTCATCTGTGTCACCCTTTTGAAATGTAGCTAATAGGGATCCTTTTTAAGTCCCGGACAAACTCAGTAGAAGAGAGATAGCACCTGCCCCACTTGTCTAGTGACAAGAGAGAAATTGCTCTCAAATGTACCATTGCTATGCTCTTTTTTCTACCTTTGCGGTTTACTGTAGTGACCATCTACAGATTGTTACAGTACCGGTATTAAAGGCCGAAAAGATGAGGTCCAATATTATCCTCAAATAAAATATTCCGCGGTTAAAATGAATTAGATTTGTACTTAATCTTTTTTTTTTTTGACGCAAAATTTATACTTAATCTTAGTGTAATATTTTTTGTATATTAAAAATACTTCAAATAATGTAGCTGCATATGCAAAGATAAATACAAAATAACTAATGCATGTTGTTAGTCTAAGTGATCAGCAAATTAATTCTTTCTAAATAATGTGTTTAATTTAAGTATTGTTAATGAAAACATTTTATTTCATTAAATGGATTTATTCCATTCAGCTCAAATTAATCCGAAGTCATCTTGACTTCTTCTAATTCTAGAAAAGAAAAATACAAAATGGCATATTGGTGTTCATTAAAAAAGCCTTTGGTGAGGTTATCTCATATCTGCCGACATAGCTATCAAATGATATTGATTGACGGGGGCTCCACTTCTTTCATGCATCTATCGCTTGTTGTCACCACATGGAAATTAGATCATCAATCATATTTATTAGCTGAACTACCCAGTCTTTATTGGAACCGCATTTCTATTACTTACATAATAGATATTAACAAGTATTTTATCCGGTGTAAATGCACGAAAGTTATACATTGTTTTATAATTAATATATTTAATTATAAAATTTAAAATATATATTTAATCTAAAAATAAATAATTCAAATTTAATAAAATATTTTAAATTATTAATTACTTTATTATATAAAACATTTTAAATCATTTAAAAAATAAAACTTTAAATAATTTTTGTTTTTAATACACTAAAAATTTATTTTATAAAATATATTTTACTTTTATTCTCTTAACCAATAATATTTCTTTATTTTTTTAGTTTTAAAACATTCTGCCTATTCAAATAATAATAAGATAACTAGGCATAACAATGAAACTCGAGTTGTGTATGTAGACATGTTTTAGTGTCAAATTTGACAGGGAAACCTCACTCCCCAACCCGACCCACTTTTTGATGGGGGACGTATTTGAGGATGCAAGTGTCCGCTCTCAAACTCTATTCAATATAATAATTAAATAATTTTAATTATAATAATTGTTAAATAATAAAGACAAACTTACATATTTTTTTTAAAATATAATATAATTCTTAAGTTTTTATTTTTAAATATTCTAAATATTTATTTTTATATATTATTTGATTTAAAATATACTAAATATATATAACTTATTAAAAAATATATTTAAACTATTAAAATAAAGAAATAATAAAAAATAGATGAGGTGGAATTTTCATAAATTTCTCCAAATTCAACCGGGCACAATACTTTTTTTAAAAATACCAATCCCAACTTAATGAGGTGAAGAAAGTAAAAATGAAGTGTTATTTCTCTCTTATATTATTTGATAAAAAATAAAAAAATAAAATGAAATATAAGAGAATACTTAAAAAATAGGAAAAATATATTTTTTTCTCTCTTGAGAAAAAAATTCTTTTAAATGAGACTTTTATCTTTAAATTTCTCTACTCTCTACCGTCTCTAATGTTGTGTTTGTTACGAGCGATTCCGGGAAAAAAGAAAAGGGAGAGAAATGTCACAAATTTCTATATATAATCGGGTTTGGATTGGTAAAAGGAGAGGGGAGAGATTAGAAAAAACGGTGGGACCCACTGAAATTGTAATCTCCCAATGAGAGAGGAGAAATGGGAGGGAGGAAGGGGTTTGAGTGTGAAAAGTCAATTTTATCCCTAGTTGGGGTGAATTATTTAATGTTTTTTTTATTTCAAGTATAGTTTAGTTTTTTTACTTTTTTACACATATCTCTCTTATTTCTCCACAACCAAACAACTACTATAATTAATTTCTCTTCTATCTCTCTCATATTTCTCTAATACCAAACAATCTCTATTTCTACTATATTTCTCTACTATTTCTCTCTTGCTTATCTCTCTTTCAACCAAACAAACGGTAAAGACAAGATATATACTGTCCCCTCTATATACTATCCCTGCCTCCTGTGTTTCCCCACTGTCCATTCCATTCTCTCAACTTTTATTACGAAATCCATTTTCAATTTCATTCATTTATCTATTTTCAAGCAGTCCACATGGAGTTTAAAAAAGAGTGCCAAGTGCCTAGCATCTCATTGGTTGGAAGGTGGGTCCCTCCTTTACATGATATGACAAGCTAGCTCAGGCTGTTGTGAATTTTCTGGTTCTCTCTCAGTCCTTTTCGTTGCCAACAAAACAAGAAACGTATAAGGTAACTATCCATTCTCCGATCAAAAGGTTATCTTCAACACTTCACACAGAATCCACACGCACTCACAAACCTTATATATAAACACTGCCAGTTACTTATCTTCTCCAGAGAGAAACTGTTTCTGACTGAAACAAATTAAGGAATGTCCAAATCCAAACAGACTTACAGCGTCTGCTTTTGCTGCCGGCGCCGCTTCAAGCTCGCCGTGTCGGAGGCCCCGCCGGAGATTAGGGACCTTTTCCAGCGCTACTCTGATGAGAATGGGATCATGACAGCTTCTCATCTACGCAATTTCCTCGTTGAGGTGCAGAGACAAGAGAAGACCACTGAGGAAGAAACTCAGGCCATCATCGATGGCCACAAGCATTTGAGTATCTTTCATCGAAGGGGCCTCAATCTCGAGAGTTTCTTCAAGTATCTCTTCAGTGACGATAACCCTCCCCTGTTACCGTCTCGTGGGGTAAACCTTTTACTTTTTTTGTATTTTTGGGGATTCATTCTTGTCATGTGTAGTTTAATGACATTAGTGAGTTCTAGATTTAGTTTTATTAATATATACTTTCCAATTGTGGTTGCTTTTCTTAATATAGTGGATTTTACCAAATTGTTTGCCATTTTTCTTTTTATGTTCTCTATACTCATAATAGTTCTCTCCAATTAATAAGGTCGATTTCAGTTGAATTTATAGTGATTCAGTTTCATTTTGGTGCTGACTGCTAAGTCTATACTTATAATCACTATAAGTGTATATTGATTGAAACCATTAGCTATTGAAATTTGTAAATTGTAGACCTGAAACTGCAAAAGTCATGATATAGATATGAAACTTTGATACAATTGGGTTCCATCTTAGCTTCTGTAGGTATTGAAATATTGATGTTATATCGTGTATAGTTTTATGTATTCTGTTGTTCTGATTATTGTGTTTGTGTAATAAATGTTATTTCTTCTATTCCAGGTGCACCAAGATATGACTTTACCATTGTCTCATTATTACATACATACTGGTCATAATTCCTATCTAACTGGAAATCAGCTTAGCAGTGACTGCAGTGACGTCCCCATCATCAATGCACTGCAGAGAGGTGTAAGGGTGATTGAATTAGATATATGGCCTAATGCATCAAAGGATAATATAGATGTTCTTCACGGAAGGTAAGTTTACTGGCTCAATTCAATGATGCTGACTTTTAAACATGAATTTAAGTAATCTTCCTTGTTTCTCACCCCCCCCCCCCCCTTCTGTTCTGTTTTATTTCAAAGAAATCCATTCACCTGTTTCAAAAGATATTATTCATTCCAGTTATCGTTTTCTGTTCTGATTTGATGTCGTGTTCGTAAACATGCATTGCCTTGGGAACAAAATTTTGCAGAGGAAACAATTCTCCAACAATTTTATGAAGACTCATCCATCTATTTAGTGTCTGTTTGGTTTCCAATTAGGAACAGTTAGAATCAATTTTGTGGAATTATTTTAAATCACTTCCGTCCATTGATTTCATGCTATTAATTCTTTAAATCTATCAAAATCAATTCCACTCAACCGTAAATCGAAAAGACCCTTACTAATGTCTGCATTCTGGCAAAGCAGGAAAATAATATTATTCCAATATATTGTTACTACTGACAATTGAATTTAGAAACTTTTTCCCTAAATGTTTGGAAATATAGTTCTTTACATATCTACTTTTTTATAAAACAGGACGTTGACTACTCCTGTAGCGCTCATCAAATGTTTGAAGTCTATTAAGGAGTATGCCTTTGTTGCATCAGAATACCCAGTTGTAATAACCTTAGAAGACCACCTTACTCCCGATCTTCAGGCCAAAGTGGCTGAGGTTAGTTACTTGGAATTCTATTTGGATTCAAAATGCTCACTTTCTTATAGTTGACACTTGACAGTCCTGTTCAAATTTTAGATGGTTACTCAAACATTTGGAGACATCCTATTTTGTCCTACCTCAGAAAGCATAAAGGAATTCCCATCTCCTGAATCACTTAAAAGGAGAATTATCATATCAACCAAACCACCTAAGGAGTACCTTGAGGCAAAAGAAGTAAAAGAAAAGGAGGAGGAACCACAGAAGGGAAAGCCTTCAGATGATGAAGAAGCATGGGGGAAGGAAGTGCCGAGTTTGAGAGGTGGCACCATAACTGATTACAAGGTCTGATATTAAGTCAATGTTGTATATAATTTGCCACGGTATTTAATTTTGTAAGGAAGATTGGTTGATTTATTTTCTGGCTTACCATCTTTAGCAGAACAGTGGGGATGATGATGATCCTGATGATGATGATGATGATGATGATCTTGATGAAGCAGAAAAGTCACGTCAAGATGCATCTGCTGAATACAGACGTTTAATTGCCATTCATGCTGGGAAGCCAAAAGGTGGATTAGAGGAATGTCTCAAAGTGGATCCTGATAAAGTCAGACGTCTAAGTTTGAGTGAGCTACAGCTTGAAAAGGCTGTTGTAACTCATGGAAAAGAAATTGTCAGGTATTGTTCACTGTTTCCAGTTAGTCCCTAAGGGAGAACTCTTTTGTCTGTGCCATGGTCACCCTAGTATGATATGAACTGGCTATAACTCTATTTTATAATGAAAATGTAATAAAGTTTACTATTACATTGGCTTTTGTTTCTATCTTTTGCGGTTCCAGTCCAGGAGTTAAGAAATATAAAATGCAATACTAACCACTCCTTGACTATGATTTTACTGGCTCCCTTGATGGTGCACTGCTTAAGTGTCTAACTACTCTATGCTTACCAATGCTAATGGCACCTATCCGACAGAGTTAGTGGTCATATACTCATATTAGTAACTTCTCAGTGCATTATGTTTTAGGTGGCATATCCAACGGTTTTCTCCTTCTTTTAAAATGAAACAAATCCAAAGCTTTTGTATTCTACTTAGCGTTGACACAAACAAACTGCAGGATATGTTGTTTATTTGCAAATGAAAAGAGAAGTATTTATTTCCTAATTGTTTGTAGGTTTACTCAGCGGAATATACTGAGGGTGTATCCAAAAGGTACACGCATTACCTCCTCAAATTATAACCCATTGATTGGGTGGATGCATGGAGCTCAGATGGTTGCTTTTAACATGCAGGTTTCTATTTCTTCCCCCCATCCCCTCCTTTTTTTTTCTGTATCTTGGGATTTCTTGAGGGGTGAGAGGAACTTGGCAAGCTTCAAAGTTCAAACTAATAACAAGAAACTACACTAAACCTGTGAGGTCTAGCACTGTGACAGTTTGAACATTTGGGGCAGT
This sequence comes from Sesbania bispinosa, assembly GCA_026901365.1. Taxonomy (NCBI): domain Eukaryota; kingdom Viridiplantae; phylum Streptophyta; class Magnoliopsida; order Fabales; family Fabaceae; genus Sesbania; species Sesbania bispinosa. Next base: position 144,970 of record QLOH01000661.1, on the reverse strand, counting down.
AGTTTTCAAGGATGATTTATAATTTTGTTGTGCGAGTTGATGTGTGTTATTTTCTGTGACTTTCCCAGTGGTGAGGATGTGAGATTTCTTTCACACATCCCTTCAGCCATATGCCAATATCAGGAAAATGCTATTTCACAAATTTAGTATTTAAAGCATATTACTGACTTATGATATTGAAATCATGAAAGATGTCCACTAATCACTTTCCATTTTGGGTGGTTCCATTGCAGGGGTTTGGGAGATCTCTTTGGTTGATGCATGGAATGTTTAAAGCCAATGGTGGATGCGGTTATGTTAAAAAACCAGATTTTCTATTGAAGACTGGTCCAAATAATGAGGTTTTTGATCCTAAAGCTTCTTTGCCAGTAAAGACTACTTTGAAGGTGAGGGCTTTACTGCCTGGAGATTTGAGTGACGTTTACCAAGCCATAAACTGCCTCTTGCAAGTGTCTCTAGTCTAGATTCTAAAAGTCATGCTTTTCGTACTCTTCTTTAGGTGACTGTATATATGGGAGAAGGATGGTATCATGATTTCAAGCATACGCACTTTGATCAATTCTCACCTCCGGACTTCTATGCAAGGGTGTGTTAAAATACTCTACTAGATCATTAGGTTCCCAGTAATAACATCCACATTTTCTCTTCATAATGGCTTACTTACAGTCAATTGTATAGTACCTTCCCAGTAGTTCTTCTATCATTCATTTCAACTTTATTTGATAAACTCTTATGCAGGTGGGAATTGCTGGAGTCCCTTCTGATACTAATATGAAAAAAACCAAGACAATAGAGGATAGTTGGTTGCCTTCTTGGAATGAGGTATTTGAGTTCCCACTTACTGTTCCAGAATTGGCTCTGCTTCGCATAGAAGTTCATGAGTATGACATGTCTGAGAAGGATGACTTTGGAGGGCAAACATGCTTACCTGTGTGGGAATTAAGAAGTGGAATTCGAGCAGTTCCACTGCATTCCCGCAAAGGAGATAAGTACAACAATGTAAAGCTTCTCACGCGCTTTGAATTCATCTGATTTTTGTGCATCCTTCTGGCTTCTGCTCTAGATTTTGTACAGCCATTACAATATCTTAGTAAGAGTCTGTATGTATCTGCGTAATGTTGTAACTGTTGCTTATTTGGAATGATGCATTTTTCAATTGGTGTTTAGTGGAATATGTAAATGTGTGGGACTAATCTGTTAGGGGATATTGATGTCCCTACCAAAGTGTGCGTTTCCACGGTTTTTGAATAATGCTTTAAGAAATAAGACGTGTACACATGTTTTTTGTCCTTTTTTAATTTGGGGAGATGTGTAGGAGCTGTCAGTGTTGTAAGGCTTGTCAATATACATGGGCCATCATCATATATAGTTGCCACGTATTTATTGAATTCTGTAAGTATGTCAAGTTGGATTTCGGTGCAAGTATTTGAAATTGTGGCAAAAAAAAATGGGTGATGTAGCACTACTCATATTTCCATACCAAATTTAGCTCAACATGGCGTATAAACACACAAATTCTGAAGCTATTTAATGAACATATTTATCTTCTCTAAAATCTATAACGGGAGAGAAACTATAGTTTCATCAATGGAAGACTGCAATTAAAAAAAAAAACTTACAACTAAAAGCACATTGACTGTTTAAACTTTAAACCGAAAACAGACTACCATTGCCAATGAGAGGATGGCGCTGCTGTTATGAGATTCAAACCAGATTGGTCAATATTAGTGGCTACAATTATTGTTTCTTTCTTTCTTGTATTCTGGCTTAAATTCAACCCGACCTGATTTCATTGTTGGAGATTATGCTTTACACTATGCCATATATTAAAAGCTCAAAAGATTTCAAAACATAGATTGGCTTCAAAGGAATGCATTTGAAATCACAGCAAAGGTGAATGTTATCTCATGTAATGAGAACATGAGGTGTCCTGACCTCTTTATTCACTGAAATCTAACATTTTAGTAATTAAAAAATACCTCTAGTTAAATTAAAAAAAAAAATCTAACAACTATGCATGCTTATATGAAAACCATACATCTTGCTTTATTCCTCTGCCGCTTCCCAACCAAAAAAATAATAAAAAAATCTAGTTATAGCCATTATTTTAGTAGACCTCTCTTTATGAACAAAAAGGAGATTGGGAAAATAAAATTTCATGAAATTTGAATAATTAATGTGAAACATTAGTCCTATCAAAGGAATGCCTTCTCTCATTATGGATAAGATTATTCACCAAGCCAGATTGCAAATTGCAAAAATAAGATTAAAAAAATGCTTAAATAGGTTTTTATTAGGAATATTATTCGGTTACAAGAATATTTTTTCTGTTTTTTGTTTGTTATTTTTCTGCATTACCATAGTTAGGTTTTAGGTGAAATATTAACCATGGTTAGCCTTATCTTTAGTTAGAATAGTCTTATAAATAGGGACTGCTTGTATCATTTCAATTATCTTTTAATCAATACAAACTATGAGTTTTCTCAATATTCTATCTGGCTATGCTTGGGATGATCCGTGGGGGTACCCATGGTACTCCTTTACTGCTCTTTACTATCACATTGCATCTCCTCCTCCATCTTATTTTACTAAGATGGTATCAGAGCTCCACCCATGGAGCTCACCTCGCTTCAAGAAGAAGAAGAAACAGTGTTGTGCGAAGAAGCTATCGGTGATTGCTGAGAGTCTTGCAGAGGTGTTTTCTTCTTCTGCTGCAACGACCATTCCTTCATTCTCATATGCATCTGCAGCTGCTCCATCCTCTACATTACTCTCTGCCTCACTCCAACCAAAAATTTCTCCTTCTTCTGTTCCTTCTCTACACAAGGATTTATTCTTCGTTACTGATATTTGCAAAGGATCCGCAGCGAAACTGGAATGGAATCCGTTAGCAGAACCTTTCCACTTTGGAAGCTTCGGTTCTCTGGATCTTCACCGCGAAGAGGAGGACGCTCCCACCGGCGAGGACGAGGACACTGAAGTTCAGATCACTCCGATCTTCAAACTTGAAGAGGTCACTCTCTCCACTAGCGAAGAGGATGACGAACCTATTCTCAACCTCAAAACAAAGTTGTACCGTTTCGACAAGGACGGAAATCAATGGAAGGAGCGAGGAGTTGGAACCATGAAGATCCTGAACGCCAAAGCAGTTCTTGACACTGTTTCAGATTTAAACAAGAGCAGCGTTCCAAAAAATGTTTGTGGACTTAATCGCTGCATTTGGATTTCATCAGAATTGAAAGAGCTGAATGATGATTGTAAGTATTTTGAATCTTACTCTTTTGGTGTTGGTGTCTAATCGAGGCCGTACTCAACCAAATAAAATGAATTAAAGTGCAGTAGGTTGATTAACCCAAAGTCGTCTCTCTCAAGGAATCCAATTACAAATTCAGAATTTCAATCTCATAGCAACACACATACACAAGGAGATTTTGATTATTGTTCATTCTATTTTCTAAATTTTCAAACAGAATTTAAATTTTCAGAAAACAATTCAAGAAAAACGGATTGGTTCTCTACCTCATTCACAAATTGGATCTATCATTCGTTCATGCAAAATTCCTCAAATCCTTGACAGAATCAAATTCGGATTAAGCATCCTCATTAATTTTCACACTAGAATTAAGCAAACTAGCATGAATCCTAATTTCTAATCCTTGGAATTAAGCAAACCTAGAATTCATTTCAGATTAAGCAACCTAAAATGTGAGTTAGATTCAGATTAGAATTCGAATTCCATAAAGCATGCAACTCAATTTCAAATTCAAACCTAAACATCAAGAAACTAGGAGAAGGAAAATTCAAGAATCTGTCCAAGAAATTAAGAGATGAAAACCGAAATTAGAACCTCAATTTCCTTTGTGAATTCAGTAGAGAAACAATCCTTGAAGCTTAGCCTTCCATTTCCATGGAGGAGAAATTCGAAAATTGAAGAAGAGGAAGAAGAAGAGCCAAAATTGAAATTGCAAGAAGAGAGAAAAAGAGAGGGAAAGTGAAGAGTATTCTTTCTAAAATCTGAAAAATGAATGAAAAGTGTTCAAACTACTCAGCAACACACCTATTTATAGAGCCTAAATCACTAACAATCTGATTAGGCCTTAATTGGGCCGAAATTAATTAAAACATGCCCACAAACTAATTACAAAACTAATCAAATTCGGACTTGTGACAGACAGCAACAGTAGGCGATTTTGAAACAGCAACTGATCCTAATTTCTTCATGGGAATATGGTCATATTGCATATCAAATTAAAGCCTCGGAAGTTAGCTTTCCAATGTCACTGGAATCACTCAAATTGGACACCTAAAGATCCAGATATCATCAAAACAAGACAGGTAGGTCAGTAGGCTTAAAAATCCGAATTTAAACAACATTCACAATTAAAGCCCAATTAAGCCCAATTTGGTAAATTCCAATTAAAATAGTGGATTTAATCACAATTATAGTCCAAGAAAGCTAAGATTAATTATGCAAAGTGTGAATAAAAATGTGTTCATCAGTGTCACAGACCTGCTTGGTTATAATATGCAGTTTCTAAACAATGTGATTGTTGGTAATTATGGTGCATGCCAACTGTTCGATGAAATGCCTCATAGGAACATTGTTAGTTGGAATTTCATAACAGCGGGATATACTGCTCTTGCTGGAGTTTTTGCTCCAAGTAAAGCATCTTGAACTCCTGAGACCCATGATACTAGTACAACTATTTCAAATGATGTAGACAACTCTAGTAAAATTGTGTTTGCGAGAACAACGAAAGTTGCTGCTACTATTTCTGCTCTTGTTGTTGGTGGCAAGCTGTTGGAGCCACAAGATTGTGTCACACATATACTCTCTGTTATTGTTAACTTCTCACAGGATAAGTCATGACGTGTTCGTTACATGGTTGCCAATCAACTATATGAGCTATGTGAGGCTATTGGACTTGACCCCACCAAGACTGAATTGGTTCCTGCATATGTTCGGCTGTTGCATGATAATGAGGCTGAAGTACGTATTGCTGCTGCTGGGAAACCCGCATATTAAATCCTGAGCTTGCCATTCAGCATATACTACCAAATGTGAAGGGAGTATTCCATGGGATGAAACATGCTGCTAGAATTATGATCCCACAGAAGAAAGGCTCAATCGTTTCTATGTCAAGTGTATTAAGTGAGATGGGAGGCATAGGACCACATCCATACACAGGGTCCAAGCATGCTGTGTGCAGACTCACAAAGAATGTTGCAGCTGAATTTGGGAAACATGGCATAAGGGTGAACTGTGTGTCACCTTATAGTGTATTAACACCTTTGGTTTTTGCTCATTTTCCTAAGGATGAGAGAACTCCAGATGCTGTGGCTGTTTTTCGTGCTTTTATTGAGAGACATGTCAACTTGCAGGGGGTAGAATTAACTGGTAATGATGCAGTAGGGGAGACAGACAGGGCATTCAAGGCCTTGAAAGAGCAGAGAATTCAAGGCTTTGATCACATTGGCACTTGCAGTGAGGATGGATTTCTGAGTTTGCTTACTGATGGCTATGGAGGAGGCAATGTCTTTGTTAATTTCAGTTCCCTTTCTTGTTTCAAGTTAGTATTGGTTAATACCAAATACCAACTTGCGGGAGGGTATTAGGAATATTATTCGGTTACAAGAATATTTTTCTGTTTTTTGTTTGTTATTTTCCTGCATTACCATAGTTAGTTTTTAGGTGAAATATTACCCATGGTTAGCTTTATCTTTAGTTAGAATAGTCTTATAAATAAGGACTACGTGTATCATTTCAATTATCTTTTAATCAATACAAACTATGAGTTTTCTCAATACTCTATCTGGCTATGCTTGGGATGATCCATGGGGGTACCCATGGTACTCCTGTACTGCTCTTTACTATCACACTGCTGCTCCTCCTCCATCTTATTTTACTAAGATTTGATCCCTCCAAAATATACTCGTTTTCATTTTATTCCCTCTATTTTTTTTAGTTTTTTGTCCTACCAAAATTATACTTTTACAAAATAGTCCTCACCATGAAATAAGCTTTGGCAACCTTCTTCTTTAACCCCATTTTCATTATATAAGACACACAATCCACCATTATTGAGTTTCATACCTATTCTTCCAACTCTCAACAACCCTTGTGCTCCATTGTTGCACATTTGAGGCAGTTGAACCTCACCTCAGTTAAAATTGTATTTGGTAGCTGATATTTGTTCTTCAACTCTTATACTCCAATGTTGCAGATATGAAATAACTTAACGTCTTTATAGAATTTTTTTTTGCAAAATGAAATCTTCCTCTTCATCATGTTTCTCCTAATGATTTGTGTATTGATGTGGGGAAGAATTGATTTTGCTAACATCTACATCTAATCCTGGGAAACAATTTTGGCGGTGCAGATTCTAGAATGTAAGAACTCCACACTCTATTTGTTTCAGTCCCTCTAATATACACTCATTTTCATTTAGTCCCCATGTTTTGGTGATTACTTGTGATGAATTTAGTATACTAGGGATCAACCTATATCGTCTCTCAAGGAAATCAATCAATAACTAAGTACCAAAACACTCAAAACACACACATGGGGTTTTGTTGAAAATTGGAATTTAAATTAGTAGAAATTGAAATTAAGAAGAATTTTGATTCAGAAAGCGAGTTAATCCTTTGGTTTGTTCATAACTGAATTTATCATTGGTATCTAAAGATAATTCTAATTATTGTATTAATCCTAGTTCGATCTTGAATTAACCAATAAATATTAATTAATTCATGAATTTACCCAATACATTAAGCATGTAGATTTTCATCAAACTAGATCAGTGATCAAGCGCCCTTAAATTCTAATTTGTTTATAAGAACCGAAATTCAATAAAACTCATGAAAGATTAAGCAACTCACATGCAATCCTAATCTCTAAATTACAGAATTAAGAAAACTACAATTAAGCAACAAATTCGAATTTTACAGCAAAAGAGAAGAGAGTATGAGAAGAAGAATAATAACAATAATACGAAATTGAAATTAAAATTGAATCTCAAAATAATTGTTATGACCTACACCAAAGAATTAATTCAAGAGTAGTTTAGCCTTCCATGGAGACTTAAACCAATCACAATGATAAATAAAGTTTGCAGCAAGGGCAACTCTCAAATGAAGAGGAAGAACTCTTGAAAACTATATTCCTATAAATCAAGAATCAAAAGTCTTTTCTAATTGATACCTAATGCCTATATATAGATACTAATAAATAAATAAACAATCCCCAATATTAAAAATATAAAACGGGCCTAATATAGTCAGTCCAAGCCCAAAACAACTAAAACAGGAAAGTAAAAATTGCACCCTCATTGGCAGAAATCAGGGTCTGACTTGCAACTTAAATATCTCCCAGGTTAGATGTCCAAATAGTGACATGTTAAATATCAAATTAATGCCCCAGATGTCCGCTTTAAAAAAGCAATTGGAAGAGCTTCAAATTTCAACCTACAGCTCAAGATATAACTTGAAAAGTAAACAAAGGTCGTTACGCCAAACTATCCGATTTTAATCAAAATAAACAAATAAGCCCAAACAAGATTTGGTTTATTAACTCACAATGAAATCTGTATAATTAAGTCTAAATACTAATCAATTGTCATTAATAGGGTTAAAAAGTGTATATAAAATATATTCATCACCATAATCAAATCCCTAAGTGTTAACTCCTTGGCAAGCATACCAAAAGTCAACTGTAGTATAATGATTTATAAGTAGGAGTGTCGATCCCATGAGGAACAGGTTCAATTAAAGTTTAAAGTTCAACTCAAAAAGCATTATAAACAAGGTTGATAAGTGGATTCATGATTGATTTACCTAAATTAAACTAGACTTATATAAAAGTAATGCAAAGTAACAAGGAAATTAAGGGAAATTTCAATGAGAGAAACATGGATTGAATTTCATCTATCTCACTCTTCTGTATTCTGGATGAATATAAACATATAACATTTGAAACTATCAATATTGATGCAACACACAAAAATCATTTATATTGATTCCTCAAGTATAAAATCCATAAGATTAATCCCCTGAATATTGATTCCTCAAATATTCAACAGATTATCCAGCATTACGTTCAAGTGTTATACGCAATCGATATATCGAAATCTATTCCTAGTATTACGATATATCGAGTATTTTCGTTCAGATCAGATTTTCAGAAATACTTTCCAGTTAGATCTAAAAATCGAATTCAATAACTCTATTGATCAGATAGAATCAGAGATGAAGAACAGAACGATAATACCAATATTGTTCGAAACAAGATTACTAAATATAAATATCACCAGAATACATCCGAGTTTGAGTCGATTACATTCAATCCCAAGAGAAAAGATTAGCTACTCATATAGTAGCTTTTACAACCAAGAAATCAAAGAAGATGAAGGATCGTGCTTCCGCAGCTTTCGTCGTCTTCGAACCTCTAAGTTTTCCTTTTTCGAATACGTGACAAACTCCCCGAACTGTTTTCCAACTCTGTTTTATTTTTCTGCGTAAGTGAATTTTGGCTTAAGCCAAAATTTTTGGCTTAATCCAGTAGAATGCTTCATGGTGAAGAAAGGTATTTTGGCTTAAGCGAAAATGGCACCCAAAATTCACTCCCTCTGGACAATTTTGGCTTAAGCCAAAATTAAAATAGAGTATTTTCTTCTTTTCTTCTTCTTCATTTCTTTCCTTTTCTTGGTTTCCTGCAATTAAAACACAAAATGGGATTAAAATGCTTCAAATAAACCAAGACTCGGATAATACTTGCTTGAAATCAAAACTCAAAAATTGGGAGAAATTAAATGTCAAATAAATGCAATTAACCCATAAGTGCCATAATTCCATGCAAAAATATCCTGATATTTGGCACTTATCAACTCCCCCCAACCTAGAATCTTGCTTGTCCTCAAGCAAAGTAGGCAGATACAATGCAACTATTCATGATTTAATTTCTGAAACTGGTTATTTTGAAATCATTTTCATGGTCCTTCAATAGACAAACTTCACATTCCAAACTAAAGATTTGAAAGTAGAAACATGTGGTAACCTCAATATCAACTAGAAGGAGGACAAAAGTGCAATTAATCACCAAAAGGAGCAATTATAACAATGAACTGATTCTAATCAAGGAAATTTTTCTCTCAAGTCTTACTGGTGAGTGTTTCTCTCTATTTTTCACTGAAATTGCACAAATCAACATTGCCAGTCATTTCCTATTCAACCACAATCACACAATGAGCATGGATCTTAAGGTCTTGAAAAGGTTGTAGTGCGGCTAGGCTTCCAAAAATTATGGTTTTTCAGGATAATCAAAAGCACAACTTAAGAAAAGAGAGCATAACTACATTTCAATTCATTCTATATCAACTCTCAATTCCTAACACCTCAATACACCAAATTTTTCTCATTCACAATTTACTCCTTTTAAATTTTATTGTCTTTTTCTTTTTTTCCTCTTTCTCCTTTTCTTTTCTCTTTTCTTTCTTTTTTTTATATACATACATATTAAGGAGTAAATTGTATAGCCAAACCATTTTTCTTTTATAAACACACTTTCACCAACCCATTGTCATTGTATTGACTAAATGCACCTATGCTCTCCTTCCTTTAGTGTGCAAAGGTATGATAATATTTTGATTTTAAGGTAAAGGTACATAATCAAAGAACAATTAGGCTCAAATGGGCTACCACAAAAAATGGTCATTTATAGGTTGGCTATTTGGCACTAAGTTATTTACATTCAACAAAACTTGCCCTAATCATTTCCATTCCTCTTATGTGATGTTATCAAAAAGGGAACTCAAGCAATATCAACTGGCCAATTAACAGTGAAACTCTCAATCTGTTTATGGATTCACACACTCACTGGGTTATCTGTGGCTTATTTCCTTGATTAAATCACCTATTGTTATAATTACTTATCTTGGTCAATTATCATGCACTACTGTCCTAATCCTATTTAATTATGCAATTAACCACATTTTTCCTTTTTCTCCTCTTTATTCAGTTTGTGAAGCTGTTCTAATCTTAGGACACTTACTGAATCCTTATTTCTTTTTAACCAGTTTCCTCAAGAAAATTTTTCTGTCATTCCCAAAAAATTTTACTATATCTATCAGTATTATATCTAAAATACTAAGTGAAAGGCAGTGTAAAACAGTTAACCCTAACTTAACAAAGAAAAGTAACAAGCATTTAAATCAAAACAACTACTGCAAATATCACAGAAGTAAAACACACCAAAATATTGCAGTACTAAAGTCATCTGCAAATATAATCACACAAATAGTACTAATAGCATCAACAACCAAAAACAGTGAAACCATGTCGCATAGAGTTTTGAAAGATGGAATAGTAGGGTATGTCAGTCTCCCCCCAACACTCTATCCAAGTCTGTGTCAAATTCCTCACCATAAATTTCTGCTCCCATTCCTTTTTCATCTCCAGCTGCAGCTCCTTATTCAGCAGCTCCACTTGCTCCAGCAGCTCCACTCCCCCCGGAAAAATTGGACTGTCCTCAGGCCACTGAAGGTAAGTCTGAAATTCCTCTGGTGTCATGTCTGGGTAGGATCCCTTGACGTTATCTGTTTGGTCTCTCGGGAGAGGGGTAGTGGTTCAGACTCTTTTCCCCTTGTTCAATCTGGTGGGATTAATTCCTGTTGTGGTCTTTGTTATTGCCATGGCCTGGAAAATTCAAAAAATAATCAACCAACAACAGCAAATATTCCAAATCAAAAATTAATAATCAACCCACAGCAAAGATTTCAATTCATTACACACAATTCACAATCCAATGGTATGTTTCAAGTGGAACATTCATTTTGCAAACACTTCAAAATGTAACATTCAAATGGCAAGCTACATACCTTGTTAAGCATTAAACATCATTATGTGCAAGCTAAGTTATTATGCACTAAACATCATTTCAAAGTGTAACATCCAAGTGCAAGCTAAGTTTTTAACAATGATACCCAATGAATCATAATGATGTTTACTTGAGCAATTGACACTTGTATGCATGGTACAATTCAAACACCCCAAAATTGCATAAATAAGAGTTCATGCCATTCAAGCATTTCATCAAACAATGTGTGTGCAACTCAAATATAAGGCAATTCCTTGAATCCTATTCATGGTGAACCATACCCATAGCATACAATTCGTCTTTTTCTAAAATAAACAACCCACATTGTGCGTTTTCAACCAAACATTCATGTATTCAACCACACAATGCACCCAAAATTCATAGTAATCCTATTGAGACATTTTATCAAACAATAGGAATGCATCTCTAACAATCGCATTCAAGTTTCTTGAATCAATTCACATATCTCATCCCTTTGTATAATGAACACTTCAAAGCATTCCTTTTAAGCAAACAATCACACTATTTCAACCAATCATTCCAAAATTTCAAATCAAACCACATAGTTCCTATCCTAGGGTTTGTTTAAGCATGAAAAACCATGAAAATGTTCGGTGAAATTGAGGAAAATTGAAGAGAAACTTACCTTGGAAAACGATTGGAGAAAGGGAAAGGGAATTGGAGAGTGAAATTGGTGCTAAAAGTGAAGAAATTTGTTGCCCTAGGAGAGGGGGATGCGCGCTCTTCACAGGTCTTTGAGAGGGAAGAATTGAAATGAAAACTGTTTTCATTTTACTGTGCGTAAAAATGCGTTTTTGATGATTTGGCTTAAGCCAAATATTTTGGCTTAAGCCAAAATAGCCCAAAATGCCTATTTTTTATGTATCATTTTGGCTCAAGCCAAACCAATTTGGCTTAAGCCAAATCAGTCCAGAGAGCCATCATTTCTGTGCCCATTTTGGCTTAAGCCAAACCAGTTTGGCTTTAGCCAAATTCATCCAGAGAACCTTCATTTTTGTGCCCGTTTTGGCTTAAGCCAAATTAGTCCAGAATGCTCAATTTTTCACCCCTATTTTGACTTAAGCCAAATCAGTTTGGCTTAAGCAAAATTATCAGAAACTGATTTTTTTACATTTTTCTGCATAATTGGCTTAAGCCAAAATTTCAGAAATTGATTTTTTTACCTTTTTTACACTTTTCCAAATTTTCTCCAATTTTCACCCAATCAATACTTGATCAATTCTACCCAATTAACTCTATTTCACACATGAATTCATTCCCTACCTCATTCTCTATGATTTGACAAGGTTTCACAATCTAAAACTCAAAATCAAGATTGAAATTCAATTTTTAAAATTTGACCAACTTAAAGGCAATTTTTAGCATCCAATAGTCTCAAATTAGCACCAAAACTCATTTCCATGCAAAACTTGTCCAATTAACTTTAAAATGCTCAAATATGCATGTTTGGCCCAATTAAGACACCTAAATACTAAAAATTGACTTTTGACACACAAACACACAAATATTTACAGAATCACAATCACACACAAAATTGCAATTTAAAAGTATAAAACAGAATTAAGCACTGAGTTGCCTCCCAGGAAGCGCTTGTTTAACGTCACTTAGCTTGACACCTGTTTTCATCATGGTGGTTGAAATTGAAACATTGTGGTGAGCCTTGGTGCTACACCCTTGATCTCTTGTGGAAACAAACCTTCATTTGCCCTTGCCTCATACAGAATTCTGATAGGAACAGACTCTAACCATCTTGGCCTCTTTCTGGAATTAGACCATGCTTCTGACTCCTTTGGCCTGACTTTTCTTTTCTTTGGCCTCTTGTTATGACATGCATGAGTCTTTTTCTCTTGAAGCTTGAGAGATCCATAATTGTCAGCCCTGAATTCCTTTGCTTCCTGCAGTCTTGGCTTTTTTTCTTCATCAATATCAATGAGTACTTTAGCTGTCTTCATAAATGGTTTGTCAAGGATCGGTGGAGCTTTAACATCTTCCTTGACATCCATGATCACAAAGTCCACTAGGAACACAGAATTGCAAATTTTTTTCAAAGACTTCTCTGCTACACTGTAAGGATATCTCATAGACCTATCAGCTAATTGTAAAGTCATTCGAGTAGGTCTTACTTCAAAATTCCCAACCCTTTTCAATGTAGACAGAGGCATGAATCTTGCATACTTTGGCATTTGCTCCATAACTTCTAGAAAAGGAATGTTGAATTGTAGCCCTGTATAACTATCCAGAGAATGCGCAAGCTGCATTTCTTTATCTTTCTTTGAAGGGGCTTTAGGATATGGCAATCTCTTTAGTTGTGGTGTTCCTTCCCCTCTTTTCTCCTTCCTTTTCTCATCTTCTCTTTTGTCACTCTTTTTCTCATTTTCTTTTTCTTTTTCTCTATTTACATAATTTTCTTTATTCATTTCTCTTTTTTCCTCACAACCACTTATTTTCTTTTCACTCTCTATTCTCTCTTTTTCACTCTCCTCTATTTCTTTTTCATTCTCTCTTTCTTGCATCACTTCTTCCTCAGCTGCCAAGTTGTCTCCAATACCTTCCCTTATTGTTATGCCACTCCTTGTGGTGATATCATTGCACTGTTCCCTGGGGTTGGTTCGAGTAGATGCTAAGAATTGTCCTGACTGTTGGTTAGCTAAAGGGTTAGCTAAATGTTCAACTTGAGCCTCAACATTTCTTACTGATGCTTCTATATTTTTCTGACATGCCATAGAGACTTGCAGGAATTCCTCAAGAGCATCATCCAATTTTGATCTTCCTTGTTGAATCGGAGGGTAATTTTGCTGCTGTTGGAGAGCAGGTGCCATATAAGATGAATTAGCATGTTGTTGCCACCCAAAACTATGATTCTGGTAACTTCCCCAACCCTGCGAAAAATTGTCAAGATAATGATTGTTGTTGGAGAAGTCACTAGGAGTTGCCATGCTAGAAAAGTATCTCGATCCCTGATGCATAGCATAATCTCCAAGTGTTCTTCTTGGTGGATATTGACATTCACCATCCATGATTGATTCAGGAGTTGGAAGAATTGGTTGTGATTGTGGAGTAGAGAAACTTCTTGGTTCTTCTCCTTGAGTGATTTCTTGTATGCTTCCTTCTTGCCTCAAAGAGGTTTAAAACACTCAAAACAAGGATTAGCACTAAGTAGAAATTAAAATGAAAATGAACTATGAACAAAAACTAATTACAAAAATATTCACTATGCTTAATAAGCTAACTACGAACTTTAAAAGAACACCGTTCCTCGGCAACGGCGCCAAAAATACTTGTTAACTCCTTGGCAAGCATACCAAAAGTCAACTGTAGTATAATGATTTATAAGTAGGAGTGTCGATCCCACGAGGAACAAGTTCAATTAAAGTTTAAAGTTCAACTCAAAAAGCATTATAAACAAGGTTGATAAGTGGATTCATGATTGATTTACCTAAATTAAACTAGACTTATATAAAAGTAATGCAAAGTAACAAGGAAATTAAGGGAAATTTCAATGAGAGAAACAGGGATTGAATTTCATCTATCTCACTCTTCTGTATTTGGGATGAATATAAACATATAGCATTTGAAACTATCAATATTGATGCAACACACAAAAATCATTTATATTGATTCCTCAAGTATAAAATCCATAAGATTAATCCCCTGATTATTGATTCCTCAAATATTCAACAGATTATCCAGCATTACGTTCAAGTGTTATACGCAATCGATATATCGAAATCTATTCCTAGTATTACGATATATCGAGTATTTTCGTTCAGATCAGATTTTCAGAAATACTTTCCAGTTAGATCTAAAAATCGAATTCAATAACTCTATTGATCAGATATAATCAGGGATGAAGAACAGAATGATAATACCAATATTGATCGAAACAAGATTACTAAATATAAATATCACCAGAATACATCCGAGTTTGAGTCGATTACATTCAATCCCAAGAGAAAAGATTAGCTACTCATAGTAGCTTTTACAACCAAGAAATCAAAGAAGATGAAGGATCATGCTTCCGCAACTTTCGTCATCTTCGAACCTCTAAGTTTTCCTTTTTCGAATACGTGACAAACTCCCCGAATTGTTTTCCAACTCTGTTTTATTTTTCTGCGTAAGTGAATTTTGGCTTAAGCCAGTAGAATGCTTCATGGTAAAGAAAGGTATTTTGGCTTAAGCGAAAAGGCACCCAAAATTCACTCCCTCTGGACAATTTTGGCTTAAGCCAAAATTAAAACAGAGTATTTTCTTCTTTTCTTCTTCTTCATTTCTTTCCTTTTCTTGGTTTCCTGCAATTAAAACACAAAATGGGATTAAAATGCTTCAAATAAACCAAGACTCGGATAATACTTGCTTGAAATCAAAACTCAAAAATTGGGAGAAATTAAATGTCAAATAAATGCAATTAACCCATAAGTGCCATAATTCCATGCAAAAATATCCTGATATTTGGCACTTATCACTAAGGAAAGTCCACCTCCAAACTTCTTTTTGAAATTTGCATACATGTGCGTTAAGCAAAACCTGTGTTCCACTCCTTGTAATAATTCTTCAAAAGTTGGTATAAGTCTCTATCACATTATAATAAACCAAAGCTGGTGATCTTTAACAATCAATAATCAATGAACAAATGAAATGTACAAAAAATCTAAGTAGAATACATACATTTTATTGGTCTGAAATGAACACCCACCTGTTTATTGTAATGTCCCCAATGTATTCCAGAAGAAGTTGAAAAAACCACTTCCAACTCTCTTTGTCTCTATTTCAACTACACCAAATTCCAGTGGAAAATACTGGTCATTAGGGTCCCTCTTAACTACAACCAATAGTTGTCCCCTATACTTGGCTTTCAAATGACAACCATCAACAGGAATGAATGGTCTGCATGCACTCACAAAAAGCCTTTTTACACCCTTCAAAACATATATAAAAATTTCCAAAGTTAGGCAGTAGAGGTGGTTGTGATCTGTCCACCCCAATCTTCACTGTATTTCTAGCACTTGCTATCTTCAATTCTGTTGCACAAGACCACAACAATGAGTACTGTTTATCAGCCTCTTCCTTAACCACATCATTTTCCCTATGACTTGTCGTCCAAGCTATAACTATAGAAATCACAATGGCATGTGTTGTTCTCACCTCAAATTACATCAAATAAGCTCATACAACTATTACTCCTAAACTCCGATTCAAGAACTTTGGCAACCCATTTAGATTTCACATTTTTGTTATTGAAGACCTTGCCATATGTATGAGTAGGCATATGAGTCTTCACCCTATATGTCATGCTTCCCCCATCCTTACTCACCAGTATAAGAAAATCACAATTTTGTTTGCACCTTTAGCATCATTATTTACAAAATTTTATCTGCCCATCATTTAGAACTGAGTGTTAGAATGGGCTCCTTAAACTCATTTAGGGACCCATATTCAATTCCCTATTTGAACTAGAAATCCTTACATATTTCTTCAGCCTTGAATATTGGATAAGTAATTTTCCTCCCACCATCACTCTCCAAATCACCCTCAGACACACTATCTAACTCTTCACTTACATATTGATCATCCATCTCATGTGTTTCATGATCAGTAGCAACCTTAATTGTAATAGTAGAGCTCACCTCATTATTTTGTCCCTCATCGAAACCTCTCCTCCCCATTAACCTCTATGATCTTCTTTTAGAACTAATAAGCCTTCTTAGGGGACAAGATTTTCTCCTTATTCTTTTCTCAGGACTCCACACCTTTGTCTGAACATTAGCGATTGGTTCTTCATTAACAAGAACATTTTCAAACCCACAATCCATATCCAATTGTCATTCCTCTTCACTATAATAAAATGAATCCCCTTGACCCTGTTATCGTTATCATCACCCTCCCAAACATCATTCTCATCCCTAACACCTTGGTTAATATCATTACCCTCATTCACAACCCTATCCCTATTATGCTCTTCCACATCACCCATACCATCATTCTCTTCCTCTACATATACATCAACCATAGAAAATCTAACACAAGTTGTGGCATACTCATAAGAAGACAATGTGTTGAATTTACCCCTATTACCCTTCCACCAAACCTTAAAGTCACCCCTATGACCCAAGTCCTCTTTCAAATCCCCATCACCTCAAAACAAAACCACTTATATATCTTGGTCCATATCATCGAACTCAACCACTTCCCCATCTAAGTACCTCCTCCTACCAACCTTAATAAACTCCCCCTTGTGATGAAATAGAGCGGAAAAAGACATCTTACACCAATCATAAACATAAATATTTTAACAGCCAATTCAGAACACATAGAAAGCATTTTAAATTAGGGTTACAGAAGCAATAATCTAATTCAAAGTATTCCTACGCCAAGCAGTAGTAATCTAATTCAGTTAAATCCTATATTTTGATAACCTAAATTCACACGCACCGTTACAATTTGGGGTTATTTTCAAATTAGGGTTTCATTAGAGGTAAATATGCAATTAGGATTTCAATTGGGGAAAAACTACGATTAGTCTTTTAAATTAGGGAATTGTGAAATTAGGGTTTCCTATGGGTATCAATTACAATACACAAAAATTGTGCCTACCAAGTAAATCTTCCGCTCACAGGACCACTGATTAAAAATGGGATCACAACAATAAAAATGGTACTATCACATGGCTTACATGCAGTTTCCCATCTACACAATGTCCCACATTGTTCACTAAACTCTTAACAATAAAAACATTAAAACATATTAAAGGAAAGATAAAGTACCTTGATTCCTACGCAAAACACCACGCTTCCACATTGTGTTCACGAAATGAAGCACCTATTCGCCGACTCTCCTTCAACATCGTTGTAAGCTCCAATCAGTACCTACACATGCACCCTAAGTTCCTCGCACACTTCACGCCGCATGGCCAACAAGTAGAAGAAACAGAAGCAGTGCCTTTTTAGGGAAAGCTGGCTTCGCCAGAGATAAACAATAGGGGTTTGTCCAATACATATGTTTCCTTTTTACTTTCTTGGTATGGAAAATTATTTTTCCATTTATTATGTAATATATTAAAGTGCAAAACTTATTTGTTGACACATCGGATACCACATAAGTATGAGAAAGCTAGTTAGCTAACAAGGTAACAACCACATCAACAATTTGTTAATTGATTCTAATGGCAATGACTATTTCGTAAAATAATGATTTTAGGAGGACGAAAATCTAAAAAAAAACTTAAGGAGTCTGAAAGGGAAACGAGTGTATTTTCGAGGGATCAAAAACATATTTAAGGCTAAAAAATTAAGAATTTCAAGGACTATGAGAAAGCAAAAATATAATGGATGAGCAACACTTCACATTGAGTATAGTTGCAATCAAATTTCAACAACAAAAAAAAACAATGAATCATAAATAAGATATAACAATTGTTTAGAAGTTAGGCCAAGATGTAGTGCACCTTAACTACTTAAAGCATTAATGGCTTCCCTTCTTCTCTTATGGGAAACAGATTGCAAAGACACTTTAATGTGGATATATGGTGTGTGTGGGGGGAGGTTAGTAGGGGACAAGGAAGTCAAATAGTACATGTCTCTAAACATGTCTATAGTGAGCAATGAATTAAAAGAGGGGTTGTATGATAGTGTGTGTGTGTGTGTTTGTCTTTTGTCGGTGTATGTTGTAGGGAGTATTTTATTGAAACCTCAAATGGGTTAGGCCATTTTTGGGAATAGTCGTGTTTCTAGTTAGGTACCTTGATTTTTTTTCAAAGGTACTAGACTTCAATCTCGGTATTGCATTTTTTCATTGTGGATGGAATTTCGCCACGTGTGGCAACTTTTTATTTACAATGATGGTTGATTTTGTATAATATGACAGGTTTTCTCATTTAAAAAAGAAAGCAATTTCGTTTAAAAAACGTGAACCACAACATTCATTTGGTTTCAATATGCTATTTTTTTAAAGAAAAAAATACATGCATACCCTTAAATTAAATTTCAAAATCTAAAAAAAATCTATTTACATCATCTAAACATCAAATAAAATCTCAAAGGTATATGATTTTTTTTCCAAAAACTTCAATGGGTAAAAGGGTTAGTCCGCATACACTCTTTAAGTTTGGGTCTATCGTAGACCTCCACTCTTTATTACTATAAAAAGTAAATTTAAAATAATAAAAATATATTATTAATTTTTTAATATTAAATTTATACTATTTACAGTAAAAGTTTACCATAGACCAAAAATATTTCCCCGTTTGCAAACCTGCAAACTACAACCTAAATACACAACTCTATTTTTATTACTCAATAAGAAGATTAGGAAAAATCTTTAGTTTCAAGTATGAAAACTCAAAATTTAAGGGTCTGTTTGGTTTGAGGAAACGTTTTCTGTTTTCATTCTGTTTCCTGTTTTCTGAAATTTTACAAAGGAAAAACTGGAAATGCTGAAAACAGCAAATTTTTGTTTCCAACATTTCCAGTTTTTCCTTTGTAAAATTTCAGAAAACAGGAAACAGAAAATAGAAACAGGAAATGAAAATGCAAACCAAACAGGCCCTAAAGTTTCCACTAATTAGTGGCGTATGGTTATTGCAACAAAATGATACTAATTTTATAGCAAATGCTTAGCTAAAGATTTAATATGGATTATTAGTAAATTACTATTCCCTCAATTTCATATCTTTAGTTATTTAAAGTTATGTATATAAATGATTTTAGAGTAGATCATTTTAATTTTGAATTTATGATTAACTCTAAATTTTATTATTATAAAAAACAAATTTAATTTTATAATATATTATTAATTTTTTAATATTAAATTTTTAGCATTTGGAGTAAAGGCCTTTGTGACTTTTGTTTTGTGATGTATCCTAAGATGAGCACATAATCTTGTGCATACGTGTTAAGAAATCTTTACATGGTATATAATTTTATTAAATCTCTATTAAAATACCCTTATTTATCTCTATTTATTTCATTAATTAAAGTAATTATTCATAATATTAAATAATGATATAGTTAAAAGAAAGAGATAAATTAGACTTGAATTTTTGAAAAATAAAAGTTTTGAAATAAAAATAAAAAAAATATATAATAAAAGGGTATACCGTTTTGCTATTAAATTTATTAGTGCAATATTCACCATCTACCTTGTTTGTGCATCTAGAAAAATCTAAGTTTTAATTATTTGTTTTGGGTTTTTTTGACAATAAAATGGTTTTAATGATTTTTTTAGGGTTTAGGTTATTTCAGTAATTAGATTTATTATATAAATTTTAATTTTAACTAAAGTTAAAAAGTAATAATAGACACTTAGGGCCCATTTGGTGCACATGATAAGAGACAGAATATGATAACTTTATCATATTCTATCACTTATCATGTGTTTGTGGCACCAATAAGATATGATAACTTTATCATGTGACTTATCCTATCCTAGAATATGATAGGATAAAAAAATTTCTTCCTAATATGTCCTCTCTCTTGTTCCCTTCTCTTTCCTCTCCCTCACTCCACTCCCTCTTTCTCTCCCCTCCCCTCCCTTTCCCCTATCCTCTCTCTCCACTCTACTCCCCTCTCCTTTCTCTCCGTCCTCTCTCCACCCATTCTCTCTCCCAGTCTTTCTCCTATTTTTATAATAATTTTAAAATTATTTTTAATAATTTTATTCTTTTTATAAAATTTAAATATTTTTTATAAATAAATAACTTTTTATTCATGCATGCTTTATTGAAAAAAGTAAAAATTAAAAATTAAAATAAATTTAATTTTATAATAAGGGTAACTTTATCACATCAATATTTTTTATATCTTATCTTATCATCATTTGTCTATTTCAGTATGATAAGTTAAAATAATGTTATCCACCTCCTGGTGTGCATCAAACATAAGATATGATAAGAGTTTATCATGCTCTTATTTTATCATGTTTGTTATCCAAATCATCTATCTTATCATATCTAAAGTATCTTGTCCCCTTGATAGGCTTAAGAACGAGGAATAAGAAATTTTGAAGAAATTAAAAAAAACCTTAAAATTTAAATTAAAATAATAAAACATTACAAGGGACCGAAGAAGTAGAACCAGAAGTGAAACTCAGAACAAGTAGCCAATAACAACGTTATATAAAACAGAGTGAAGGTGGTCGAACAGAGGATCGCCAAAATGACCTCATCGAACCACCACCTGCCACTATCCGACTCCGACTCTGACGGAGGCCCCTCAACCTCCGAGGCCCTCCGCCATTCCGATCTCTCCGACTCCATATTTAAATCCTACTTCAATTTCTCCGGCCACTCCTCCTCCTCCGCCACCGCCACCGACCTTTCCAAGATCCGTTCCTTCCTCACCTCCTCCTCCTCCGGCGCTCTATCGTGCCTGATATGCCTCGAACGCATCAAGCTCTCCGACCCCACTTGGTCATGCACTTCCCTCTGCTTCGCCGTCTTCCACCTCATCTGCATCCAAAGCTGGGCCCGCCAGGCCTCCGACCTCGCCGCCGCACGCGCCGCCACTCGCCTCCCCATCTCCTCCGACAAGGCCTCCGACACCGCCGTCTGGAACTGCCCCAAATGCAGGGTGGAATACCCCAAATCCCACATCCCCAAAACGTACCTCTGCTTCTGTGGGAAATTGGAGAACCCTCCCAGTGATGATCCATGGGTTTTGCCCCATTCCTGTGGCGACGTTTGTGGAAGGCCATTGAAGCACAATTGCGGGCACCATTGTTTGTTGCTTTGCCATCCCGGGCCTTGCCCCTCCTGCCCTCAACTCGTCAAAGTTCGATGCTTTTGTGGGTCCCACCAAGACACTCGAAGATGCGGGTTCAAGGAATTTTCTTGTGAGAGTCCTTGTTCCAAGGTGTTGGATTGTGGTGTTCACAGGTGCGTTGAGATTTGCCATCGTGGTCCTTGCCCACCATGCCGGATCCGTGGCGTGTATAGCTGCCAATGTGGGAAGAGAAAAGAGGAAAGAGAATGCTGTGATCGTGTTTTCCGATGTGATGATCCTTGTGAGAAAAAGCTTAGCTGTGGGAAGCATGTTTGTGAGAGAGGGTGCCATTCTGGTGAATGTGGTGAGTGTCCCTTACAGGGGAAGAGAACATGCCCTTGTGGGAAGAGGGTCTATGAAGGAATACCTTGTGATGCTCCTGTGCAGGTGTGTGGTGCCACCTGTGATAAAATGTTACCCTGCGGGTATCACAGGTGCCCTGAGAGATGCCACCGTGGGCAATGCATTGAGACTTGTAGGACTGTTGTGAAGAAGTGCTGTCGCTGTGGAAGCCTCAAGAAAGATGTAAGTGGTTATGTTGTTTTCTGGAATTTGGATGCATTTTGATTGATTTCTAGTTGTGAAATGTTCATAGTAGGCAAAGTTAATTGAATTTAGAGTAGGTTCCTTGCTATCAAGATCTGGCATGTGAAAGGAAGTGTCAGAGGATGCGTGATTGTGGTCGGCATGCCTGCAAACGTCGCTGCTGTGATGGGGATTGCCCTCCCTGCTCAGAGGTGTGTGCCTGTTTTTGCAGCTATTGCTTCATTTTGACAAGAGACTTGTGAGTTGTCATGGCATTGATCAATTTTCTTTTGTTTTTAAAAAAATGTTAGATATGTGGCAGGAGGCTCCGATGCAAGAACCACAAATGCCCTTCTCCATGCCATAGGTATGTTCCCTTTCTGTATTTGCAAGAGCTTGGCCTTTAGTTCATTAGGCAACAAGGGTAAATAGCTGAAATACCGGCTTTGATGTTTAGGAATCAATTTCATGATCCCCTGAATTGAGACCTGTTGTTATGAACATAGATCTGAGCTGAAATCATGTCAGCCTGATTGTGATTTTGGGCTGAAAATCCGACTGGTTTGATTGATTTTGGGCTGAGATTAGACCAGCCCAATTTCCCTAGGGCTGATATGAGACCGACCTAATTATCTCTTCTAAGCTCTTACCCAAATGCTACTACCAAGGTCATCTGGGTATGAGGATGTTAATTAATGTCATCAGCTACTAACAATGTGATCACATGGAGAAGGAATAAATCATTGCTATCACTAATATTATTTTTGAAAAAAGTTGAGTTCTTCATTGATCAATTTAGTTAAGACTTAAGAACATAGGGGCCGAATCGATATCTTATGCATATTATATGGGGAAAAACAGTCATTCAATCTTTACCTTGTGAAGCTTGAAGTATAAGATAGAGGTAGAACACAACATGATGAATTGATGATAATTGAAATTGATGGCTAACTTTGTTCTTGCAGAGGTGCCTGTGCTCCTTGTCCAATAATGGTGACAATTACATGTGCATGTGGGGAGACACATTTTGAGGTCTGATTTTGGCCATCAAGATTCTATCTAAGTCTTATCATATGTTACATGAAATTTATTTGTTCAACTGTGCATGTTCATGATTATTGTGAAGTCCCATTTTATAATTGTATTTCTTGTTGTGTAAAATGGTAATCTAATTTGTAAAACTTGACATTACTGTATGCAAATTGCTGTGAACTGTGAGTGTGAACACACTTATGTAAAATAACACCATTAACTGCTTAGTTCATGGCCAGATGATGTCAGGCTCATTATCTGGTAATAAGTTTGAAAACTTATGGCAGGAACTATCAGTGAATAAAACTTTGCTTTTACAGGTGTCACTCATTTCACAGCACCTTAATTGTCTTTGTCAGGTTTCAGTTAACTGGGAGGAGGGAGAGATTTTGGTGTTGATCAACAACATATCATTATTCTTTACACAATATAAGCACTTTGTATTACACTGCCTGCTAATTTAAATGAAATCAAAGTTGTTTGAACATATTCTGGGCAACAACAAAGCTAAATGCATGATATCAAATCAAGATTGGTTATTATTGCTAATTTATTATGTAATATACATTTTAGTCAGCCTGATATTCCCTTTCATTTATTACTTATGACACCTGCTAATTTCATATAATTTTCATTAAAAAAATTAGAAGATAAGTTCAGAGATCAGAAATGTGGGGTTACTTATTGCTGTTACCTTTTGTATTTTAATTGGAAGAAATTAATAATTTTATTTAGTCTTGCTGATTGTCCATAGCATACGCACAAACACACTAGCAATACATATTCGTTGTTATTTCTTCCTTTTTTTGTGTGTTTTTTTGGGGGTTGTTTATTTTCTTTTTGTCAATCTGCCACGATTTTCTTATATAATCTTCTTGATCTGGATGGTATATACTTGGATTTCATCAACTTTTGCTAGCAGTTTCTTAAACAATCTGTGCTGAGTGATGGATTCTGTACCAGGTTCCTTGTGGCACTGAAACGGATCAAAAGCCACCTAGATGTCCTAAACCATGTCCTATTAAGCCTTTATGCCGGCATGCATTAAACTGCAAGGTACTATTTGTCACTGACTTGTTTTACTGCAGGCGTTTACATTTCCAAGCTTCTATATTGGTATGTTGTGTACTTGGGTGAAGCTATGAATATGATAGAGGAAAATAATTTAGAAAAATTAACTCTAACTTATGTCTCTTTTTTTCTACAAAGGGTAATATTTTGTCTTTACTAGGGTATCCACCCCCATTCTACCCTTGTAATTTTTTATCAAAACATTATGAGATATGAAATCTGCTAATTGAAATTTCCCTTTAGGGTTTGGGATTCTATTCTTGATTTCCTAATACCTGGTTATGCTCTTGATATAATGATTAAATGATCTTTTGTAAAATTGCACAAATGTATTGAAACATAAGAGAAATTAAGAGGGGATAATGACATATGATTCTCCTTGAGGTCTAAACTTTAAAGCAGTGTGTCTTGTGTAAGATAAATGATATACATGTGACTTTTAAAATTATATTATGGGGAGAAGCTTATTTGATCATAATCTGAAACATGAGTGTCTGATTCTGCATGTTGTAGCTGAATTTCAAATGTAGTGATGCAGCCCTTAGTTTTAAGTTGTAATTGTATGATTATTTTCTGCGGTTTGGAATATCGGAGAATATGTTGAATGAGTTTGGGGTTATAACTTATACCATCCTTTCTTTTGGTTTGCTTATAACCATTTATAAGATGTGCTACCTGTTGCTATCCCTATTTCTTACTGTTATTTTCTCTTATTTATGACTTATTCTTTCTAACAGCTACTATGAAATAATAGCTTTTGGCCTTTTGGACTTCTTCAAGCTAGCCGTCAGTTGTAAATTACTCAAATTTTTATTTTGAGAAAATACATTTTCACAATAAAATGTACTTTCTTGAAAATCTTCTTGTTCATGGAATGCTTCACAAATATTCGCAGAAAATGTATTAGTATCTAACATTCGGCTGTAATCAAATAATGAAGATAAATAATTATAGTTATTATATGATTGGTTTAAAATTCACTCAGCTCATTACCCTCTTCCACACTCCGATCTTTAATTGAATTCTTAATGTCTAGAGTTTCTGAATTCTTAATTTTGTATTATGTACTAAAATTGAATTCCTTCAATGCTGGGTGCAATTCAATTTTTGGTAACATATATTAAAATTTCATGGTACAATTATTTTTTATAAAAGAAATATTCATAGTATTAAGTATATCTTAATGGGCTGTTATTTTTGTGTTTCTCAAGTTCTGAATGATTAGAAACTATTGTTAGATATCACCATCATACTTGTATATTCCTTGATCTAAAAGAAAAGAAAATGTATGCTTAGTTGCTGACAATGTATCTTTTGTTTCTTTTTCCATATTATTAACAAATATTAATTTTGTCTAGCCACACAAATGCCATTATGGAGCCTGCCCTCCTTGTCGACTACCTTGTGCAGAAGAGTTTCAATGTGGCCATACATGCAAATTAAGGTTTGAGAAAAATTTTCTTTATATATGTAAATTGAGATGTTACTATCGTTTTGAAGAAAATGCTTTACATAGTTAAGGCTTTTGAACTTTCAAGCATTTAGGCATGAATGAAAGTCCAAAATCAGAGATTCTGTTGTTTATATTCATGTCCTGAGTCTGGACAAAGTAGTGCATGGGTATAGTCTGAATCTAGTATCATATGATTGAACCACATTTAAGTTTTAGACTTTTAGTTAATAGCTTTCCTTAGCATGCCTTTTCTTTGTGAAGGTGCCATGGTGCTAAGCCTCCTCCAAATCCAGAGTTTACTCTCAAACCAAAGAAAAAGAAGATTATACATCAAAATGAAAGTGTTCCCAGCACTCCATGCCCTCCTTGCCCAGAACTTCTGTGGAGATCATGTGTTGGGCAACACATTGGAGCTGAGAGAATGGTTTGTTTTGCTTATCTTCAAAGCTGTCTAAGAACTGACATGACATGCATGATTCTTTTAAATGTTTTTGTCCAAAAGCAATTTGTATTAATGCTTTGATGCAATTAATGAGGTTGCTGTTTTCTTTTCCACCCTCCTGTCAGATGGTCTGCTCTAATAAATCACAGTTCTCCTGTGAAAATTTATGTGGCAATCCTCTACCATGTGGTAATCATTATTGTACTAAAACCTGTCATGCCTTGGAGAACCAGTCTTCGATGAACCAGTCACTGAGAGGCGAGCCTTGTGAAAATTGTCATCTTCCTTGCCAAAAGGTGTTAAATCTTCCTTAATTCCATTAATCCACTGTATTTATTCTTTCTTTTGCATGGTGTCTTTGTTATTTATGGGTTGTTAATGTGTTCTCTATGTATTATCACTGGATGTAAGTTGAGTCAATAAAGTTTTTCATTTGTCTTCCTGTGTAAACCTGAGAATCTCTCCATTATACTTTCCAAAATCAGCACTGATGATTTGTCACTTGATGTGTAAATTGCATTGATCAGGAAAGAGAGCCTAAATGTTCACATCACTGCCCTCAACCATGCCATCCTGGAGACTGCCCCCCATGCAAGGTGCTCATTAAACGGTCATGTCATTGTGGCGCAATGGTCCATGCTTTTGAGTGCATATATTACAACACCTTGTCTGCAAAGAGTCAAGAGACTGTCCGTTCATGCGGTGGGCCATGTCATAGGTAATTTATGGAGTAGCAAATTTTAGCTTATTTTATATCTATCTGAAACCAGCTTTTAAATTAAAAATGTCTGTTGGGCATTTGTTCCTTCCTCCATTCTCCCTGTTCCTCATTCTCTAGATTGATTAATGAAGTTGGATGACAGCCTTATTGCTCACATTGATTTTGCAGAAAGTTACCAAATTGTACACATCTATGCCCAGAAACGTGTCATCCTGGTCAATGCCCAAATCCTGAGAAGTGCTGTAAAAAGGTACTGCAAACTGTAACTCATGGCTTGAATTTGAAGATAACATTTCACATTTCTATTATAGGCTATAGCTACTGCAAACTAAACAAACTAGAATACCTATTATGTTAATCTAATTTTGTCTTCTAAAATATGAACTCCTTCTTCACAAGGTCAATGTTCGTTGCAAATGCCAAACATTGAAAAAAGAGTGGCTTTGTCAAGATGTTCAAGCAGCCTATCATCGTTCTGGTTGCCATCCAAAAGATATACCAAAAAATCAATTTGGAATTGGACTTATTCCTTGCAATTCTGATTGTAAGAGTAAAGTGCAGGTTGTTGAGTCAGAACTACAATTACGTAAATCTAAAGTTTCAGAGGTAATCGTGTTTCCATCTGAACTTTCCACATACATTCAAAGTTATATGCTTTGCTTTGGTTTTTGCTTACATCACGACTATTAAGTCTGGTTGTACTTGCGGTTGTGGAAACTTAGCTCCTGAAAGGGTAGCTTTGTGTCTAAATTGTCATTTAAGGCTATCATAATTTCAGAACCAAGCTAGAGTTGTATACCAAATCACAAATATATATAGATTTTGATGCCTCTGGCAAAATGTAGTGTATTTTCTGATTCTCTGTTGATTCATAATCTACACCTGAATTACAAATATGATAGCAACTACTCTTTTAAGAGCACAAAAAATGGAAAGTGATTCTTTGGTCTTTTATACCAGTTGTTCGCAACTGTTTTATTTAAAGATTTACAACACCTGTAAATTATATACAGTGTGAGTATGTTAGACTTATTTTATGCTTTGACAACATACATTCATACATATTTCAAAGTGTAATTTCTATAATTAAAATTTCAACCAATGTTCTATCTTGAATTTCCAAGAATCATAATCCTATATATAAGGATTGAAGAGGTGGAGTATGGAATGAGTGAGGGTATGAGGCTGAAGAAAACCCGATTGCATTGTCCATGACTGATTATGTGGGTCAATTTGAACTTACAGAATCACTGAATCAATGGGTTGTACTACTAGGATATAAATCTTTAAATTAGTGGCTATCCAGTCTGCTGAAAGAAGTTCCTTTTTCTGGCATATCCCACTTTCAAACTCCAGATAGTAATAACTTGGCTCAGGAACAATGACGGACATGGGGATCATTGGTCATAAAAATTGAGTGGATGCATGTGTTCTCTCTTTACCAATTAAAAGAACTCAGCATTAATAGTAATTTCTGGTTCCTTTGCTTCATTTATTCTAAGGCTGAGGTAATCCTATATATGATTCTTTGGCTCCATTTCCCCTGAACCTCAACTGTCTCAACCCAACAAGGGTCAACTTTGGCCAAAATGGTTGGACTTGCTAAGGGTGGAAAACAAACTGTTCTTTTTACTGATATGATCTAATTGTATTATAAACTGTGTGTGTAATTTCAGTTAGTTTTTACTGTTTACCTTATCTCAATGCTGAGTGGCTTTAACTTCTAAATTTTATTATTTTCCAATGTTTTCATTAAATTGGGAAGGCATGATTTTATTAGTGAGCTCTGCATTGGTAGTGTCTACTACTCTAGTAAGTTTTTCTTTTTATATATATTTAAGTCTAATACTGTAGTAATAAATATAGGTAACAGAGCCAGATAATGAAAAATCAGTTCCAAAGCGACGAAAAAGGCGACAACGGGTATCGGAATCAAAGGAAATGACAAAACTACAGGTATGTTAGTTTTCTTAAATAATAGCCTAATTTCTATGTCTTTCACTTGGCTGACCACCTATGACTGTAATGATTGAACAGAAAATCATATCCAGAACAAAGCAGCTTCTTCTGTTTGTCTTTATTTTGGTCATACTTGTTGCTGCTACATATTATGGGTACAAGGGACTTTTATGGCTCTCAGATTGGATGAATGAACTTGATGAGCAAAGACAAAGATCTTCCAGAATCAGATGATTATTTTTTCAGTTTGGTTATACAGTGCATCAAGTTCCAATATGCTTTGAAGGCTTGCAGCACTTGATGATTCCCATACAATACATTCTTTTTTCCATAGACAAAAATAATCACTCATGTTGGAAAGTCCCACATTAACTAGTGATAAGGTCATTTAATAATATATAAACCTTGGACAGTCCTCACCCTACAAGCTAGCTTTTGGGGTTGAGTTAGGCCCGGTTCAAAATCTAAGATGGTATCAGAGCCTATCCTAGATGATCTGTTGTCATTGGGCCGCCACCCGTATAGTTGTCCACGCTCCAGGTGTCCAGCCCTGGGCGTGAGGGGGTGTGTTAGAGTCTCACATTGCCTAGAGATAAGGCCAAATTGTGGTATATAAGTCTTGGGCAATCCTCACCCTACAAGCTAGCTTTCGGGGTTGAGTTAGGCCCAGGTCCAAAATCTAAGATGGTATCAAAGCCTATCCTAGATCCGTTGTTATTGGGCCCCCACCCCTTGATGTGTCCACGCTCCAGATGTCCAGTCCTGGGCGTGAGGGGGTGTGTTGGAAAGTCCCACATTAACTAGTGATAAGGCCATTTAATAGTATATAAGCCTTGGACAGATGTCCAGCCCTGGGCGTGAGGGGGTGTGTTGGAAAGTCCCACATTGACTAGTGATAAGGCCATTTAATAATATATAAACCTTGGACAGTCCTCACCCTACAAGCTAGCTTTTGGGGTTGAGTTAGGCCCAGGTCCAAAATCTAAGATGGTATCAGAGCCTATCCTAGATCCGTTGTTATTGGGCCCCCACCCCTTGATGTGTCCACGCTCCAGATGTCCAGTCCTGGGCGTGAGGGGGTGTGTTGGAAAGTCCCACATTAACTAGTGATAAGGCCATTTAATAGTATATAAGCCTTGGACAGATGTCCAGCCCTGGGCGTGAGGGGGTGTGTTGGAAAGTCCCACATTGACTAGTGATAAGGCCATTTAATAATATATAAACCTTGGACAGTCCTCACCCTACAAGCTAGCTTTTGGGGTTGAGTTAGGCCCGGTTCAAAATCTAAGATGGTATCAGAGCCTATCCTAGATGATCTGTTGTCATTGGGCCGCCACCCGTATAGTTGTCCACGCTCCAGGTGTCCAGCCCTGGGCGTGAGGGGGTGTGTTAGAGTCTCACATTGCCTAGAGATAAGGCCAAATTGTGGTATATAAGTCTTGGGCAATCCTCACCCTACAAGCTAGTCTAGGCAATGTGAGACTCTAACAACTCAATAGACAAATAGACAGTTTTACTGAGTTTTTCTTTTTCAGTGAATTTGCATGTCAATCAAATATTGTTACTAAAGATGTAGCTATTGTATATTATACAACCTGGGGATCTCCTTGTATTTTGGTGGTTGTGTCATGAAGCAGTAGTGACAGTGAGCATTTCCATTATCAATTGGATTGGGTTGTGCCATTATTATTGCGTGAGGGGTATCTAGAATAGCATAGTAAAAATGAGCATTCATTGCAAGTCGAAATTATGGTTTAACAAAATTACATTTTCGGGTGAGATTTCGGAGCTAATTAAAAAAGCCACTTTGCGAGCTCCAATTAATAATAATTAAAGATTAGGATAGAAATGTAATATTATTATAGAATTCAAGTATAATTTAAGTGTAGCACTAAAAAGACAATATAATATATATATATACACACACATACATGATATTTTTATAAAACTTAGTTTTTGTACAAAAGAATTTTATTTTAAACTCATTATTTTTAATTTTCTTTGTCGTCTATTATTCTTATTACACTTTGTATTAGAGTTATAACGTAGTGTGAACGAAATGTTGTAATTTTAGGTTTTGTATGTTGTGGTTATTTCAACTTGGTCCTATTTCGTAATAATTTAATAAAAATTTTATGATATTGTCATAGCATAAAATCATAAAGACGAATTTTAAAATAATTATGCATATAATGACTAAATTAACAACCTTTTCGTATACAGCATAAATTAAAATAAATAAATGTTCAATAAAACGACTAAAAAAATATTTATACCACACAGAAGTAAATCCTCAAAATGGTCCCTGAAAGATTGGTCATCGGTCAACTTGGTCACAGAAAAAATGAAAATTGTAAAAACGTCCCTGAATGATGCTACCTTCGGTCAAAATAGTTCTTCCGTTAACCTAAGTCTGTTAAAGCCAACAGACTTGCTGATGTGGCATAAAAGACTTAAAGTCTTTATTTTGGTCTCTGCCAAGTCAACCCAAAAGATTGGAAACCCATGGTCCATGCCCAGTCGGCCCAAAAGATTGGAAACCCATCAAATTGGTCCTCCCACTCTCTCCCTCCCTCCCCTCTCCCCGCTCTCTCTAAAAGTAGCTAGTTGTGATGATGAATGATTCTCTAGCTAGCTAGCTCTTATAATTAATGTAGCGCAAGCTTAATTAATTAAGAAGTTCCATGCCAATTGACAAGTGCGTTTAAAAGCATCGCTTGACCTTTCCGCCATTGACGAACTCTTCAAGCTCTGCACCGGCAATTTCTCTTCTACCTCTACACCCCTTGGTTCTCTGGCTTTCTGTTTCTCATTGACATTGATTGCATTGGTGCAAGGCAAAAGCAGCGCGATAAACAGAGCATAGAGAGTGAATCGTATAAGAGACTGCACCTTCATTATTGCAGATTGCTTCTTCTATTTTTTTCCTCTGCTTTCGCGTTCGTTCTCTGTTTTTGTGGCACACACACTATGTTGTGAAGAGAAAGAAGGAGGGAATGGATCTTTTTTTCACTTCATCAGGCGCAGGAGCTGCTGCAAGCTATGCTAGAGGGAATGCTGTTCCAGTGTCTATTTCTTTCAGAATGCTCCCACACAGTCGCTTCTAAGTGTAATCAATGGTATTCTTAAAGAAAGTGTAGAAAGAAGAAACGGCGAAATACCTCATGTATGGATTGCAAATGAAACTACAAGTGTAAATCCATTCAAATGACTTGCCCCACAAATACATTTAACACGTACAATTTCATAAATATTGTTTATCTTTGTTGTTCAGCGTGTGGCATGCTTGTTGAGAAAGGTTTCTCAAGAGATTGAGCGGCGCATATCAACTCAAGCTAAACATATCCGAACTGTAAGTCCATTGCATTGTTCTTAGTAGCCAGTTACTTTTGGTTTCTCAGTTGGTTTCCTCATATCACTTTCTTACCTCTGTGCCTTCAGCAAAATAATCTTTTTAAGGCTCGGGAAGAAAAATATCAATCGAGAATAAGAGTACTGGAGGCACTTGCATCTGGAACTAAAGAAGAGAGTGAGGTATCACAAATAGTTTTATCTAGTCATATTGTTATAAATAGATCCATTTTATTCCCTTCAAACTTTTCAAATTGGTACGAGTTTTCTATTTATTAGAGGGAAATTTTGTAACAAATATAATCTAGCCAGCTTCAGCAGTTGAAGGTAATGGTTTCTTACCTTTGCATGATAGGCAAAATATTGATACACTTGTAAAGACAGGATATGCCAAGAAGTTTAATTAAATTATTCTCATGTCATTTGTATTATGGGCTCTTTGGCCCTTCAAGACAGGCTGAGAAGATCAAAGAGGAAGAAAAGAAGGAAGATGAAAAATATATCATTAGGTTGGTGAAAGAGCAGGAGGAAAGAAATTCAGAAATTTCAGCATTGAAGCAAGAACTGGAAACAACCAAGAAAACATATGAAGTACAATGCTCACAGTTGGAAGAAGCAGCTCAGGGTGCTAAAGCAGAATTGAGACAGAAGTCTCAAGAATATGAGCATCGATTGGAAGAATTGAGAAATGAGGTTGAGGGAGAGAGGGAATCTTTCATCATCACAACTAGCTACTTTCAGAGAGAGAGGGGAGGGAGGGGAGAGAGGGAGAGAGAGGGGGGAGAGAGAGGGAGAGAGAGAAGACCAATTTGATGGGTTTCCAATCTTTTGGGCTGACTGGACAGTGACCAATTTGAGGGGTTTCCAATTTTTTGGGCTGACTGGGCAGGGACCAAAATGAAGACTTTAAGTCTTTTGTGCCACATCAGCAAGTCTGTTAGCTTTAACAGACTTGGGTTAACGGAAGGACTATTTTGATCGAAGGTAGCATCATTCAGGGATGTTTTTATAATTTTCATTCTTTCAGGGACCAAGTTGAACGATGACCAATCTTTCAGGGACCATTTTGAGAGTTTACTCTACCGCACAGTTTACTTAGTATGACAACTTGCCATAAATCACTTGGTAGGGAGAAAAACTAGATCCAAAATGAATAGAGGTGTTGTAATGGAATTCAATTCAAGGAAGAAACTTGAACCACTGAGATGGCTTGTGAAAAGCAAAGGCACATAGTTATTTCTCAACGGTACGATTCATCTCCTCAGTCTGAGGGTGATAGGAATAACTCATACGATGTGTAGAGGACTTGGACATCTGAGGGAAAAACACCTAACTGAAATGGGCGATTGGATAGTCCCCATGGATTAACAATGCACCCATCGCCTTGCCAGAAGCATTCGTCATGATCAGGACAATAAAAGGCTTAGAAAAATCTAGCAAGGCTAAAAGTAAAACTAAGACATCGACCATTGTGTTTTTCCGGTGATCGACTCGGACGAGAAATTGGTGGTGGATCTATATGATGATCCTCGTATCGAAAGTCTTCCTAGTGTTATCCGGTGATCGGCTCGGACAAGAAATTGGTGGTGGATCTATGTGATTATCCTTGTGTCGAAAGTTTTCCTAGTGATATGTGGAGGTTAGGCAGCGTGTTCCGTTGATGTGAGCCAACGGCAGTGCAAGACCATGGAAACTCGTGATGAAAAAGATTCCGCTTGAGGGGGAGCATTAGATGAATGGACTATCAAGTGTTAGTCCCACATTGGATAGGAATGAGCAAGGAGAGCAATATATAAGTGGTAAGACCCATAAACACACCTTAAGGTTTTGGGTTAGATGTGATGTCTAGCCCACTTGTGTGGTTTGCGCATTGACCCTATGTTGGAGGTCTCCCCGATGGTTAGGCCCCCTCGCTACCTAACACGCTTAATTTAAGTGTTGCCAAAATTTCCTTCCTTGGATGACCTGCCACCAAACTCTAGCAGTTGCTGTACTCCCTTGCCAAAGTCACCATAGCAACCATAGGAGCTACAAATGGTATGCAATCCCTTGTACTCCACTGGGAACTAGTGATCATGAATCTAAATCTTCCCCACTACAGGGTGGGAAAGGTATATTTCAACACATACTCTAGCCTAGCAAAATGTCCCCCCATTGCATTAAGTGTGTTCATGTCCACTTTAATTGGATCACCCACCACTTTTGCCAAGGTAAGGATGGCACTTTCATCATTGTAGCACCTAGCCCAATATTAGGAAAACAGATCAATATACTAAAGTAGTACTTTAAAAGTATGATCAACCGTTCTATTAAAGAGATGAATTCTAGTGTCCATGATTGCATAGAGAGGTAAACCATCCATGGTCCACCATTAACGACCTTATCTACTTCTCTGTTAAACTTCACAAAGAAAAAACCATTCCCAATGCATCTCAGATCAAATTTTCCTTCCAGTTTCCACACGGCCTTCAGCTTATCCCTCATTGCTAGGAAACCTATTTGTTTCCTTAATAAATTCAATATTTCATGATCAATGAATCATGCCAAGGCTCATATGCTTCTGAAAAGACTTCATAATATAGGACACATTTTAGAAAAAGAGAGTTCCACGCTTTATATCCAATCTTGAATAGGTTCTTCACCATAAGATATCTTTTTTCTCTAGCTTTAGGAGTTAATCTTTCCCCATTACTTTCTCCCATAATGAAATCTTTTGAGTCTTACTTGCATCACAGCAATAAGGTGGTTTAAGTGGTGGTTGCAAATTCTTCTGTCCTCGTAAACAGCTCCTATGTCATTACTTTATTCTTTTTATTTAAATAATAAATAAAATATTTGTTTTGATAACATGAACAAAAATGTAAGAAATGAAATTTTTATTTAAAAAAAAATTATTTATTATATTTTTATATTTTTATATATAATTAGTACTTTCATTTTAGATTAAAAAACTTTTCATTTGAATATTATTTTCTTCTGTCCTTAGGGTTGATGTTATGAAAATTGATAAAATATTGACCATCAAGAAGTTAATATCAATTTTTAAAGTTTTATTTCTTAAAAATAGAAATAAAAAGATACATTAACATGCTATTAATTATGTAAAGATGTTAGAATATAAAAGATGATCATTAAACACCGGAGATCTAATTTAGTTGGCAAAGTAAGTTTTATGTGACAACTATATAAGATTACTTGCCCGAGGTTGGTTCAAGTGGTACGTGTTTGATTCCTTAACTTTAAGCAAGGTCTCGGGTTCGAGTCGTGTGGATAAAAAAAATCCTCGCTGAGAGAGCTAACCCTACTATGATGTGGATATTCGTTCTGACTCAAGCATGACTGTCTCCGATGAAATTACTTGAAGCACTTTGTGTTCAAAGTATTTAATAAGTGAGGATTAATCTTACATGTAAAAACTATAAGATATCTCTTTTTTTAAAAGGTAATATAAAATGTTAAAATTAAAAAAATATAAAAATGTTAAAATTATAAACTAAATATTAAAAAATTATCCTTAGATTATTTATTAAAAATTTCAAAAAAAAAAAACAAATGAAAAATAAAATTTTCAAAGTTATTCACGTTTTAAATATAATATTTTCATTAAATACTTTTTAATTTTTTAGTAAGTTTCTTAAAATACTTATTAGTAAAACATTTATTATATAAACAAGACCATTGATAGAAGTGTATGTCTTGTTTTTGTTTGTCTGTCTACTTATAAATTTAAGACAATATTAATTTTATTTTTTAATTATATTCCTATATTTAATTCTTAAGTAATAATAAATGATTCACTATTAAAAAAAATTATGTAAATGAGTAAAATAAAGTTTAAAAGTGATTCTTCTAAAAGTAAAAATATTAATTATATTTTTTAACTCATGTGTTTTTTTTATGGTAATGAACAAATAAATAGAAATAGAGTGAGTAATAAATTAATTAAAATATAGGCCTAATTGCATTTCTGTTCCTCCTATTATCATCAATCCACGATTTTGGTCTCCCTATTTTTTTTCGCGATTTTAGTCCCCCTATTATCATCAATTCGCGATTTTGGTCCCTCTAACATATACTTTGAGATATATATAGAGGGACAAAATTTTAACTATATTCAGGATTAGGAATAATAGGGGACCAAAATCGCGAAAAAAAATAGGGGACCAAAATCATGGATTAATGATAATAGGGAGACCAAAAATGCAATTAAGCAAAAAATATAAGAGAAATGCTAGCAACACACTCTTTTAAACACTCTCCCCAACACACTCCATGTCATTGGTTAAAATTTACATGGGTCCCACCACTTGATAGTGGGACCCATGTGAATTTTAACCAATCACATGGAGTGTGTTGGAGAGAGTGTTCAAAAGAGTGTGTTGCTAGCGCTCCTCAAAATATAATTATAGTAGGTGCGGCGACCATTTTGGCATAGCTAGCTGAAAAAAAAATTATAAACCTATGCTTATGATCTTAGGAATGGGAATTGAATGCTCATTTTCTCATATGAAAAATTGGCTCCTGAATTCAATTCTCATGCCCGATGCCTAGTTGAAAATTCTTAAAATTCCTGGTAGCTCCTATCATCAAACACAGTAAAAAGTTAGCCTGCAAGATTATATTTATAAACTCCACTCATTCAGCTACTAAAATTGATTTAGGCAGAACACTTTTAATGATTATATTTATAAAGTGCCATATTTGATAAGCAGAGTTGAAAATTTAGCCTGCAAGATAAGCAGCGAGTTGAAATTTGGGGAAATTATATCGTCTAATAAAATATTGGCCTCTGTTATCTATTATAGTTGTTATAATCTATTAGAGATATAATAAAATAATGTGTAATGATTAATTAAATGTTACACATAAAGATGAAAAATATCATATTTCTTTTTCAAGTCAGTTTTATATTTTATAATAATTTAATATTAATTTTTTAGTCTCATAATGACAATAAATAATGAGTAATCTAAAATTAATCATACGTATAAGGAGTGAATTAACAATCTTTTCATAACAAACTAAATTTAAAAATATAAGTCACATATAAAAGGACAAAAAAATATATAATTAAGTCGCACATAAATTATATTTAACCAACTCATCAGGGGCATTATTTTATAGTGTAAAATGATTGTAAATGCTTCTGGAAAACTTGACTGGCTGACTTTATGAAAATGCATAGCGATTAGAAGACCCTGACATGGTATCAAAATTATTGAGAAATTTTGGAGCATAAAACAAGATTCACAACCATTTTTCTTCTATAGACATGATATAGTAAGCTAAACCTTCGTCGTCTGAATGGTTCTTTCCAATTTTACTGCTACTTCTCTCTCTCTAGAACATATATGTGTTAAGTAAAAAAAGAAAGAAAGAAAAATTCAAAACAACAATTATCCAAAATCTAGAAATTTCTTCACCAAACAAATAGTTAGTAAACTCCAGGCCACGGACATGTAATTAAATGAAAATTATGAAATGATTCTAAAATGCAGACTTATGAGTGGTGGGTAGTTAGTTATTATTTTTATCTTTCTTTTCATTTAAAGGATAAATTAAATGAAATATTGATTCTCACCAAGAACTTATAGAAGTTTTCTTAAAATTTTATTTCTTAAAATAAAAAATAAAAATTAACATGCCGGAATATAACGCATGTCATTATTAAAACCCTGATATATAAGTTGGCAAACTAAGTTTATATGCAGCAGACTTTATATATAATGCAAAAATTACTTGAAGTATGGTCAAGATTAAATTAATATTTTAGTGAGAATTAAAAAAAAAAATCTATGAGATACCTTGTGTTCATAAAGGTAATATAATATAGTTTATAAGACAAAATTATTTATAAGACATGCGAAGCTTATTTAGTGGAGGAGACCTCTACATTTGCATCTTACTACTATCCACCTGATGTTCCGTGTAGGAGGACCAGGGTGCCACGATATGATGATGGGGTGAAAGTAGTTCAATTTCGACGCCTTTATCAATCTTTAACCATCCCGGGCGTCCATCCGAAAAATGCACATCCTATATTTTAGGAGAAAGGGAAATGAAAGCCGCCCATCTTTATGTTCTTCTAAATTGTCCTGAAGTAGAGCCATATTTGACGTAAGTGTTTATATTATCATGTTCCATTATTTCTATTGTCGACATACCTAACCAACAATTCATCCAAATGCAGCATATATACGGATATGTTACATGAACTTGGTGTAAGTGGCTCACAAGTTGATAAACAAATCTCCTCAACATTTCCTGATTGGTTTAAAAAATATGTATGTTGAATTAAATATCCTCAATCTCCCAAGTCTCATGATATTGCTTTTTAGGTGAAACTCATTTAATCATTTTTGGAATAGGTATTGGATAACAATGTTGAGGATGCCTTTTTAAGGCATTTGTCTTGGGGGCCAGAAAAGAAAGTCAACAAATGGCCAATGTATTATGTGAATGGATACAAATTTAACACAAAAGGTCATGGTCAAGGGATGGGCACAACAAATTGAGGTGTACATGTTCAAGGGGGTGAGAATGAGACAATAGACAATGATTACTATGGGATCTTAACCGATATTGTTGAAGTTCAGTATACAGGATGGCCGATGAAGAAGTTAGTTTTATTCAAATGTGATTGGTTTGACCCTACTCCAAATCAAGGGACAAGGATAGATAATTATGGGATTGTTGAAATCAAAGCATCTAGAAGATATAAACATTACGATCCATTTATATTTGCGCAACAAGCAAAGCAAGTGTACTATTCATAATATCCTGAAGGGCAAAATGATTGGTTGGTTGTGATCAAGACCAAGGCATGGAGCAGAATTGAAACTTCAGAAACTAATATGCATGAGAAAGATGTTTTGTACCAAGATGATTCGATGACACAAATCCCGGTTACAATTGCTAATGACAATCTTGAAGAAAGTCTTGTCGATATAGATGGGCAAGTTGAGGAAATATATGCACCATCATTAGATGAGTTTGACTTTGAGGAGGATGAAGATGTTGAAATACTAGAAGAAGAGGAGGAGGAGGAGGAGGAAGATGAAGATGAAAATGAAGAGGAAGAGGAAGAGAATGATGATAATGAAGAAATATATTCTGATTAGATATGACTTTTTTTGTACTTCAATGTTACATTTAATTTCAAGTTCCTTTGTTGATGATATTGACCATGAGAATGATATTTCTTTTTTTTTTCTTGGTTTTATATTTCTTTCTATTGCATAACATGTTAGATATGATGTCCTTACAATTTCAAATCTTCTCTTTGGTATTGTATTCAACTCATTGCTGGAATTTTCATTACTATTACTAGTCTAACCATAAAGAAATAATTTTTGTTTATATATCACATAGATGACAGGCAGAGGTAGAGGTAGAGGAAGGGGTGCCTCTCAAACAACTCAACCACATACACCAGTTATAAACCCACCTTTAGGGGCTGCACCCACATGTACCCCCTTTCCTTCTCACACTCGACCAGCACTAGTCATACCCCCTCCTTTAGGGACTACACCTACGTCTACCACATCTCCCCATATCCATATTGGCTCAACTTCATCTCCATCTCCAAATTCTCAAACTGTGCCCCTGTAAATGTTGACCATTCAAGTGGTTCACATACAGCTCCAAACTCTGAGACATCATATGTATCACCAGAGAACATCAGGTGGGGGACAAAGGATGTAGATGGAAGAATTTGGATCAAACCAGCATCGGGAAATAAGTAATCTTTATTTTCTAATGTAATTCATTTTCATTACACTGTATTATATATTTAATACAAACTTACTTATACTTTTCCATTTCAGCTTTCACCCAGAGGCCGCACTAAGGGGAGTTATCACTAGAATTTTCAAGAAAAAGTTTGAAGGGTCTTGGACAAGTTGGACTGATGTAGATGGTTACACAAAAGATATGTGGTTTGAGTCCTTTAAGGTAATATGTCAAATTATTTGGAATATTTATTTTCATCTCTTTTATAAATGTATGTTATGTAATGTTCTTCCAAATTGTTGAATTTATAATTATCCTTTATTATAGGCATTGTTCAAGTGGCTTGAGTAAGATGAGGACAAAATTAGAAAATGCTTTAACAGTAGAGGATCTTTAGCATATAAAAATGCGATGTTCAAGGTGCGTAAGGGTGAGAGTAAGGGTGAATGGATTGGCCAAGCTTTGTTAGACCAATTGAGGGCTAAATGGGAAGATGAGGATTGACAACAAAAGTCCATAAAAAACAAAGAAAATAGGTTGGCTCAAGATGGATATAATGTACATAGTGCAAGATCAATATCTGCAAGAGAACATGCTGAGAATGGTAAGTGATTCCTTGTTAAAATACGATCCTTTTTATTACGATAGTACTTGTGAATTTCTTACTTTAATCAAATTCTATTTGCAAAATAAAACTTAAAGTTTGCCTCTTATTTTTTCAGAGGATGGAGATGGACAAGGAACTGACATGTTTCGAGCTTTATGAGCGACTTCATAGGCCTAAGGGAAAGCCAAATGAGTGGCATAATGAGAAACAATGGAAAATAGTTGTATGTACATACTACCCTTAAATTTATGTTTCATCTAATTATAAATTATGACTAATAATTATATTTTTAGGAAATGTACCAATCACAAATTGTTGAAAGACAATCACAAAGTGGGGAAGGTAGTAGTCAACAATCTGCTAATAACATTTACCTCGAGATTGTGGGAGGCATCAACAAGAAAGGACGTATATTTGGATTAGGATCTCAAGCTACAACTTTGAAGAATTCTTCTACTTCACAATCCATTTCTACTGATAGAGCATCTTCAGGAGAGGTTGTTGCAATGAAGGCTAAAATTGATGCCTTAACAACTGAATTTCAACAAAAGAATCTTAAACAAGAAAAGATGAATCTTGAACAAGAAAAGTTAAAGCAAAAGATGGACCAATGGGAGCAAAAGTTTGAGAGGCTTATGCTACAAAACAACTTGCATGTCTTGCCACCTGAACCTGCAGGAGAGAATGTTAATGCCAATGAAGACTTTGGTGATGATGAAATGAATGATTATGATGATTTGGTGTGATTATTTGTAATTTCATGTTTTTAACAAAACAAGGCTATGAAGTACTTTATGTTTGGATTAATTTGTTTGTAAAACTTAGTATTGTGTGATTTGGTGTGTTTTGGAATTTATGTTTGGATTAATGTGTTTTGTAAAACTTTATGTTTGGTGTGATTTGGTGTGTTTTGGAATTTAATTAGTAGTATGATCTTTTGAGTTTATTGATGTCCTCTGGTGCCAAACATCTTGATGTTTGAATTAGTAGTATTACTAAAAAATGTATACAGGATATTTGAAATGATAAAAAAAATAAAAAAAAACCAGAAAAAAATTCAAAGATAGAGACGGATTTTAGAGACGGAATTCCCAAAATTAATTCCACCGGATTAGAGACGGAAAATAAGTCCGTCACAAGTTAGAGACAGAATTTTAAACTTAGAGACGGAACACACCTGACTAAATTAGCGACGGAAAACCAATTCCGTCTCTGATTAGAGACGGACTAAAAAACCTCAGAGAGGGACTTTTCCGTCTCTGATAGAGACAGAATCACTGAATATTTATCATTCTCTTAGAGACAGATTTGTTATTTCTTAGAGACGGAACTGTTCCGTCTCTAACTAGAGGCGGACGTTAAAAAATCCGTCTCTAACAGACTTGCGATGCCCGGATCAGCGACGACACATATTCCGTCTTTGATTTCGTTAGAGACGGAAAAAGGTCATTTTAGGGACGGATTTTTTCCATCTCTATTTTCAATTTTTCTGGTAGTGCGTGAAGGATACTTGTGGTCTTGCACAAAAGAAAAATAAAAAAAATGATGTTGCAGCTAGAACATCATTGAATATATATGTAAAACTTTTTCCTTTACAGTGTATATCCATTAAACTCAAAATTATAAGTTATTAATATATTAAATGTTTCAGTCCTGATTGAGATTGAGCTCGCCCAGGCCGAGATACCACACACCCTGACCAGGGTACCACTCCGAGCCGGCCATGACTAACTTGACCATAAACCGGAAAATCGACAACAACCCATCTTAGGCATAACCCAGACTTGTACCTAGAGCCTAACCTTAAGCTCGTATATGGGGGACCTACATCATTTAGTAAACCTCTTATTGGACAGACAACTTGGCCACTAACAAAAGTAATTAGATTAGGTGGACTAATTATAGAGTTCAAGCTGGTCGCGACGTATTACGGCTTGATGTGACTTGACCACGATGCAAGTGGGTAGGGCTGACATCATGAAAGGTTGTCCAGTCCTCAAATTCTCGTTTTCATGAAGGGCAAGGTACACTATTTCTCTTCCCTAAATGCATTCTACTTGAATACCAACTTACTTGAGTGTCATAGTGTTTCTTAGGTCCCCATCTCCATCACTGAAAATACTGTTCAGACTACTCCAATGCCATAGAGATAGAGTTGTCAACATAGGTTGAGCTCGGTGAGCCCACTCGACCCAGCCCGATTTACTGGTGGGTTGAGTTGGTAAAAATTAGGTTCACAATTTTCACGGATTAAAGTGGATCAACCCACCTAACTTGCGGGTCAAAGCGAGTCTGAGCCTGGTTGAGGTGAGTTGACTCACTTTTTAATTTTTTTATATTTTAAGTCATTTTTATATTTTTTTCTATTTTTTATTTTACTTTTATTATTTTCTAATTATTTTTATAATTTTTAAAATTGTGTGAGCCAACCCACTAACCCGCGGCCGTGGTGGGTTGAGCCGGGTTAGTATTTTTAGCTCACCACAAAAATGAGCCAATTGACTCAGCTCACTTTTAACCTAACTCGTGGTGAATGGGTTGGCTCACTTTAACGGCTCTATTTATAAATGACTTATTTCTAGTATCACTTTGGTTTATCTCGTCCATAATCATTAACTATAATATGTTTATTGTAATTTTTTTATTATTTTATTCGTTGATATTCTTGAGACGATTATTGAGAAGTCCCTTCTCTTACTTCTCTTCTCTTGCTATAAACTAAAACTTGACACTTGATTGGGGTGTGTAGAATTTTGCATCAAATTAATTTAAATTCTAATAGTAGGTGTGGCGGCCATTTTGGCATAGTAGACTGAAAAATTAGAAACCTATGTTAGAAGGGGAATCGGAATTGAATGTTCATTTCCTCACGTGAAGATTGGCTATTGAAAATCCTACTTGAAATATTGTAATCTTGTTTGTAACAGCTGTGCTAATCCTTATAATATTCGATCATCAAACAGTATAAAAAGTAAAACTCTATTCATTCAACTACTAAAATTTAATTAGGTAGAGCTTTTTCAATGAATATATCTGTAAAATGTCATATTTGACTATCTCGTGATCAAATATTTGACTATCCTTGTTGTAAAATTCAATTAGCTGGTATTTTAATCTAATATAAAAAAAATAAATGAAAAGCATGGGATAAAGCCCCAAATAATTTTCTCTAGCCTGGGGGTGATCTTGCTACTCACCCCAAATAAACTGCAACATGTGACTATTCTAGGTGGGGTCCAATTATGAGATGCATATCTGAAAAAACCAAGGCATAGAGAAAATCATACATGAATTCTTTGTTTCATGAACAAGAACAAATTGTGAGACTGAGTCCAGGAGAAGTCTATGAAAAAAGCATAGACTTGTCAATTCAAAACTTGTGGGTGGATCATTAAACCATCCCTGCCGTGTAATAAAGAAGCAAAATGAATTAGCCAATGAATCCACTGTACAATTTGGTATTTCCTTGCCTTTGGTCAAACTTGTGCCCAACATGGAAAGTGAGAAAAGATCTTTCAAAATAGAAACAAAACTAGATAAGTCTACTTGTGTTGGGGACCATGGTTAGAGGAAAAGGATTAATTAAATTGTAGCTCAACCACTCAAATCATAGAGCAGCCAAGAATGAGACCGCAATTGCATGGTGCTTTCTCCTTCTCTAAATCCCAAACAATGTTCACATTTTCTTGCACCCTTTTCTCACACGCCCATCGAATTGGTTGACTTGGTCAACTCTAAAAGTTTCTTCCTAGTCGAATAAGAACAAATAAGTACAACTTTGTGAAAGTGCCTTCACATAAAAAATGCTATCATAGTAATTACTTAGTTCCTTCGTGATTGAGCCCTGGATGGATACTCTAATTTAAATCAAATAACAAGTACCATGATCAAATGTGTACCCTCAAATTTTGACAAACAAAAAGAAAATTTGATAAAAATATTAGAATACATACACATGCCACATGCACCAGGTATTAATGATACTTTAATCTTTCATGCGATATTTAAAATAGTAATTACACTGTGAAAAATTAAGTTGCCAAAGTAAAAGTGTAAGTGATCCCCTTTTTTTTTGCTTGGCTGTTAGTATTTTTGCAAAATTCTACAATCTACAATACTACAGCTTGCTGTTAGATGATACACCTAATTTAACAGAAAGAATGAAAAAGAATTCCACAAAAAATTTTCAATATTTTTTCTTTTTTTTACCCTTTCCCGGGGTTTGAATATATCAATCTGAAACAACAGAGATTGCAATGCTGGAAATGCTGTCATGGCTACCATCACAAATAACCAAAGCCCGCTCCAAATTGGCCACAATAT
Source organism: Sesbania bispinosa (assembly GCA_026901365.1). Taxonomy (NCBI): domain Eukaryota; kingdom Viridiplantae; phylum Streptophyta; class Magnoliopsida; order Fabales; family Fabaceae; genus Sesbania; species Sesbania bispinosa. The sequence continues at coordinate 100,110 of QLOH01000661.1, read as the reverse complement.
CAGCTATCGTTGGTCTATCTTTCCCTTCCAAATTCACACAATTCATAGCAATATAAGCCACTAACTCCACTGCTTCTGCTTCATTTGACTCTGGTGGACCAACCCTTGGGTCCAAAATTTTCACCAATTCTCCAGCCAAAATTGCAGGCACTGCAAAGTCCACCACACTTAATGGATCTTCACCATGCTTGAATACAGCTCTCTTTCCTGTTAAAAGTTCTAGTAGTACAACTCCAAGCCCATAGACATCACTCTTTGCTGTTAACACATTTAGACCATAGTACTCAGGATCAATGTATCCAAGAGTTCCTGCTGCTTTTGTTGGTTTGTATTCACTGTCAGATTCTGGACTCATCAATGACAATCCAAAATCAGATACTCTTGCTGTCCAAGTTGCATCAATAAGGATGTTTGAAGACTTGATATCTCTATGAATTATAGATGGAACTGCATAGTTATGTAGATATTCTATTCCTCTTGAAGCATCCAAAGCAATTTTGATCCTCATTTTCCATGAATTCAAGACACTGCTACCCTTTTCCACATTGTTCTTGTCATGCAAATGATCATATAATGCTCCATTCTTCATGTACTCATACACCAATAGCCTCTCATCTTTCTCTTCACAGTACCCAACTAGCCTAACCAAGTGCTTATGGTGTAAACGTGACAAGAAGGCAATTTCAGACTCAAATGCACTTTCTTTCTCTTGATACTTCTTCATCTTTGAACCTGTTTCACCTCTCTTGATTGCTACCTCACGACCATCTGTGAGTTTGCCTTTGTACACAACACCAAAGCTTCCAGCACCAATCTTGTTCTCAAGTGAGAAATTGTTGGTGGCTGTTATAAGCTCAGAAAGGGTGAACTCTTCAGCCCTTTCTGGGTGCTTTGTTGATGAGGTTCCACTCCTCTGGCGCCTCATTATTCTTGAACTCTGACGCCTAATAGTGGATGCTATTGAAGATGGGCTATGATTGGAAGCACCACCACCACTAGAATTGCTGCTACCTCTAGTGATTGTTGGTTGCACAGAATTGTGCACTTTCTTCTTACCAAAACAAACTCCACTCCATAAGCAATAAACTATTGTGCATATACCAGCAAAAGCCCCCACGGATCCAACAATGGCAAATGCCAATAAGCCCCTTGTCAAGGTCTTTGATCGAGATGATGATGGCGGAGGAGAGGGCGGTGGTGGTTGCAGCGGCGGTGGCGGTGGCAGCACTGCTATTTGAGGCCTACAAGTATTTGGCTTGCAAATGTGACCAGAGCCAGAGCATAGAGATTGAGAATCAGGATATATACCACACTCACTACAAGAAGATTGAACACAAGGCCCTGGAAGAATACGAGGCAAAGGAAGCTCAAACCTTGAACTAGAACCATTACCATTAGACCAAGCAGGGCCCCAACACAACACTGAAAAATTGCTTGTTGTCAATCCACAAGTAAAATTGGACCCAGAAACAATCAACTCAAAAGAAACTCCTTGTGTAACATTCACAGAGAATTGCCCTCTACCACCCCAACAAACAACAGAACCATTCAATCTTCTAATAGCACAACCATGCTCAGCTCCTAGTGCTAACCCATCATACTCAAAAGCCCCACCTTGGGGAACATTCAATTGCCCAGAACTGTTACTTCCTCTGCATACCAAAACCCCTGTTGAATTCAACCCACAAACATGTGAACCACCAGCTACAAGACTCAACATAGACATGTTCCCAAACTCATTCTCTATCCGATTAGCCATACCCATCTCTCCCCAACACTGAACCCGAGAACTATTCCTAAGAATTCCACAAGAGAAACCATACCCAGATGAAATCGAAGCAAATTGATCAGACCCAGATGACAAATTAAAAGCCCTATTGGTTCTCCAACATTCAACCGTTCCAGTACCCACCACCGTGGCGCAAACTTGGTCATCCCCAACTGCAAGATTCTCCAATAGAACAGAATCATTGTTGTAAAGCCTTTTCCTTGGAAAGAAGAGGTAGTGTTAGTGTTCCAGCAATGTAAACTGTAGTTACCGGACCTGAGGCCGCAGAAATAGTCCCTCCCGCCGGAAATGGAGGAAAAGGAAACGTTGGGGACGACGGGAACGATCTGCTCGTGACGGTAACACTCAATGCGCTGTGTGGATTCCCCTGCTACGATGCCGCATACGGTGGCGGAGGCGTCGGTGACGGCCAGGGTGGTGGCGGAGCCTAGAGCATAAGAGGAGGGAAGAAAAGAGAGTATAACTATGACGGCGAGGGTGACATTGACGGAGGAGGAAGATGGTGGTTTCTTCATTTAAAAGAATGGATTTTGAAGTGTTGCGGTGGTGGTGGTTCCTGCTTCATTGGCAGAGAGAGAGAGATGAGGAATTACATGGCGAATAGTGAAGAGGGTATATGGTGGAAATTTTGAAGGTGGTAGTTGTGGACTTTGGAAAATGGAATACAATGCAAAGACATGGCCTTTCTCCGGCTACTGTGGTCAATTCAACCTATGAAAGCTATTCCTATTTACTATACAGCCTTTTTAGGCCATGTTTGGTTCTCCCTTATTATTACAATCCTTGTGTTCATATTTGTCAATATCTCATCATTATTCTTAAATTTTCTTTGTGCCTATCATTATTCTTAATCTTATATGCCTATGTGTTTTTTTAACCATAGGTATCCTTGTTACCAGGGTTACCTTGTTCGAAATTTAGTAATAGTTAAGGCTATTCATTTCTCTTTGTTATATGTCTATGTATTTATGTGATACTTATTTTATTGGTGCATGTTATAGATTGTTTAATTAAATATTTACTTAATAAGTATTTATTATACGAGAGTTTATGTGATAAATATTTATAGTGTTAGCCAATTTTTATAAATTCATTTGAAAAATTTATTGAAATCAACTGAAAAACTTATAAATAGATCATAAATTATTTTTGAAATTTAATCAAATACCTATTTAAGATAAATTTAAATAAATTTTAGAAAAAACTTTGTCAAATGTCCCTTATTTATAAACTTCTATTATAGATTTTCTATTTCTAAACTATATGGTGAAGGTTTTAGTTTGTATAACTAAACAAACCAGATTTTGGGTAAACCAAAAGGCATTTTAAATTTATCGAGTCAACCTATTTTAAGTAAATATAAATAATATAATAATATTTTTTTATATTGTTATTATTATTATCATTATTATAATAAAGTTTTTTATTATTATGTCTTGTAATTACATATCTATTAGCTTATTTAAATATATGAGTAAGTTATATTACATTAAAAACTTGAGTTTATAATTTTATTCAAATATATATTTAGGACATATTTAAAGACCTTATTATAAAAAAAACTTTTAAATAGTCTTTTCACGTCATAGGAGGCATTTAAATAGGTTAGGTCGGACTTTAAAATAAAGTCTATATTAGATAAGTAGGCTAAGTTCATGTCTTAGATTCTGGAGGTAGGCCATACTCTTGTCTTAGAAAGTCTAAATCGACCCAGTCTATTTTCATCCAAGATTTTTATCCTTAAAATTTTCCATAATCATTGTATTTCAAATTGTGATCTAGTAATTAATATTGGTCTTATCTATTATTTCACAATATTATCAACTAGTTTTACTAAACACTGTCAAATGAACCAGTTAGCTTACAAACTTTCATCTTTCTGTTTAGCTAGTCTTACATTTTTTAGCTTATCCGTTAATTTTACCAAATACAATCTTAGTTTCTTATAAATTAACTTTATGAATTAATATAACACCCTTAAATTTAAAAGTTTAGTAATTTAATTATCATACTAAAACACAATATGAGATCACTAAACAGATGCATCAACTTGATATAGGATTGTTTTAATTTAACTTATGGTCACTCAAGTTTGAACAAACTTTTGGATATGTAGTTACATTAAATGTATACACATTATTTTAAAATAAAATAAAAAAAACACAATATGAGAGAAATCAAGAGAGATGCATGACAAAAGCATTCCAAGAGACAAAAACATATTCACAGCCCAATCTATATGAATCATATGTGCACATACGATTAACGTGGTATTTGGTGAAAATTCTTCACAACATTTAACACTTTTACAATGACAGACATTTTTCAAAGATTAAACTAGAAAATCTGCATGCTGACCTTAAATTAATAGAAAACAATTAAAGCATAAAGATATCTGAGAAAATCAGCATAATGACCTTAAATTAATAGAAAACAAAATGTATAAATATTATGAAACAGACACTCCAACTATTTATGAAAGATTCAAAGATTATTACACGTGCAAAATTAATAATGAAAAGGTATTAATTTAAGGAATTTTGTCTGTTGTTAACAAAAAAAGAAAAACAAAATGCCCTAATCATCTTAGGGCCCGTTTGGTGCACAGGATAAGAGACAGGATATGATAACTTTATCCTATCCTGTCACTTATCATGTGTTTGTTGCACCAGTATGACAGGATAACTTTATCTTGTTGCTTATCCTATCATTTCCTTCTAGTGTAATTTTTATCCTGAGGGGGGAGCTGGGTTAGGGAGTGATAGGATAGGATAGGATAAAATAAAAAAATTTCTTCCTCATTTATCCTCTCTTTCTCTCTCCTCTCTCCCCCTCTTTCTCTCTCCTCTCTCTTTCCTCTCTCTCCTCTCTCTCTTCCCCTCTTTCTCTCTCCTCCCTCCCCCTCCTCCTCTCCTCTCTCCTCTCTCTCCCCCCTTTTTCTCTCTCCTTTCTCTCTCTCCTCTTTCTCTCTCCTCCCTCTATCCTCTCTCTCCCCCTCTTTCTCTCTCCTATCTCTTCCCCTCGTTCTCTCTCCTATCTCTTCCCTCTCTTTCTCTCTCCTCTCTCTCTTCCCCTCTTTCTCTCTCCTCTCTCTCTCCCCATCTTTCTCTCTCCTCTCTCTCTCCCCCTCTTTCTCTCTCCTCTCTCTTTCCTCTCTTCCCCTCTTTCTCTCTCCTATCTCTCCTCTCTCTCTCTCCTCCCTCTCCCTCCTCCTCTCTCGCTCTCCCCTATTTCTCTCTCCTCCCTCTCTCCTCCCTCTCTCCTCTCACTCTTCTCTCTCCCCTCTCTCTCTCCTCCCTCTCTATAATAACGATTTTTATGGTAATTTTAATATTAATTTTTATATTTTTAGCAATTTTATTTTTTGTAAAATAAATTTAAATATTTTTTAAATAAAAATAAATTTTTATTTATGTGTGCTTGCTGAAAAGCAAAAAAATAATTTAAATTTGTAATAAAGGTAATTTTATCATTTTAATATTCTTTATATCTTATCCTACCATAATCTATCCATCTCAAACGTAGGATAAGATAAAATAATCATATTTGTCTCCTTATCCTGGTGTACATCAAACATAGGATAAGATAAGAGCTTATCCTGCTCTTATCCTATCATGTCACTATCCAACTCTCTTATCCTATCCTATCATATCCTATCATGTGCACCAAACGGGTCCTTAAACTAATAGGAGAACAAATTAACATCAGCTTGTTTTAGCAAAAAAAAAAAAAAGAATAAGTAATACAGGCCGATTGCCACATGCTTGAATTTTTTTCTAGAAAAATATAAATTGAGTTGTTAGACCATAATTCTTGTATTTGTAAATTTAAATTTTTATTATTTTAATTTTAATGACAAGGAGGGTAAGCCCCGAACTAGACTAAGACATTATGAGGACAAAAAATCCTAGACAAATCATTAAACAAAAATTGGCTACAATATATTTTCCCGGTACATTATATAAATTTGAACATTGTTTCACTATTATAAAATAAAATTGTAGGTAGATGAAGTAACATTTTCTTAAATTTTACAAGCAGACAAAATGAATAGTTATAATTATGTAGCTAGTTATATACAATTACAAATGATTATAAAATTAATTCTAGATTTGTTTCATTATGAATTATAATCGAAAATTGATAGATAATGCTATATAGTTCTGTTTCAATTATGAATTGCAATAATCGAAAATGAATATATTTTTAATTATTATTGAATGCAACTAAAGTCATTCTGTATTGGATTATGCTTCAACCAAACAGGGCCTTTTGAACCAACAATGAATCCACCAAAAGTACTTTCGAGATTGTCGTAAGTTTTAACCAAAAGAAGTGGTACTCGCTACCGCCGACATCCACGTGTACCATAAATGTTTTCTCACGCGCCTCCGCGGTAGAAGAATACGTAAGAAGTGGATTTATTTAATATAAAGGTTTGACCGTAATCATAAAACGTAAAAAGCCTGCGATATTTTTTATTTCCATTTTTAATCCTTTGTAGTAATTTGGATTATTTAAAGGCTGAATTTGATTTTTCAAATTTGGTAACTGAACTAAATAAATAAATGAATTTATTGTTTTAAGTTGTTACTAATTTACTATTGTTTATCCCATCCCATCCCATCCCATCTATGTAGCTGCTGAATCTTCTGGTAATGATTTTGTTATATTTGAAATTCAAATGTGAGACCCAGACCAGAATGAGATGGTCAAACTAAACGACATGAGTTTTTGGGTGTTTGGTTGCGAAGAAAAAAAATACATGAAAGCGAGAGAAAATGAGAGGTGGGTACTTCAATTTCTCAGTTAGCTACTTGAAAGATGAGGGTCAAACAAGTACAGAAGAATGAGGGCCCAAAAGTATATTAGGCAAACAAGGCCAGAACGTTCCTTCTGCTTCTCAGTTACTATTATCCTCCTCATTTTCACTGTTTTTTTTAAGAAATATAAAATTTTAAATAGCAGGTGTTTCATTATGCATCCGAGAATAACTTTTGTGAGTATATATACTGTATTCAATAGGATTAGTTGAATCCTCTTCAAAATAATAGTGATTTGGGTTTATTTTATATATGCACCACGTGGAGGGACTTTTATATTTATATAAGTTTAAAATAAACACGTTTGAATTTTTAAATAATGTACAGTAACCATTCCGAATTTCCGATTGCAAACAATTTTTTTTCTCATATCTATGGTAACTAGACGTTTATGTTAATAATTTATTATTTTAATTCTTTAATTTTAAGAAAATTATTAAATTAAAGAATATAAATAAGAAATAAAAAAGTTTATCCTTCACTCACTTCCCCTCTAAAATCCTTCCCACCAACACAGAAAAAATAAAAAAATAACCAAAATATTGTGGAATAATGGTTATGAGATCTTGCTAATTAATTAATTCTACAATCTACATCTACTTCATATATGTGAAGTTGCAGGACAGAAAGGCTTCCTCTTCATCTAGTTCTCGCTGCCTCTACAGAAAAATACCTAATCGAAAAAAAAAAAATCTATCCAATAAAGGATGTACAAACAAAATGTCAGTGTCTTTTTCAAACTCTTGTACACATTTCACCAAAAAAAAAAAAAACTCTTGTACACACAAAATGAAATAAAAAACAAGAGTTCCGCAACGAGAATTGGTTCAAATAGTACGTGTTTCATTTCCCTTAAGCAAAGTTTCGGGTTCGAACCTTGTGAATGGAAGAAAAAAAATCCCCAGGAACGTGGATGTTTCCGACTCAAGTAAGATTGCCTCTCGTAGAGGATACTTGTGGTTCACACAAACAAAACCGTGTTAGAGCAGTGTAGATTCCCTTTTGACAAATTTCTTTGTACAATAAATTTAACCGCAAATTTAGTCCCTTCTAATTGGATTTTATGTAATTTTTTTTTGGTATACAAGGAAAACAATGAGGTTTGAACCTAGAATCTCATGGTAAACTACCCAAACCCCCCACCACTAGGCCGACCCTAGTGGGTCTGGATTTTATGTAATTTTCATTCTAAGGTTATTTTCCAAGGGATTTTATGTAATTGTAATTCCTAATTTTTCCAATGAATTAAATTCTTTTATTTTTAAAATTAAGTAAGTTTGGATCTGATATTTTTTTTAATTTAAAACCCTTTAATTTGCATTTTCTATTAATTTTTTTTATGTTAATTATAGATTTTACATATGAAATAATTTTCAAGCTTCTTAAAAGTTGAAAATTAATTGGTGAAAATTAAAAAAAAAAAGGAAAAGATTTTTAAGATGTAAGGTTGAGGTTTGAAGGGGAATGTTTGGGATTTTCTTTATTTTAAGTGAAATTTAAGCTTCGTTTGACCCAACTTATTTTTAACTTATAAGTTGCTTTAAAGTTAAAGTGAAAAATAGGAGCTTTCAAAAGTAAAGTATAAGGTATTTGGCAGTTTGATATTTTTTTAACTTAAAAGTCACTTTTAAATTAGAAGTTGTTTGGTAAAATAAGATGTTAAAATTATCTTATTTTCTTTAAAATTAACATAAAGAACATCTAGTTATAAAATCATAAATATTCTTAAAATCCTAAATTATCATATATCAATTATTTCTATTCCCCCCTCAATGCAAGTGCGATTTGATTCTGAACCCTATCCATGTAACCACCATCTAATACTCTTATAGGATTATATGAATCAATTTCCTCATCAATATTCACTTCTTCTTTGCACTCATCCATATATCTAGGAACATGATCACATTTGTTAAATTCTTCATCTTGAACACCACACGTTCAAATAAAGTTATGGAGCGTTGTTGTTGCAACTATGATCTTATGTTGTTTGACCAATGGATATGGCATCTTATGTGATAAGATGTCTTTTCTTCCAAACCCCAAATCTTCTTTCAATGAAATTTCTTAGAGAAGAATGTGCATGATTAAATATTTTTGTAAACCTTCTGCTTGACTAGCATCTCTAAAATCAGGAATATGATATCCTTCACCCTTGTATGGTGCTAGATACCCTTTCATATTTGGATATCCTGCCTCCACTAGATAACATTTCCTAAAAAATATAAATATAAGTATAAATTATATATAAATAAAATTATTCATACCTTCAAGAGGGTGAGGAAAAACATTTTTCATTTCTTCATGCATCGATGAAAGAATACGTGCATCATGTGCAGTACCAGGCCAACCAACAACAACAAATGTGAATAACATGTCAAAATTGCACACTGACATGACATTTTGTGTTGGATATCCCTTTCTAACAATATAATGAATTTGATCTTTAGTAGGAACAATTGCATAAATATGTGTTCCATATATAGCACCAATGCAACTTTGAAAAATGGCCAATATCTACAGTCATACCTAATTTTGAATGGGACTTCCTCAAAGTTAAAATTTGGAGGCCTGAAAATTTTCATAGCAAATAAACATAAACTCTCTAAAACTTCATCAAATTTCCTACTTACAGACTCTCCTGATTTTCCAAATCTATTTGGACATTTTGACTTGTCTCACTATGTGCACAACTCTAAAGAATCATAGCAAGTGCCTCTAATGATGTCATTTCATTAGATGGATGTAACCATCCTTTACTCACCTGGAGTGTTAAGGGTTTCTTGAACCCAACTCCAACCATGAGAATAAAGAAATCTATTACCTTACTTCATCAAAAACTTCATTTGATATACACAGGAAATTGTTGTTGCACTATTTATCATTTTAAAGAACCGTGTAGATTTCCTCTTTTTAGTCTTCCTTGAATGTTCATTGATTTGCTTTAGAAGACATTTGCAGGACAATTTGAAAACAAAGATCAATTTAATAACAACATCAATTTCAATTACATATTAATAACTATAATTCAAATGCATAAACATAAATATAAATATTTATAATCCAAATTCAAATGTGAAAAATAAACCTAAAGGCAAATTTACTTATAAGTATATGTTTTTTCCTATTTGTCATACTTATGCAAAATCCACCTCACCAAAGCAACAATTTTTTCTTTTAAGGTCACAAGTACGACTCTATTTTGACAATCTTTTATCAATTCTATTGCATAAGTAAATTGGTTCTTATCCAGTAGCCCTTCTTCCAGTAGATCATCCAAGACTTGAATGCATTCGGGAATGGAGTATTGTCCACGAAGGTGACACATTCGGGAATGGAGTATTGTCCACGAAGGTGACATGTTATTGATATTCCCTCCTTTTCAGTTTCATTATGGTTTTCTCCTGCTTGAACTAATCTTTCTAAAGATTTCCTCATAGTTATTACATTGCTAACTTTGGACTTACTTTTTGCCACTTTGTCACCCGTGTCTTTTGTGACCTTTCTTTTCTTTTGAGTTGAGTGTTATCCACAGTGCTACAATCTTCCTCAACATATAAGTCCTCCTCATCAGATGCAATAAATTCTTGTGGAACTTCGAAAGCATTATTTCTGCCACTAGTATCAGTTGGTACCCTCATAGTTGGTGTCCATATATTTTCTATTGTTGCCACTACATCTCCATATATAATTTCCAATTCATCACAGAACTCTAATCCTTGATATCGAAATTTCCCATATTGACATTCTCCTAATTAACATTACAAGAAAAAAACAAAAAATAATCAAAATCTTGCCAATTAATGAATAAGAGAAAGAAAATTATTCAAAATACTTACCTTATCTTAGCTTCCCACCATGCATTATCAGCTCGAATACATCATGTATCATGGTTAAATCCCAAGCCTGTTTCTTACCCAACAATTGTTTCCATATAGTCCAATCAGTCCTCAAATTATCCATCCTATTCTTCAATTGCTTTTGGGAATAGCTTTTATCAGCGCGTTTATTAAATTCTTCACGTATTTCTTCCCATTTCTTACCTTTGTATGTTATTCCCCGGTTTTCCACTTTTACGATTCTCATTCATACAAATGCCAAGTAAAAATTTGGTGCCATTAGAATCTCATTTTGCTTGATTTGCTTTGATAGCCATAAGTTGTAGTATAAATTCAACTTATATACATGTTGAAAGAATAAAGATGTCAAACCAATAACAAATACACTGATCAAAACCAACATTCCCTTTCTTATCCCAAGCAACAAGCCCTTTCTATATCAAATAACAACATGAAATCAAGTAATTTTCCAACACAATCTTTAAAACCAAATTTTTTATGAGCATTATTACGAACTTTTAAGTTTTTATGGTTATTAAGATAAAAAAAGTGAATACTTACTACACTGGGAGCTAGGACTCGGACTTACATACTGGATAATGGGAGTTGAGACTTGTGTACTAGTGATGAAGTTCTGGCAAACGTACCAAAATTTCAGCAATATAATAGCAAGTATGAGTTTATCGTATCTACAGGGAACGATTCGCTTCGTATTTACTAGTGATCAGACTATCAAGTAAGAAACAGTATTTTGATGATTTGTTGTGCGGAAAGTAAATTTGCATAAAGTAAAGAGATAATCGAGATAACATTACTTGGATCAGGATTGAACTTCGTATCATCGCACTCGTTATGCATGTGAACCCCAATATTATTTATGAATATATTTTCCATAATATCCTAGCCAAACTATATTGTTTTACCCCGAGTTACCAGTAGTAAACCACTCAAAGATAATCCGTGCAGGTTCTCCCAGGCGACAAATTACCCCGGCTTGATTGCTCTACTTTTCCGTTCGTTAACATTATCAATTCATCGTATATTCCTATAGGGACTACTATGAAGAGGCTGTCACATTCCAATTCTTCAATCATTGATTCCCCCTATATTCCTATAGCGATCTATGAGTACTTTTACCAATCAGAATTTGAGTTTCCTAAGTATCGGTTCCCCCAAACTCGCTGTTGAATTAATAAATCATTTACCAATGTATTTTATAAAAACAACCTATAACTCTGGCACAAGTGCAGAAGCTACACATTAAGCAAAGTATAAAAGCACTGATATTATATAATAGGGATTCATAAATAATAAATAGAATTCACATACACTTGGGGATTGAATCAACTACATTCAACCCTATTGGAGAGTTTAGCTACGCATGGTAGCCATACAAACCAATGAAGAAACTGTCACGCTTTTCTTCAATCCTAGCTTTGGCCTTTGCCATCTCTCTAATCTCCTTTCTAAACGCTCCTTTGCTAACCTCCTATGATCTTTACAAAAGGTCCTATTTATAAACTAAGGAAAGCTATCTTAAATCTGGAAGGAATCTATTTTGAAAACAGATCTAAAATTAAATTCGCGTTCCTGCGCTTCACCTACGCTTAGCGCGTTTTGAAGCGCAGGATCCAGAGAAGAATCCTGATAGATGCGCTTCACTCGCGCTCAGCGCATGTGAAGCGTATTTCTCGTTCCAGCTTCCCTTGATTCTTTTTCTTTTTAACTTGATCTCTTCCTGATCTTATCCTTGTTTGCTTGGCTTTCCTTGTTTCCCTCTTTTTGATATGATTTTGTATTTATCTTGCCTTTGAATTTAAATTGGGAAGTTATCCGCAGAATCCTTGTTTAAATGGGAGCTGATCTTATATTTATTTGTTCTTATTTAAACTTCAAATCTGTAGATCCTATCCTCAAATAATGCTATCTTCTTTCCTCATTCAAATCTTTCTCATAAATCTGCAAAATTAACAGATTTTCTATTAAAATAGCATCAAATTCAAATCAAATAAACATAATTATTACAATTATTACTAAACAGGGATTATTTTGGGGCATAAATTACTCTTTTTACCTTGATAAGTGCAGTAAAAATACAAGAATGTATCATATAATTTGCACTTATCAACTAGATGTAATTAGCAGATGTAATTAACTTGAGAACGAAGTGACAAACTAACTTTAACTAAAGTATTTAACTTGTTGGAGCTGGGGCAACGGAGAGGGCACGTCTGAACGAACTTACTGCATGTCTGCAGTGGGAGCTGGATAACAGCAAGGCACATATGCACGAACTTACTACACGCTTGCACTGGGAGCTATAAGCGAAGGCAGTTGTACGACGGATAGGGGTGAGAACAAGCCGGGCCAGGCCAGGCATTAGCAGGCCTGAGCCTAGCCGGCTAATTCTTAAGCCTGAGCCTGGGCCTGTTACTTGTTACAAGCCTTTTTTTAAGGTCTGGTCTGGCCTACGTAAAAGTCTGGCCTGACCTGTAAGCCTGTTTAGAAGTCTGTTTTATAACAAGGCTTACAAACAGATCAACAGGCTTATAGGCCTATGCAGGCCAGTAGGCCTTTTAAGCATGCTTTTTTATATAATTATTTTAATATATTCTAGATTTTTACTATATTATAGTTTTTTTAATTATATTTATAGTTATTTATATAATTAATTTAATATATTATATATTATTATATTAAACAGGCAAGCTTGTCAAGCCTAATAGGCTTTTTCATAGGCTTGAAACCTTACCTATTTAACTAAACAAGCCTTTTAACAAGCCTTAGCCTGGCCTTTTTAATAAACGAGTAGGCCGCGGGCACAGGCCAGATGGCCTATTCCCACCCCTAACGACGGAGACGGCGAACGAAGAATAGTGAAAAGATTGTGCCTCTTTGTCATTGGGTTTCTTGCGACATTGATGTGGGAGACTAGAGATGCGGAAACAGCGATGTGGGCGGCAACTTCAGTCCTCAGTGGGTCTGAAAGTCAAGCATTGGTTCCTCAGGCGGTAGGTCTCCATAACAGGTTTAGGTTGGCAAGGTTGGCACTACAAGTTATCTGGTAGCAAAACAATGGAAAAACTAAAAGTGAACAATGAACAAAATAATGGAAAATGTTTTTTGGCAGGGAAAGAGGATTGGGTTGCTTGCAAGCATGTCACTTTTTATTTATAATCTACCAGATTTAACATCAAAGAATGAAAGATTATTAAAAAGAAAGAATGAAAGATCATAAACTAGAAATGACGAAATAATATATAAATGAGAAAGAATGAAAGATGGTAAGGGGTTGTGGGTCACCGTGGGATGTTGAGAAAAAATAATAAAATAGAAAGAAGGAAATATTAGAGGAGTAGGTGAGATTCAAAGTGGGCGTTGTTTGAAAAAAGCACCGAAAAAGCTAAAAATACTAACTTTTTTCTAAAGCTACTTTTTAATACAAAAAAAGACTGCTTGTGATTTGTAAGTTCTTCTTAAAATTTATGTTTAGTGGGGCTTTCACTTTTAAGTGACTTATAAGTAAAAAAATCCCAAACGGACACGTAATTATTATGTAAACATGCATTTATTTGTTTTTGTGGGAAAATCATGTATGCAATCAATACAAAGACCATGCCTGTTTCATAAGAAACATTATTTTTCAATAACTTAATAAAACATGCATATATTTTGTGGGGTAAAATATGGTAAGTGAGAAAGAAAAAAATGATAGTTATATTAAGCAAAATGATGAAAACAAAGAGATGTAAAATAAATTTTACAATTAAAGTGTAAAAACATTAATATTACTTTTACAATATGACTTATTTTTCTTTATTTTTAAAGGTGTCGACAGATGTTAGAAGTTAAAAGGTGAAGTACTATATTTAAGGGGATGTCTAAAGTATAATAGATAGGGGTCTCATGTATGGTACAATGAGTTTTATGAATGTTAGATTTAATAATAAAAAATTGAGCGGTTGAGATTATACATTAAATAAAAGAAAGGAAAATTGCATGTTGGTCCTACTAGCATCCACACCATCAGCATCGCTCCAATATCTCATCCTCTTATCTTCATGTCATATGCCATCACCTCGTCATCAAGTAGAGCTAGCGACTTGGGATATTTGGCCCGATGCGGGTAATGGATTTTTGTTGGTCGGGATAAAAAGCCCGAGAGTTATTCAAGCTTCTAAAATAAATGTCTAAGTCCTACATTTTTTTGGGTAGCCTAGTCTTTTGTGGGTTTTACAAGTAACAAATTTATCTGGGTCGGACTAAAAATTCCGGAAGTTATTCAGGCTTCTAGAAAATGCTAAAGCCCTAAATTTTTATGGGCTTTTGTGGGTCAAGCTAGCCCATTTTGTCGGCTCTATCGTCAAGCATCCTCATGCACGTTGGAAGCAATTTTTTGAGCCTAATTAAATTCTGTAGGTGAATACAGTTGGATATTACACCATTGGCTGCAAAAATTGGAATGTTGTACCATCTATACCAGCACTATTGGAACTAGTATCAACCACTATTCTAGAATGCACATTTTAGTGTTACCACCAACATTGTAACCACCAAGTCACTACCATGTAGCCACAAGCTTGCCCCGTCCCCTCCACCAAGCTCTCAACTCTCCCTCTCCTTCATGGTCCCCTCACCATCCACCTTGGGCACCATCCTTGGGAAATACCAACTGAGAAAGTGTATCGGGCTGTGTCCTTAAGCCTAATAGATGACTCCATGATGGCCATGAAGATGATCGGAAAGTACAAAGTTTTTACTCTACCATGGAGCTAAGGATCATGTGAGAAAACGGTTGCCAATCATTCTAAAAAATCCACAATGTAATCTATCTCACCCCCTATCTCTCATCTCTAACATCCTATCTCGTTCCGTTTTCTTGTAGGAGAACTCTTTTTTTTGCATCCTTCTATCAGAGATCAGGGACTTCACCGACCTTCAGACTCTCGACATTGCTCTGAACGTAGAATAAAAAAAACATCATCGCAGGAAAATGAAACTAGTTTGGTCCCTAAAGATAGCATCAAAAGCATATGTCGATACAATGCAATCTATTAAGATATGAGTGGAGAGATATTTAAATAATTTTGATTCATTTATTTTAAACCCCCTTCCCTCCCCTCCAAATCCCCCCACTTTTGGAGGGGTCACTACAAGAAAATTCACTTTTAGCGGTAATTATTACTACTCTGGTCTTGAATATAAGCAAAAGTTAACTAATTCACGCTAATTAAGAATATTACTTGACCTCATTAAATTTTCTCCAACTCACATAAAAAATGAATTGCTTTACTAAACTATCCCTCCTAATGTTTATTGCAAAGTGGGTAATTGAAAAGGAAAAATAAATTAAATAAGGGTATTATGGTGATACTAGCATTTAATAGGGTGGAAGTGGTTAGGTTTTGCTTATATTTGAGACCAACGAAATTGAATTTTGAGTTGCTTATATTTGAAACCGGAGTAGTATGTCTTTTAGCGGCCTTACAAATGATCATTATAATATTTATCGACAATTAGCTATTAGTCGCTGTATCTAATGTCGGTAAAACTTTTACCGACATTTATAATGAGTGCTGGTAAAGACTCATAGAATGGTCGGGAAAAATATTGGACTTTTAATTTAGCGGAAATTTTAATTTAATGGCCACTAAAATCGATTTACATTGCAAGATCATTAATGGAGCGGCTAAAATTCCGTATTTAAGGTTGTAGCGAATCCCTAGCTGAAGTTATATTACATTTTAAAACAACATTCCAAATCTATATCCCATTAAGTTTCTATGATTGAAAAGAAAAGCAAGCAATATTATTTACGACAACACATTAAACTATAGAAACAATTAAATCAGCTCCTAATTGTCATTATTAATGGTGTTGTCGAAGGCTGAAAGCATTGACTACATATAAAGTGAATTGCTAAGCATGAAACAGATAATTTATGGTCCATATTGGAGTTATATTTTCTTGCTTAATATATAATCATTTTGTTAACTTGACTAATTTGAAGAATATAAATTTGAAAATTTTTATTTAAAAAATATTATCCTGAATACAACAATTTTTTTTTCTATGAGCTATTGGTCAATTGTCATTATATCTTTCATGCTTGAATTGAAATTTCCTTTCAAGCAAAGAGTAATATATTGTTTTGACTTTTATCTTTTACTGTTTTTGTCCAAAGGTAATGAAAAAAATAATTATATAAAAGAAAAAACAATTTTTCACTTTGTTTCCTTATTTCGCGGCCACACTCTAGCCTTCACTAATTTCAGAAAAATAAAAAAAAAATGAAGGAAAATGAAATGGACGGGTGATTATTAATTTTACTGGAAATAGATATTTGACCAGTGTAAAATGATTTTTTCTCAAAAATACTGACAATTAAATTATAGCCACTAAATAATTGTCACCAAATCTTATTTTACTATGGTAAAATACTATCGGGAAGAATTTTAATCCCCTCTCTTCCACTCCTTTTCTAAAAAATTAAACTAAACGTACTAATCCTCTTAAAACCCCCTTCAAAATCCCCAACAAAATAGTTTATAAAAATTTCAAAGAGAGGGAAAACATGTCTTATAATATTAATTTACGACTAAATTAACAAATCAGTTTTTGATTTTTTTGGATAATGCAGTTTTTGTCTTGTTTAAATTATATTTCCCTTCTTTTTGAGTGATCCTTAGTTTACACTCTCTCTACTTTGAAAAATTCCACTCCTCTCGCTTGGAAATTAATATAAAGTATACTTATTAATCCATTTCAGTGTAAATTTATACAATTATAGAAGGCAACTTTTGATTATGAAAAAGAATAATATATTAGCATTTTCTTAATACAAAAAGCAGCTCTATTTAAGTTGCAATCATTATTTTCTTACTGGATATTTGGAGGTTGAGAATTTTCGTTAGACTCATTTTGCTAACAAAAGGTATAGATTTAATTGGAAATCTTTGTATCACAAATTAATCATTTAGTATGATATTCGTATACCAATCTCAAGAGTAGGATAATAAACATTTAAAGCAGCCTTTGAAGTCAAAAGGAGACATCTTTACAGCGCAAATGAATTAGTTCTACGAATAAATAAAGGGTATATATATAAAATACTATTTAAGCAAGCTGAAGAGAAAAGAGAAATAGTCACAGGAGAATGCAAAGGAATCTTGTATTCTAGCCCCCTTTTGTCAAGGTATTGATGGATATTGGATAGAGCTAGCTGTGCAGACAGGCCAAGCTGGACAGAATGGTTTTTGTTCTTTTTACGACATAAACACCTTATATGAGGTTGCATGCTATGTGCTAACCAATCATTAATATTCATGGTGGATTCTTTAACGGCTTAAGTCATATAGCCATACCCCAACCTTAAGGTGCACGTATTTTACAAAACTTTAATTTAGTTTCTAGCTGATAAATTTCTAACTTATAAGTTTCGAGCTAATAATTAAGTTAGCTTATTGAATTAGAAATGTTTGGTAAAACTAGCTGATAAGCTAGTTGATAAATGTAAAATAACATAAAAGGAAATAACTACTTATATAAGTTTTATTATATAAATTCTATTTGTATTTTTTAGACAAAAATATATTATTATGTAGTTATAATTTTAGATTTTTTAAAAAATAATTAAATTCTTATTAAATCTTTTAGTGATAAAATATTTAATTAAAAATTAAAATAAATAGTGAAATTGATAAAATAAATAGTATAATATAAAAACAATTTCATAAAATAGTGAAAAGAAAATAACAATTTAATTAATTCGTAATTTTTTAAATTACTTATTATATAAGTAATAATAGGTAAAAAGAAATTGAAAAGTTTTTGTCACTAAAACTGAAAATATGTAATAATAGGTAAAAAGAAATTGAGGATAATAAAGGAAATGTATTAAAATATAGGGTTATTGATGGAAGAAAATTAAATAAGTTACAAACTAGAAACTAGGTGAAGTGACTTGTAGCGTATAAGCTAGAAGCTCCTAAAGTAAGCTATTTTGAGGTACTTTACCAAACACTTTTGTGTTGGTCAAACTAGCTTATAAGCTAGTCAAATAAACTAGTGGCTTGGCTAGTTTATTAACCTTGCCAAACACACTCTAAGTGGCTTAGATATTGCCTTGCCACCGATCACATAACCCTTATATTTTAAGGTATTAACTATGTAAAAGTTAGGACTGCCAAAGTTGATATTCTACTCAAGGGTGTTTTAAGGGAATTCATTAAAGCATTAACAAATAGAAGATTTTTTATTGAAATTATTTTTGGTATTCATTACAAGTATATTCTCTACGAGAGATAATTTTATTTGATTTGAGAACATTCATCTCATAATAGGGTTAGCTCTCCTAGTAGAAGTTTTTTCTATTTACAATACTCAAACCCAAGATTTGATTTTGTACCATCTAAGTCAACCACAAGTGAGTGTTTATAATATCAAATGTTACACAATTCAATAAAAAACTTTCTATTTTAATTTTTTTAACCAATGACCTAAGACATAAGTTCACTCATTAGAATTTCCCATTAATAAATGAGTATTAAGAGGATTTATAGGAGGATCCTCCTATAAATCCTCTTAATACTTTATAAGGTAAGTATTACATTATGAAAAATAAATGCATTTAATATCTTAAAATAAAAATATTAAAAAGTGTGAGAGGATGTGTAAGAAGAAACATATAGAAGGATTTAGAATTATTCTAAATAAAATAAAATGGCGTGATCTCAAGTCTGCTGACTTGGGGTCTCTGTTAAGACATGATATAAGCAGTTTCAATTTCAGCTGTTTTAATTATGTTTCAAAACAATTATTCAGTTGTCAATTGATTTGAGATAAGTTAAATGTAAGACAAGATGAAGAGATAAGGAAGAGAGATGGCACAGGGATCTTATCCTGGTTCACCCACACCTTGGGCTACGTCCAGTCCTCACAACACGTGAGATTTCCACTATTGACAACCCGTCAATTACAAGTATTCTTACAGCCTCTTCAGGACGTCTCTCAAACCAAGCCTAGGCACTTCCTATCTTGACTGAGCCACAAGTATTCTTACAGCCTCTTCAGGACGCTCACAGCTCACTCTAAGACTAGGCACACTCCTATCTTAGATGAGACAGTTTACAAGAATATGAAGTTGAGATGGGTCTAGCTTTCAAGCATACAACGTATGGATAGGCAGTAAATTCTAGCTAGTAATTCTCTCTTCTAAGGGAATGATAGTATTTCAATTTAAACAAGAGAGAATGATGGAGACTAATGAGATTCTCAAGTTGAGATCAGATCTGAATATGAACTGCTTGAGACATGCACTTGAGATGTCACTTGAGATCTGATGAGATGCAGTAGATGCTCAATAATTGATGTAGTCTCTCACACGTCTCATCATAATGAGACTTCCTTTTATAGTCTTCAGAAAAACTAGCCGTTAAACTAGCCGTTAGAAGAGAGAGAGAAGCTGTCTTTCACTTTTCAGACGTGAGACAGGTGCTTTTCTGATGTTGTCTCTGTTGTGATAGTGTACTTGCGTTGACTTGCTTTTTGCTGCTGAGACTCTGTCTGCATATGTGTCTCATGTCTGCGTCTCAAGTCTGAGTCTCATGCTTGCATCTGATATCTGCGTCTCATGTCTGCGTCTCATGCTTGCATCTGATCTCTGCGTCTCATGTCCGAGTCTCATGTCTTCATCTGATCTCTTCATCTTATCTTGAGACTGCATCTGATCTGAGACTGTCTCATGTCTACATCTGCATCTCTGCAATTGAACTTGAGACTGCGTCTGATCTTGAGACTACATCTGATCTGAGACCATCTCATGTCTGATTCTGCATCTCAAGTTGAGTCTACATCTCAAGTCTGATTCTGCATCTCTATTGAGTCTGCATCTCAAGTCTGACTTTGAATCTCATCTTTGCTCAGCTTCATATTTCAAAGTTCTTCTTTGTCATGCTTGGACTGAATATGATCTTATAATGAATTTGGGCTTGTCTCAATCTGACTTTACAGTTTGAGCTTGTCTCAAGCTGACTTTGAATCTCTTCTTGGTTTGGCATCTTCTATTATGATCTTATCTCTTGATTCTGAAGCTAAGTTAGAGTCTCATCTCTTGGCAGATCTTGCATCTTAGTGTTGATCCTTCCTTTTAAGTTTGTAGACGAGTCTCTTCTTTGAGCATTGGCCTTAAGCTGATTTTTAGACTGAGCTTGCATCTGAACATGAGATAACATCTTATGCTTGAGTTTGTGTCTCATCTTGAGTTTCAAATATTGGGCTTCTTGATGCAACTTAATTCATTGTTTGAGCTCATCTTGACTTGACCTGATGATTGGCATTTCTAGTAGAGACCCTTTCTGATTGTAGCTGAGACATTACTCTGATGTGCACCTCTCTCAACTTAGGCTATCTTCCATTTCAAAACTTTTGAAGACTTTCTGATAAAGGACATTTCTAAGGCCTTCTTCTGAATCAGCATATAGAACATCTAAACTCTGCCTATTCTTCAAAGAAAACTCTGAAGTCTGATGTTTCTTATCATTTGGATTCTGATCTTTCTGTATCTCGTGAAAGACTTGCATTAATTACTCATTCTCAGGCTGATCTTTATCTTCAACATAAGTCTGAGGCTTACTACCAGTCTCAATCTGTGGTTGCCTCTCAATCTCAGTCTGAGCTTGGTCATGGTTGATCTTTCTGAGTTTTTCATGAGAATCCTGTCTTTCTTAAGATCTCACATACAAAACATCAGTAACTTCAAGAACAGAAAACATTAATTTTGATCAACAGGTTTGTTGTCATTAAACCAAGTCTCAGAGCGTTTTTGCGCTAACAAGTCTTATAGAGTAATATTAAAACAAATGTAACCATTAAAATAATATTTAAATAGATAAAATTATCTACAATTAAATAAATATTGTAGAATATCTTTACCACTTTGTTTGGAATAAGTGAAAATGGGTGGAAAGAAAACAAAAGGTGAGAAAATAGGTAGAAAATTCACTTTTCTCTTGTTGCTTGATCATATAAAGCATGGTGGAAAGAAAAATAAACTACGGGCCCCACTAAATTGGTTTTCTTCGCTCCTGGTCGAAGAAAACGGGTACTGACCATGAGAATTGTTTGAAATGACTAAAATTAATATCCCCAAGTTGCTCTACCTTCTCCTCCTAGTGCCATGCGTGACTTCACCTCAAAATGGGACCTTTGAATCATCGTCCACCTCAAAATGATAAATAATTTTAATTATTAGATAAGTATGGTGTACATATATAAAAAAGAATTTGAAAAAAGTTTGGGGGAGCATGGCTGCCGTATCCCTATGAAGGTCTATCCATTGTTGGACTAGGTTGAACAACTATTTTTTTTTGTAAAACTAACTTGACACTGGAATGAAATTTTACTAATGACTATTTTTATCGTATAATTGGCAATTTGTTTTTATGGTATTCGTGATTAATATGTTCCTTTTAATTTGTTTGTTTTACGTGCAAAATTTGCTTTGTTCCAGAGCGATTTTGAAATAAAATCAGTTATGCCATGCTCGTTTATTGGCATTCGGCACCACTTGCAACAGGTAAATGTTTATGTCAAAACCATTTGATATTGTATCGAATTAAAAGGCCCGGTGTGGTAAATAAGGTTAAAGACATATTAATATTCCATGAGGTAGGTAATTAATAGATAAGGAATTATAACAAACAATCGGGGGCCAATTTGTAAAAAAGAGTTTTTAATGATTATGTTAATAAAAAAAAAAGTAGGCGCGAGAACTGGCTATAAGCAGTGAAGGAACCGGGTGTAACATACACTTAAATCATGAGAAGTGTATTTTAAATGCCACCTAAAAGAGTTTAGTCAAAACTTTTTGTTAAAAAGTTTAAAAAGATCTTAAAAAAGTATCACTAATAAATTTGTAGCATGTAAGGCTTTTATATTTTTTTTTGGTCGAAGTAAGGCTTTTATTTTGTTCTTATGTTTTTTTTTTCACATTCTTCTTCGGTTACATCTCTGAAGCCCAATACAATATCTCAACTGGGCTCCGGGCTTCTTAACTAGGCCACGAGCACAGCACCCGTTATACAGTTACCACATTTGACAATTCCGTTGTTGCCGGTGCTGGCAATAAGCCACCTTCATGGTCATGGACAAGACGATCATTAATTTTGCATTGCCATGATCACTCTGAACTTCCAAAATTTGGTATTGTTATATTGATAAATCAAAGTCTACTTCAACAAGGCAATGAATTCAAGGACAAGGAGTCCCAACATAATAAAATGAAAATCGGCGGAAAAAATTAATGTTATTGTGGTAATGCTAAAACTTCCCATTCCTTACAAAATAAGAATAAAAGGCAGTAGTTATGTGCAAAAGAACATAATGTTCATCAGTGCGTAAGCATGAAGCAGTGAATTGAATTTACTTGCTGTTGTTTATAGAACAAATAAAAAATGCTATTCATCGGACGAAGGACGGATCCATGATTCAATTAAAGGAGGTTCACAATATAAAATTATTAAGGGTTCTATTAACAAGTACGCTAAGAGTATTAGTTAAAAAATCAATATATATAATTTTTTATTGGTTTTTAACCTATACAATATTGTACGGGTTAATAAATTAAAAGTAGAAAAATTTTATTGGAAATTACAACTATCACAACATTCAATGCATTGATAATATGAAATGTGACATTTTCCAATAAAATCTTTCCATTTTGATTTATTACACTATTCAACATTGCACAAGTTAGAAAAATTGATTGTTTATTATAAATTACGATATTGATTGCATTATAACATTAAATGTTTCACATCTCAAAAAAAATGTTTGTATATGAATGCTTAATCAGTACCGTAAAGACACTTGTTAACATTTTTCTAAATGTTAAATAAAAATGCATCATATATTTTATCTAAGTTATACGCATTTATGTTATAAAATTCATCAAATATTATTTTTTGATAAAAGCACTTAAAGGGGCTAAAATTTTTTGATAATAAATATTAAATAAAATTTAAATCATAAAAATTAAATGAATCACATTTCTTTTATCTTAATTATTATTTTTATTACATGTTATATTTAATAGTATGAATGTGTATATTTATATATATATAATATGTTTTTCTGGATAAATATATAATATATATTGGAAGAATGAGTAGGGGAGGGGGTAAAGGCCCATGCTTGCCCCTTTATATCTGTCTCTGCATCAGACAACTCTACTAGTATACAACTAATGTGTATTCCGTGGGATTACTATTTTATTTCATAATATTTTTTATTTGTTGTCAATAATCACGTTGACATTAATATGACATGTGTAATCTTGTTTAATACAAATGTAATTATATATATATAATCAAATACTTATTTCATGTATTAAATTTTTAAATTAATTCAATATAAAAATAACATATTTATTTTGAGTACTTAGAAATTAATATGGTGATTAATTAAATTAAAAGAGCAAAAAAATACTACATTTAGTCCTATTTATAAAAACATATGACTAAATTATCAAGACCAAGAAAATGCATTGAAACCATTTAATTATAGTTAATAATATCATAATTTTATATTTTATTCCAGAAAATATCTTTAATAGTATTAAATAATGAAAATAGTGGCAAAATTGCTCCTAATTAAAACCATCATTAAAGTAACAATTCATACTCCAATAATTGGTCATTGAAAATAGCGTACTACATTTACTATTATGGAAGATGAGTAGTGGATAATGGATTACGAATATAAAAGAAACTTCAATACTTCATAATTAATACAGTTCAAAATAGTACTATGTTTCTTATATTTAGGACCAAGAAAAAACACAATTTTATCTCTTATAAATAGGACCAGAGGTAGTATCACCCAATAATGAATAAAGAGATAGATACAAATAATTACATAGCAATTTTGTTAATTTATTATCTAACACGTCTCTTGTTTGATATGTATATAAATGGTATTTAATTGTGACCACAATTGTAAAGGTTTCAAATTGAACTCGACTCACCAATTTCAAGTTAAGCTTGTATGGTTTTTATTACAAAATAAAAAAGATGTCATTAGAAAAAAAGAAAAGTTGAAAATGAGTATCACAAAATCTTATGGAATAAAAAAATAAATAAATAACCAAAATAGAATATTGTAACACGTTTTACCAAAATTAACAAAAATATTATTTTTTAAATAATATTAACACAAATAGATCTATTGACCTTTGTTGCACGAGAAACAAATTTTTCTTTAATTTTCATATATAATTTAAATATCAGAGTAATTATTTTCATAAAATAATGGAATCATAAGAAACATAAATTAAAATTAAATATATTTTTATCTTAAAAATATTATACTTTTTAAAAATATGCATTTTCTTTTTCGTCTCTCTTTCTTTCCTATTATATCAATTTTTAATTCTTTCATCACTTTCTCTCTTTTGATTTTTTCCTTCCTATATCTCTCTTTAGTCTACATTTTACACATCCTAAAATGAACAGCCAAGTTTTAATACTCTTTAAAAAGAGTAAAAAAAATGCATACTCTATTATTTATTTATTTATTTCATCTATCTTCATTTCTATTTTATTTTTCACCTCCTCTCTCTTCATTTTTTCTTTCTATTTCTCTTCATTTTTTTTTCACATTTCCTTCTTTCTATATCTCATATTCAGTTTCTAAATGAGTTTAAGGAGTCAATTGCACGTAGGATTCCTAACTAAGATGGAAGTTTAACACATCCGTAATTAACAATAGAGTTAACAATAGGAACTAAAAAATAGTTTAAATATTTCATAAAGATAAAATAAAAAAAAAATTCCGGGGACAAAAATCAAAACTCAAGTAACTTGGTGGAAGGTACTTGAATTCACACACACACACATATATATATATAATGATAACATTATTATTTCCTAATGAACAATAGTAACGTGATTTATCCAAACTAGAAAACCAAATTTCATATAAAAGGATAGTACAACAAAAACATGTATAAAATCCAAATAATAACTTGTTACTAATAACAACTTAAGATGACCATTTGCTTCAACTTTTATCAACTTGTCATCTCCCACAAAAATGCATCAATTGGATCTTGGTAGTTCAGGTAACTCTACATAAAAACACTTATATGAGTAGTAGCACTAGAATATAACCACTAAGTGTTTCTAAATATTGAAACTAGATTAACTTTAGAATAAATCAAAGTAATGCCATACCTTTCTTTACACGCAAGGTATGATATTTGTGAAAATCCTTCTTCTCATGTCCAGATTTCTCATGAAAGAAGCGTGTATCCTTATCGAGGATAGGTTTCCTTTTATTTGGACCCTTAGCAACTTCAAATATTTTTGTTAAATTCGCACTTTTATGCTATCATGCTTTATTCTTTTTTGCTCTTATACAAGATATGAAATAAGCTCATTAAGAGTCCATTTTTTTCATATGGCAGTTATAACTAACATTAAATTAAATACAATGCACTAAGAGATTAAAACCAAATTGCGCTAGGAGGTCTTCATATAACCTAATTAAGTCCTTTAAGCCTAGCGTTTGTATAAGACATTTTCGTGATTTACTCCCTAATATTTTTTTTGCCATTATACGTCATGGAAATCGAGTGTTGTGGAAGTGTACTTGTTTCTGCCTTATCTTTCTCAAAGCGTTTCTATAGTTCAACAAGGAAATCCTTAGTATCGGAGATCCCTTTGGACACCTCACCCTTATATGCTTTTGGAATATTATGCAATTAGACTCATGCAATTTGAGTGATCTCATTTCTCAAAATTCATCCATTCGTCAAAAGAACTTGCAGATGAACGAGAAGCAAGCTCTTAGTTCATAATACATGAACTAGATCCATGCAACCCAGAATAATCTGAATGTTTTCCTTCAATTCCTTGAAATTAGTTTCATTAAATACATGAATAGAACTCAAATTGAAAAATATAAAAGAAAATAATACAACATAATTAGCATACTTGTAACAAAATATTTGAATAGCAACGATGAATTCAAATAATTAAAACACATTACAAGAAATTGATAACAACATTAAAATCAAGTCTTTAGACAATAATACTAATTGGAAATGGTAATCTGGATGCAAACATTGATGATAATTCAGGCCAAATAATAAAACTATCTTTGGATTGAATTATTATTTGCATATAAAGCTTTATAATTATCATATGTTTATCATTTGTAAGTTCATATATAATTCTATACCAAATATCAACCTTCCTTTGGGCAGGTTATATAAATATCTACTTGATATTATACACATATATAACACCCATTACTCTTCACAAAAAAAAATCACAAAAGATATCACAAAAATAAAATATTTTTGTAATATAATTATTTAAAATATTACTAATTTTTTCTTTTAAATGTGTATTGTGCCGAATTTAAAATTTTGAGTTTGGAATATTGTTCCATTATTTCATGAAGTGGCATGGCTAGTTCAATGCATGACTCTCGTTGGATCTTCAATATATTATTGTAAGATGAGACATAAAAATGGAAAAAGTTTTGAGAAGGATCGAACCCATGTCCACACAAAATTAAATTTATGCTTTAATCGCTAGACCAAAATCTAACATATAAAACCCACGATCTCTCAAACTATTTAAAATAGAGTATAAATTCAATACCAATTATTAGATATTTGAGTCAGAAACTTAAAAAATGAAAACTATCAGTCTTATAGAGAATTTTTATAACAAATAATCAATTGATGATTAATATATAGCCGAAAGATACCCATTTATATAAATTTGATTTGTGGCATTAATTTCTAATTTGGTCGCTCATCATCAAATTAGAATTATGGCTTTAGCCTCTTTATTTTTATTTCATGAGAATTATATCTCTTGAACCTTAAAACTTTAATTCTAACATAAATCACTTTATTTTTTTTGGTAATCAGGAGGGGCTAAGCCCCACTAAACAACCACTCTACGAGGAAACAACACCCTAATAAGGTCCTGGACTAAAATCTCTCCACACCCCGGAGGAGGGGAATCATAAATCTGCAACCCATAATCCAGACTTACAGCAAAATTAGCTAGATAATCTCCCACCCTATTTGCCTCTCTATAAACATGTACAATCTGAACCTCCCACTCACGCCCCATTAAGGCTTGAATTTCAGAAATTAGACCAAAACAAGGATGGTTGGAATGACATCCTTGTTCAATAAGCGAGACTGCCACCTTGGAGTCTGATTAGAAACAAATCCTCCTCATACCAAGATCGCCCAGGCAATTTTTAGAGCATGCAGCAAGCCATACAACTCTATTCTAGTAATTGTTTCAGCATTAATCCTACAAGTAAATCCAGAGATCCAAGTCCCTGTTTCATCCCGGAAGACACCTCCACACCCAGCCTTATTGCTTTCCGTCTTAAAAGATCCGTCTACATTGCACTTAATCCAATTGGCTTGGGGAAAACTCCAGCCAATCAGACTTTGTTTATACTGAAGATGATCCCGATGGGGATTTCTACCATTAGAGCTAAACTCAGCAATCAGTGACTTAATCTTGTGCGCTAACTCAAACGACTGTCTAAGTTTATCAGTAAACACCTTATTATTTCTTTCTTGCCAAATACACCAAGCTGTCATACCAAAAATTAAACTCCAATCAACTCCATTAATCAGGCAATTTGTAAGGGAAGAGTTATCCATCACCCACATATTAACATCAGACTGAGTAAAAAATTCAGCAACCAAATTACTTGGAAGAAGTTGCAGCCAGATTTCTTTCACATTAAAACAATCTCTCAAAGCATGCAAAGGAACTTCCTCCATTCCTCCACAAATGGGACATCTGTCAAATTCGGCAAAACCACGATGGCACCTGGCAGAATTAGTCATCGATCCATTCTTTAGCACTTTCCACAAGAAACACTTTACCCGGGGTGGTTCAGGCCACTTCCAAAACTTCTTCCAAAAGGGGGAATATTGGTTATCAGGCTCATTAACTAACAAATTAAAAGCTAACCGAACATTGAAATTTCCATCAAAAAAGGCAGCCCAAGAAGGATAGTCTTCCACATTAGAGGGGCTAGGAGGGCCATATTGAATAACCAGATCAAACATAAACTTAGGTAGCAAATTCTCAAAAAGAGAATAAATCCATTCTCCATTCTCCGAAACAAAATGAGCCACAGGAAGAGATAATTCATTTTCAAGGAGCTCAACAAGAAGAAAATCTTTAAGAAAAACACCTGGTTGCAACCAAGCATCTGTCCAAAACCTTGCCTGGTGGCCATTGCCTAAAATCCACTTTATACCACTCTCAACATGATCCCACACCTTGCAAATACTGTGCCAAGTATCAGAAGCATTCGCTCTCCTCCTCATTATCGGAATTATATCAGAACCAATCCCATATTTATGTCTCAGGACTTTCACCCACAAAGATATCAGTGATAAGTTTCCATCCTAACTTCATAACCAGGGCTTGATTAGCCGTATGAAGATTTCTAAACCCCATACCTTCATTCAACTTAGGACAGCAAAAATGATCCCAGGCAATAGAGTGGCATTTCCTTTCTCCATTGGATGCTCCCCAGACAAAGTCCCTTGTCAGCTTTTCAAGTTTATAATAGAGACTTTTTGGAATTATAACAGACTGCATAGTATATGTAGGGAGGGCAGCCAACGCTGACTGAGCTAATGTAATACGCCCAGCAAAGGATAAGGATTCACCACACCAATTACTAAGTCTCTGTTGGGCTTTCTCAAGGATATAGCCATAAGTATCCTTATTGATCCTTTTATGAAGGGAAAGAACTCCTAAATATCTCCCCAAGTCCCCTGTTAAGCTAAAGCCCGAGACCCTGTTAAAATGACTAGCCCGAGACACATGAACATTTCGAGAAACTACAAACTTAGTTTTCTCAATATTCACCTTCGACCTTGAGCAAGGAAAAACATGTTCAAACAGTCAAGCATAACTTCCAATTGAGTCAATGAGACTTCCCCAAACAAAACCAGATCATCGGCAAAGAATAAGTGAGATATAAGTGGGCCACCCTTACTTAACTGTATAGGCTTCCACATCCTGCTTCTGAGTTTCTCCTCAATTAGATGGGCCAATCATTCTATACACAGAATAAATATGTAGGGGGACAATGGATCCCCTTGTCTGATTCCCCTGGAAGGATGGAAGCATTCAGTCTTCTCCCCATTAAACAAAACTTGCATACAAGAAGAAGAGATACAAGCCATGATCAAATCACTCATCTTCCCTTCCAATCCCACATCCTTTAGCGTGTCATGAATAAAGTCCCATCGCATCCTGTCATACACCTTCTCAAGGTCGATTTTAATTGCCAGAAAAGCCCTTCTTTCCTTTCATACTCTTCATATAATGGAACACTTCCTGAGCCACTATAATATTATCTACCGTATACCTCCTTGGAACAAAACTACTCTGATTGGGAGAAACCCAAACATTCATGTGTTTCTTTAATCTAGCAGCAAGGGTCTTAGTTATGGTCTTATATGTGACATTACATAAGCTGATGGGACGAAACAACCTCAAATTCACAGGATTCTGGGTTTTAGGAATAAGAGAAATCAATGTGCCATTAATTTCACTAACCTTACTAGGATCCTTGTACACCTCTTGCACTAATTTGATCACAGAGTCTTTAACCAGCTCCCAGTGAGAATGAAAGAAGATGGGGTGGAGCCCATCTGGTCCAAGGGCCTTCAAAGGCCCCATACTGAATATGGATGCTTTCAATTCTTCCTCCCTAAAGGGAGCATGCAACTCCTCAATTTCCTTAGCATCCGAAATAGGAAAAGAGCCAGTTACAGGCCACACACTCTAAACACCATCATCCTCATATAACTGCTTAAAGAATTCCACAACCATACCCTTCAAGCTTGGCACATCAGAACCATATTACCATCCTCACTTTGCAAAGCTTCAACCTTATTCTTCTTACGACGAATAACAGTCGCAGTGTGGTAAAACTTCGTATTCCGATCTCCAAACCTTATCCAATCACAATGAGATTTTTGAACCCAAAAAATCTCTTCTTGATCAAGGATCTTTTGATACTCACCTCATAATTTCTTCTGGAGGCGCTCGAGACCCTTATTGGATCCCATTCTGAGTTTGACATTGATTCCCTCTAATCGAGCCATAATGTGCCGTTTCCTATGAAATATATTACCAAAAGACTCTTGGTTCCATATACTAGCTTTCTGTTGAAACTGCTCCACCGCTTCTATCCAATCTCTCCTATTAGCCCAAGAGTCTTTGACCACATCAGTGAAAGACTTATCAGCCAACCAACTTCCAAAAAAACGAAAAGGCTTAGGCCCCTTAGTACCAATCTCTCCCTGCAAAGGATTAAGCTTAACAAGAATCGGAGCATGATCCGATTTGAGCTTAGGAAGATGAAAAATTGAAGCTTCCGGAAACCTCATGCGCCAAAGATTATTAGCAACAGCTTTGTCCAGTCTTTCTTGAACACCATTCCATTGCCATGTGAAAACGGGACCTTTGAAATTGAGATCACTCAGCAAACAATCATTCAAACAGTTCTGAAAATCCTCCATAGAATGCCAATTTGGAGGAGCTCCCCCACATTTCTCTGACGGGACCACATAGGCATTGAAATCCCCAAACACCATCCATGTCCCTTGAAGCTCCCTGGCACAAATCCGGAGTTCCTCCCAAAGGGGCCCTGATGTGAATCCAACCAGGTAAAATTGAAGAGGAAGTTTGCTGAGTTTATTTCTTGTTTCAATTAATTAAATAAATGGCTGAATCAATTTCATCACATGGGGCGGCCAGTTAAGGGACTTGAAGGCTGAATTATGATTCAAGAGACAAGGGGAGTTACAAATTGGCAATGAAGAGTTGTTACAACACTTAAAGGGGGCGGTCAGCATTTAACACATGGGAGGTTACAAATTCATGGAGCAACTAGCAATCAATTTTGGGGCTGTTATGTCTTCAATTTGGAGCAGCTAATTCATGGTTGAATCATTAGCCTTTTTATTTCTTGTTGGTTGTTACAAAACTATGTGTAAATATGCGGCCACATGTGGGTAAATTGTAGGCTGATTGTTTAATGCTTTGCTGGTAGTTTTTCTCTAAGTTTTTAATATCCATTAATAGAATTATTAGAGGTAGTAATCTGGCCGAATGCAAAGAGCCTTGCATGGTGCGCGTGGACTATAAATAGTACGTACAAGGCATGCAGAATTGTTAAGTTAAGTTTAATTCAGAATTTTCAATTGGAGAGTGTTTCTCTTATTTCTTGTTAACCAAGAATTGAGTTTTATCAAAGGCCCTTCATCCCTTTGTGTGTATAACTCTTAGGCTTATCTTCCATCCTTGGAAGTGTGACGTCTATCAATTTCCATTCCATCTTCTGCCTTCTCAATTCACGCATTTTTCTTGTTTTAACAATTTCCCCAATTTTCTTACTTATGAGCATTCCAACCTAGATAGATCCGTAAAAACGAATCCACCCCCTCGGATTCTCATCATTTGGTAATCAGAGCTCCGGTTATTAGAAATTCTTCCGAATCATTTCTTCTTATTTCTTCTAACAAATTGTTTTTCTTCTTAGCTTTTCTTGTTTTATTATTATTTTTCTTGACTGCACGCAGGTTGGTGAATTATTTGATTTATTCTCCTCATTGGTGTGGTAAGAAATTCAAGAGAAATAGAGTGGAAAAAGGCAAGAGAGTTACGTCATAGAAAAAGCCAAGTATTGTGTGCAAACATGAGGGTTGTGAGGTTTCTAAACACCTAACATAATTTTCTCTGTTACGTTTTTTTTCTTGTTCTTTATCATGGCAGAAAGGGTGGGAGAATTCTACATGATTAGAAGACTTCTTGGTAGCCAAACTGTGGACAAAGAGGAAAGCCAAAGGGAGAACATTTTTCACACTAGATGTTCAATCTATGGTAAGATTTGTTTGGTGATTATTGATGGTGGTAGCTGCACTAACGTAGTTAGTTCTAGATTGGTAAACAAGATGAACTTGGACACAAAGCCACACCCTAAGCCATACAAGCTTCAATGGCTAAGTGAGGGAGATGAAGTGCACGTGAAGAGACAAGCTGAAATTCCTTTTTCAATAGGAAAATATCAAGACAAGGTGACTTGTGACGTGGTACCAATGGACGCCAACCATATTCTTCTTGGAAGGCCGTGGCAGTATGATACTAAAGCTATCCATGATGGCTTTACAAATAAAATTTCTTTCATGTACCATGACAAAAAAATTGTTTTGAGACCCTTGAGTCCAAGAGAGGTTAGTGAGGACCAAAAGAAATTGAGAGAAAAGATTGAAAAAGAAAGAAAGAAAAGAGGAGGGAAGAATTAGAAAAAGAAAGAGAGAAAATGAGAAAGGAAAATTTAAATTCTAATGTTAATTCTTCTTTTGTTTGTGATGTTATCTTACAGGAGCAAGAGGATGTGACTGTGAATGACACACACCACAAGTTGCCAAGTTTGAAAATGAATTGTGTTGATATCATTCCTAGTGCTCCATTGTACGTTCAACCCACTTTTGGAAGCCAAACTCATGACAAAATTGAGAACAAACACATGGAGTCTTATGGTTTGTCATAGAATGTTACATATTATAATAATTGTGTGGTTAAAATCATAAAGGAAAATCATAAGCATATTAGGGCTAACTTGTTATGTGATAAAAATGCTTTTCGGAATAATCATTTGAATACTCTTGATTTGTTGCTTATTGAAAATATTCATGGTTATCTCTATTTGGTTTTATTTGATTGGTTGATTATGACTAACATGTATAAAGATAAAGCCAAAGAGGAATACAAGAGAATTGTCTACGACCCTGATGTTTGGGCTTGGTCACTCAAAAAGAAGGCTTCTTTAATGCATAAGGAAGAAAAGACAAAATTTGAATTTGTAAAAGTTGTGTTTGATCCAGGAGGATGGGATTGGTTTAGGGGGAGCATCAATATAATTTCTACTTTTCAATATGAGTGACTTGATCTTTTTTTTTTATGCAGATGTTGATGCTTCTAATTTGAGGACAAATCCTCTTCAAGAGGGAGGGAATGATGAGAACAAGGGGAGCCAAGGAAAGCTAAAGGAGTTCTGCAACTTATGGTGGCATCCCCACAAACTAAGGGCGCAAACATTAAAGAACAATCCCCTAAAATTGTTCTTTGTCTTAAGCAAGAAGAAGATGGTAGCATGGAATTCAATGAAGACCAGATGCCATCAATGCAACTACAAGTTGAAGAACCATCAAGAGCTTTGGAGGAGGCCATGTGGGAGGCCAACTCACTCATCATTTTGCTGAATTATTATTTCTATTTGCTTTCAATAAATATTAGGGAGTTACAAAGACAAGGGATTAATTTTCTGGTGGTTACAAAACAAAGTTGTAATGTTGTTTAATTGCATTAAAATTTTGTCTACTAGCCGTTGGAAGAGCTTGCTAGGTGCGGCTGAACCTAGACAATTTTGGAGCTACGTGGAAGCCTCTAACCTAGAGCAAAGTTGCGGCCAACATGTGATCAATTGGCTGAATAATGAATCATCAAAGAGGTGCCAACAAGGTTGTAATTGGCTAAGTAAATTGCCATCAAAGTTGCGGCCAACATTCATGAGATGGAGGTTACAATTTGATTGCAAACTTGATGATTGTGGGTTGTTACATGCGGTCACTTATTGGCTGATTCATGATCCATTTTAATCCATGTTTGGTGGTTACATTTCAAGAAATAATGCAGCCACATGTGCCCAAAATTATGGTTGGAAAATGCGGCCAAACAAGTTTACTTGGATTGAGTTTTATTAGCTTTAATTTATTTAATTTCTAGTAATGTATTTAGGGTTGCATGGGAGTTGCATGAGGGGTATTTTGGGGTGAAATAGGCGTGTAAACCTAGCTGGTTGCAAGACCTTTGAGTGCCTTGTAATCCTTATAAAAACATGTTTCATGCATGCAAGAAAGTTAAGAATGATTTATCCAGAAAATTACCCAATCTTTGAGAGTGTTTCTCTAAGTTTCTTGCTTGTCAAGAGTCGAGATTTATCAAGGGTTCATTGCCTTTGTTTGTGTAATCTCAAGGACTTATCTTTCAAGTCTTGAAAGTGTGACGTCCACCTATCTTTATTTTACGTTATTCTTCTTCTTCTTTCTTAAACAAGAATCCTACTCTCTTGCGTGGAAACTTGGTTGTATGAAATTTACAATTCAAAGTTTAAAAGGCTGAGTCAAAGTTCTTGCTTAGAAAAGTTGTTATCTTGTTTTTATATTATCAAGTTCAAGAAAAGAAAATCAAAATAAAAAAATAGAAAAAGAAAGGAAAAAGAAATGTGATGTTTCAAGAAAAATATTTCATTATCAAAGAAAGTGCAAGTTGAGCCTAGTATTTCTAAGGTCCAGCAAATTCGAACCTTAAGGTTCATATCAGGCCCTCTCTCTAACTTCTCGGTTTCCCATATACACACGAGAGAAACCACGAGATGTTTGACTCCTTATCACGACTATCAACTGAAACTACTCATGAGTTCGGAGAACATTCACAATAAACTTAGCATCATCCCAGAGAATCCAGATTCCCCCAGCAAATCCAACAGCATCAACAATAAAGAAATCGGAAAAACCAAACCTCCTAGCAATCTTCTTAGCTTTAGAGCCACTCACTCTGGTCTCAACCAAAAGTAAGAAATCAACCTTATGACGACTAGTCAATTCTCTAATTAAACGCGGGAAGAACCTCGCACCAACTCCTCTAACATTCCAAGACATGAGGTTCTGGTCCATAAAACAAACATTAAAGAGATTGGCCCAAGCTATGGGCATGGGCTTCAAACACCCCTTTACTCAGAGCACCATCCTTTGTTGATGTATCAGATCCTCCACTCTCAGTGGCTTCACACACATCCTTCCTTCTAAGCCCATCATCAGGGGGTCGCCAATTTCCAATAATTACTTCAGGCCCAGTTGAGATGCTTGCAAGGATAGGAATCTCTTTTTCTTTAAATGGGGCCTTAGCCTTTTTATAATTCGGACGTAAAGAAATATCAGATTTCGGCCCAATATTCTCTTTACCCTCTGGCCCACTAACTACCACCTTTTCTTTCAGGTTAGGTGGGGGTATAGACTTCCCCTTTGCTACCTTAATAGAACCCCCATCTGACCCATCATCCTTGCTTTTCCCCCTCGCTGAAGACTTGATCTCTTGAAAAGACTTTGGTCCGCTCTCCTTATTTGGCCCAATATTATCTCCTTGGCCCAATTTAAGGCCATCAACATCCATATTCTGAGGCTCCTGACTCGTAGTCTTTGAATCTTCCTGTGGTCCCTTAATAGTGACAATGCGTTCTTCCTCAATCTGAGTGTCTACCTCCTGTGCATGCTCTTGTACCACCTGATCACCTTCCACGTAATCTTCCATCAGCACATCAAATCTTGATCCGTTAGGATCTGCCATATTCTTCATAACTGCATCATGCCTTTTCGCACCACTCCCTGAATGTGACCCACGTGCTGAGTTGTTAGACTGACGACGTTTCTGACGACCAACCAATATCCAAGGGCCAAACGCCTCTTCTCCGTTTTGTCCTTTAGTAGAGTTGTCACCACCGGGAGCTGCTGCCACCGGTTCTTTCTGGATCGCCGGAGAAGCCTGAGAATTCTCCAAATTAGGCTGTGCAATCACTGAGTTTGGGCAAGAATCTTTCCTGTGACCGTACAAACCACAAGTAAAACACACTAAGTGTAATCCTTCATATTCCACCATATACGTCCTGTTATTCAATTCAAACTTTGCAACTAGACGTTTCCATAGATCAACTTCAATACACAGTCTGGAAAATTTCCCACGTTCCACCAATTGATCACCACTACTACCCTTCATAGTCATTGTATGTGAGTCAACTTTAACTGTGCGTCCCAATGAGTCTCCAATGCGCCAGAGGACATGCCTGTCATAATGCTCAATAGGAAGCCCTGGATACAAATCCACACAGCTACCCTTTTGAGTTCATCTTCAAAAGGAAAAAATTCAGGTTGCCATCGTTGCATAACTAAATAGTGCCCCGAGATAATCCATGGACCCCCTCCTAAAGCATGAGCAACATCACACACATCTGATAATCTAACCAAAAAATAATCGTTCTCAAGATCAATTACCTCTATCTCCCCCACTGGATTCCATAATTTCAGCAACCTTAGATGAAGGAAGCGTAGCCCTACTCTTTTACCAAGCACCTTGACAATCAGTGCTTTCCTCCAAGGTCGACAAGCCTCATGACGTTCATCCCTTGACAATTTAATCACAGGACATAACTGGTCCTCCTCTTCCTCTTCCTCAGGGGAATCATCATCATCCTCCTCCTCCTCCAAATCCTCCTCCTCCGACGAAATAGCGTACTCAGAGTCAGAAGAACTAGAATTATAGCCACCATTAACTCCCAGAGCCTCCTTATATGACACCACGTTTCTCTTCCTGGCCTTTCCTGTTGCTGTTTGAAACAACTCTGTTTCCTGTACCATCTCTTCTATTGTAACAGACTCGTTAACCATCTCGACTTCAATTACTCCGTCTCCTTCAACTCTGTCTCCCATACCTTCTCCAACCTTTGGCTTTTTAATGCTTCAAGCAAGAAGGTCTTGCTCTTCTGGTGAAAGCTCTGTGCTCTGTTCCTTACTCATGTTAATAAATCACTTTATTTAAACTTATATAAATAATGACTATACATTTTTAATAAATACATGCGTTGCTCCAAATATATTGAATTTCATTCAAACATAAAATGCCACTGAAAAATGAAAATGTTAATTGTGATGCAATTGATCATCTCATAAAATATTAAAAACGACTTTAAACAAATTCAAGTTTTAGATTATTCCTACTAACGGGATTGGTTTAAGTGGGTATATGTGCTTGATTTTTCTTAAGCGAGATCTCGAATTCGAGTCTTGTGCATAAAAAAAATCTCTACTGGAAGAATTAGCCACACTATTATGTGGATGCTTCCGGCTTGAGTCGGATTGTTTCTCGTGGAGGATATATGTGATTAAATAAAAAAAGTTTTAAATTATTCCTAATGTTATATAATTACGTAATTTGTTGTGTATACAAATGCATAAGTAAGTATGCTTACAAGATTAATTTTATAATTTCTATTTATTATGGTGTTCATATATATTTTGAACCATTAAGCGTTTAGTCTTTCGCGATCATAATTAAATATAGGATTAGATAAAAAGGTATAGAAACGGAAATTATTCAATTTATAAAAATTAAGGATCTAGGTCTTTTTTATAAGATGAGCTAACTTGTAAGTATTTTAATTATTTCACTTGGTCAGTTTAAATGAAACTCATATTTAATTAAGATTCAAATGTATGACCTCATGCATATTTTCACACATATTCATGCATTAACTCCTGAGTCATTATTAAGGTTAGGACCAATCTTGTGTATTTGGAAAAGGAAATCAAAATTTGGTAAAGGGCAAAATTTGTCACTCAAATAATAATGGAAGTAGGGAACAAGCTAGGTTCCCCAGTCAGGTATTTCAGAACAAACAAAAATATT
Source organism: Sesbania bispinosa (assembly GCA_026901365.1). Taxonomy (NCBI): domain Eukaryota; kingdom Viridiplantae; phylum Streptophyta; class Magnoliopsida; order Fabales; family Fabaceae; genus Sesbania; species Sesbania bispinosa. The sequence goes on along the minus strand of QLOH01000661.1, from coordinate 62,066 downwards.
CCTATTTATGGTAAGACATAGGAGGCAGCACCTCCACCAAGACCAACCAAGTAGGCCACATCACCAGCAAAGCACATCCCGCTCCTCACTTCATTGCTCATCTTTTCTTTTGTATTGTTCGAAAACAAAATCTTTTCTTTTGTCATACACAGCCTTGTTCATTATTTGATTTGTGTTCATGATATTTTACCTACACATACACATTATTGCTAAATACATAAGTATCACATAAGAATTATTTTGCATTATTTCAAAATTAATTATAAAAACTTTATAATATATTGGTTTTGAATATTAAGAATGGAAGCTATACAAATTACGTAAATAATTTAATATTTTATTTATTTATATTATATTTTGTCAAGAAAAACAGGCACATTAGAGTGATCCACTTTTTGATGCGAGTCTCTCACCAGATCAATGGTAGCTAGGTCATTTGGTACTGTGTTTGTCTTTCTCCAAAATTTAGGTGCAAATTTAAAAGAAGAAGAATAATCAAAACCAATATTTTATAATTCCCTTATCTTTAGCAAACTTCTCATGGAAAGAAAGAATTAGTGTTGAAATTAGACAAGGAATAAGTTCTCTACTAACTTTTGCACAAATTTGAATCAAGTGTGGAAGTAACATTGAGAATGATCAAACTCTTAGATTATTTTTGTCAAAATTCAAATATCTGAACAACTAAGGTGTTAAATGCAATTTCATTAATATTTATTTATATCTTTGATTTATCAACAAAATCCAACATAGTTGGCAAGTATATGTGTCCCTTAAACATCTTGACGGGGAGTTAATTTGATCATTGGCAGGGACGGATCCAGGATTCACTTAAAGGGGGGCCGGAATAAAAAATTATCAAGGGTCCTATACTAAGAGTATTGGTTAAGAAATCAATATATAAAATATTTTTATTACAAATTATGCTATTAATTACATTACTATAACATTAGATGTTTCACATCCTAATAAAAATTTTCTATATATTGATTTTAATTAATGTCCTATAAAAACACTCGTTAACATTCATCTAAATATTAAATAAAAATTAAATGCATAATATATTTTATCTAAGTTATACACATTTATATTATAAAATTCATCAATAATAATATCTATCAAATAATTTTTTTTGATAAAAATCACTTAAAGAAGTCAACAAATAAATTTTAATAATAAATATTAAATAAAAAATTAAATGTATCATATTTCTTTTATCTTAATTTATATGTATATATTTTATAATCTTTTTTTATTTTTGGGTGTGTGTATATATATATGTTGAAACTTGGGGGAGGGGGGCCAAGGCCCATCCTTGCCCCCCTTGCATCTTTCTCTGATCATTGGCGGTGTGTATGGAAAAGATTTTATTAGGAGAGGCAAAACGGCCACTTGATAGTAGCTTGAGTGGGAGCAGGATTTAAACCCTGCGATAAAAAAATCCCATTATCCAGCCCCCTCCTCTTATCCAGCCCCCTCCCATGGACAAAAAAAAAATTAAGAAGTAAAACTCATTTTAGTGATTTCTACATCTTAAAAGTAATTAGTCTCTGGGTGTTGGCCGGAGGATATCCTTAATTTACAAAATAAACATATCTCACACGATTTTTCATATAAAATTAAACCCTAAAATCAATAATTAACAAAATATAGATATGGAACAAAGTATGTTGAGATATATAATAAAGGGGGGAAATCATCTTTGACCCCTCCTTCTTTCTATACGTTTGTGCTTAATTATTTTCTTTTCCTGCTTCGTTTTCCTTTTACCTTTAGTCCCTCTTATCAAAACAAATACCTCAGTAAATTATTTTTCTCTTTAATAATTTTTTTCCTCTTGTTAATTGATTACTTTTATGAAATGTTATAATTTTAAATTAATGAAGAGATAAAAAAAAAAGGAGTGTAAGTTGGTTTCCCCAAAAACGTGTTATTGTAAGTTATGAAGGAAAAGCAAGAATTAATGGTTTTAATTATATATTTTTGAAATTCTCTCTCGTTTTATATTCTCCACTTCATAATTTTCTTCTTTACGTGATAAAGAAAAACTTTTTCCACAGTTCATGGATCACATCTTTCTGCTTGGACATGATCCCACGCATACCAAAGAATAGGAATCCTCACAAAGAGAACGGACGACGCAACTACTCTCTCTCTCTCTATTCTCTATGGAAAATAATTGATGTTGCTTGACTTTAGTGATTATATTGTAAAGTGTGATTGTGGGGACAAAAAGCACTATAAACATTTCGATCCTACATACGCAAAAGTTAACTATGGAAGATACTAGTAATTAAGTAGCTAGGTTGTGCACAATTATGCACCTTAGTATACCAAGTAGTGGATGGTCAAAATGAAAGTGTATTGTAATCCCACAGAAACTTTACTTGCAGGGTTAGTGGTTCGAATCCTGAAGTCACCACTCTTGAAAAAGTTTTACCTAACCACCCCACTGAAAAAAAATTATGCAGCTTAGTACTGGCGCCCCCCTTTGCTGTGAGCCTTAATAATGTAGGGTAGTGGATTGTGGGCTATTTGTTCACCTCAAGTGGGGGTGCCCCTGTCTAAAATTATTTCTATTGCTGTCATATCTTGCTCTTCTTCACAATATTATTTGTTTACCTTCTTTTTGGTGCTCATTTCAGGGGTCATGTCACCAGTATAGGGGATCCACTTTTGGACAAAATTTTTATTAAAAATTGAAAATGAGTTGTTGCATGCCTTGGAATCAACTTGCTAACACTCATTATGAATAATTCACTGTTAGTTATAAGAAAGTGGTAATGGTCTGATTTCAAGATATGGTTGGAGCAAGCATATCAGGGGCAAGTTTTGAAAGAGAAAGAGTGTAGTCGTATCTCATTCACCCTTTATGCGACAAGCATGTTGTGCAATGGTGGTGAATGAAGGAGTGAGTGAGATTATTCAATTGGGGAAGTGAGAGTGATGTTGAATATATTCCTGGTCACTTTAACACCACACTTACAATTACAATTACAATCAGCCGCGATTCATTTAGCATAAGCTATTTGATTTCATTTTGGATGGTTGTTGGCCTTAGAATAGACCAATCTTTACTTTTTCTAACATTAATGTTTATGGAGGTACGAATTTGTTGCTTTGGTTTCCATTGATAAGATTTAATAGTTTGACGATATATATGTTGCATAGACATGGTATTATTGAAAGAGAAATGAGATAGAAAGAGTTACATATGTTAATAATATATAAGTGTAATTAATCAAGAAGAAAGAGTAGTTAAATTACTAGCTAATTGAATAATTAAGGTGCTTTTTCTTAATTTTGTGTTCTGTTAGGATTGTTGAATTGAAGCACTAAGAAAATAGTCGATAGGTTCCGCACATCAGAAAAGGCAGTGGCATCTATGGCCTAATAGGTACCCCACTTTCTGGTGAATGTATTGCCACGAAAAGGTAAACCTATAGCACATCACGTTCAAAAAATATACAAAATCCTGAGTGCGGCCGAAACGTCAAGCTCTGTCTTTTTCTTTCCTTTATTTATATATATTTTATTTTATATAGAGAGAGGACAGGGTGTTATTAAAATGAATCTCACCGTATAAATTGATTAAATTCACATCCAATGCGATATTTTCATTTAATTGAGGACTTTTATTTCCACCATTAAATACTTCCATTATAATATTGTCCTTTTTGATAGGTTCAACCAATTAATATTAACTTTGAAAGTTAAACTTTATTTATTCAAAAAACCTTTTACATAATTTGTGTAAACTATATAACTGAAAAAACTTCATATATATTAAGTGACTGAATTTGAACTTAAAGAATTTTTCAATATATATTTTTCATTTATTTTAAATTAAAATGAGTATTTCACATTTTTTATTTCAATTTAAAATAATAATTAATAATTATTCATGTATATGCAATTGTCTTATCTATCTATCTTTACTTATATAATAGAGGTAGTTGTACTTTTCACTATTTATTGGAGTCATTTCTTTTTGGACTTCTAAGATTCTATTTGGCCATTTAATTGGTGGCTTTGAAAAATAAAGCCCACTAAATAAAAAATAAATTCAAAAATATCATAAATAAAATAATTTAAAAAATGTGATATTGATGTGATTGGCAAGGAAGGAAGGATAAAAATGAGGTATTAAAAGAAGTGTAAAGTAAAGAAGTGTGAAAAAATCATTACAATTCTTTTACCTTGTGTTTGGAAGGAGAATTTTAGAATTCTCAAAATTGTAATAGACAAATTTGAGTGAATTGTTAAAATGAGAGGAATTGACAATGATAATCTAAAAAGTTTGAACATAAAAGAGAAATATTGAAATTCTCTCTTAATATTTATCATTTGAAATTCCCATATTTATCATAAAAAATGCTCCTATTTGTCATTTGAAATTCTTTGTTCTACTATTTTAACACATGAATTCTAGTAATTTTAAATTTCTCTATCCAAACACAAGGTTAGAGTATCAAAATTTTAACCACTCATTTTTGTGGTGTGAGAAGAAGTGTAGGAAGGAGAAGGATAGATAGAAAAGAAAATGAAGATAGAGATTAGAGATCAATCTGAAAAAATGTGATAGAAAATGGAGAGATGGGAAGAAAAAGGAAGTGTAAAATTAAAGAGCGTGAACAATTATTATTCCTTTTAAGAGTAATTTTAAAACTTTGATAGGAAAAAGAGTGATAGAAAGAAAAGGGTCAAGATAAAAAAGTGAAATAAGTGATAATTGATATAATAGGAAAGGAAGAGAGATGGAAAAAATGAGATGTAAAGTGAAAGGATCTTATCTTATATATTTTAGAATTAAACTAGCAAGTACATCTTATATATTAAACAAACATTTTCATGAAATTAAAAAATAACAAACAAAATATTTTGAAAAATTATATTTTAAAAATATAGTATTTATAGCAATAACATATCCACGTATATTTGTTTAACATTCATTTTTATTTTTTTCTTTCAATTTTAAAATCAAATTATTTTTATTAAATATAAAAATTCAATTAAACTATATCTTCAAAATAAATTTAATTGATAAAAATTATTTTTATATCTATAATAATAAATTTAACTATAAAAAGAAAAAAACTAAAAGATTATTAATTTAAAACTATTGTAATATTGATTTGTGTCATGTATTATTTTTCACATTAATTTGCATTTTTTCAATTTTTCTTTAATAACATAATTAAACTTACAAGGAACCTTTAAATTGCATAGTTGTTACTATAAAATATAAAAAAAATGAATTTAAAATTATGTTAATGATAATTTATACCATGTATTTTGTTTACATAATATTTAGTTGTTTTTCTCTTTACATTTTAAAATTAAATTAACAAATAATTAAGTATCGTGTGTTTTGCACAAGTATTTTTCATGAAATAATTAGTTAAAATTTTGCCAACCCTAAAAATTATTATGGAAAAATGGCCCATTCAAAATTTTTTCAACACGATTGATCATTCGTGTAAGACATAAAAATACTAATAAATATAGTAGAATATAAGTACAAGAGATAAAATATTAATAAATTATTAGGTTGAATGTATTTTCATTCACCAAAAATATTATTTTTTAGAATTAGTTTTCTTTATATTCTTTTATTTTTAGACCTTAATTTTATGAAATAGTGCATCTTTAGTTGCCTTAAGGATATCTCTAAGGGCTCATTAAAGTTACATGAGTATTATGATTAAAGGCTAAAAAAACAAAAAAAAAAGAGTAATTTTAATGGACAAATATTTTTAAAGATAAAAATGTATTTAAATTCAATTTATTTTTCTCACAGTTTTATTGTGGATGTCTTTAAGAGCAAAATGTACATGAGTTTTATATGATTTTTAAAAATTAAAAGTTAAAAAAATTTTAAGAGTTAGATTATTAAAGACAAAATATTTTTAATGATAAAAAATTTAAATTAAATTTATTCTTCTCACAGCTTTATTATTTTATAATAATAATTATAAAAATATTTAAATTATATATAAAAATTAAAAAACTTACGTTACCTGTGCAATAAAGTTCATTAAATAAATTTGTACTAATAATTTTTTAATAGTAATATGTGTGTTAATATTTATAAATCGTATAATAATGTTTTTTCTTTTACTTTCTTCGTTTCATAAGATTTTGCGATTTATCTTTCCAGTGCATTTTATTTATAATGACATTTTTTTATTTTATAATAAAGGTGACGTGAGTTTTAACTTGAAAAGGAAGAATATCGAGTTTAATACCAAAATTTTATCATTATTGTTGAGATGAAGAGAAAACGAGAGACATATGATAGAATCTGTGTCTAGAAGCGGAAAATAATATATATACACATAAGTGTATTTACAAATATACATAGTGATAGGCCCAAGCCCATATATCATATGATACACTAACAATAACAATCTAACAAACAATCTAACACTCCCCCTCAAGCTGGAGCATATAAATCATATGCACCAAGCTTGTTACATATATAATCAATCCTAGGACCCCTCAATGATTTGTTGAAGACATCTGCCAACTGATCATTGGAATTAACAAACTGAGTAGTAATGTCTCCAGATAAAATCTTTTCCCTTATGAAATGCCAATCTATCTCAATATGTTTGGTCCTCTCATGGAATACTGGATTAGAGGCAATGTGAAGGGCGGCTTGGTTATCACAAATGAGAGACATTTGTGTAACCTCCCCAAATCTCAGTTCTTCAAGTAACTGTTTGAGCCAAATAAGCTCACAAGTAGTTGAAGCCATAGCTCTATACTCTGCTTCTGCACTGGATCTCGCCACCACATTTTGCTTCTTGCTTTTCCATGAAATCAAGTTGTCACTAATAAAGACACAATATCCAGAAGTGGATCTCCTATCAGTAGGAGAACCTGCCCAATCTGCATCTGAGTATCCCACAATTCGAGTATGTTTATTGTCTTCATATAACAAACCTTTTCCTGGGGCTCCTTTAATATATTTTAGAATGCGAATGACTGCATCCCAATGACCTGCACAAGGAGAATTAAGAAACTGACATACCACCCCAACTGCAAAAGAGATGTCTGGACGAGTGACAGTGAGGTAGTTCAGTTTTCCAACCAGTCTCCTGTATCTCTCAGGATCTAAAAGTGGCTCCCCCTGACCTGGTAGAAGTTTAGCATTTGGATCCATAGGTGTGTCGACGGACTTGGAATTCATTAGCCCAGTCTCCTCTAAAATATCCAATGCATACTTTCTCTGAGAAATTACAATTCCATTCTTGAATTGTGCTACCTCAATCCCTAAGAAGTATCTCAGTCTTCCAAGGTCTTTAGTCTGAAAATGATGACAAAGGTGTTGTTTTATCTGTGAAATTCCATGGTGATCACTACCTGTAATGACAATGTCGTCAACATACACTACCAAGTAGATACAGCCAGCAGCTGAATGACGATAAAACACAGAATGGTCAGCCTCACTCCGAGTCATACCAAACTGCTGGACTACTGTATTGAATCTACCAAACCAAGCCCTGGGAGACTGCTTAAGACCGTATAAAGACTTGCGGAGACGACACACTAAGCCTGAAGACTCCCCTTGAGCAACAAAACCAGGAGGTTGCTCCATATAAACTTCCTCCAACAGGTCACCATGAAGGAAGGCATTTTTGACATCTAACTGATAGAGGGGCCAATGACGAATAACAGCCATGGCTAAAAATAATCTGACAGAAGCCATCTTAGCGACGAGAGAAAAATTGTCACTGTAGTCTAACCCAAATATCTGAGTATAACCTTTGGCTACTAATCGAGCTTTGAGCCGATCAATTGTGCCATCAGGGCCAACTTTCACTGTGAATATCCACCGACAACCAACAACAGATTTCTCAGGAGGCAAAGGAACGAGATCACAAGTACCGATGTTCTGAAGAGCACACGTCTCATCAATCATAGCTCGTCTCCAACTAGGGTGGGCTAAGGCATCACCTGCAGTTTTAGGAATAGACACGGAGGAAATGGAAGAGAGACAAGTATAATGGGATGGGGATAACCTGTGAAAACTCAGAGTGACATAATGAGGTAAAGGATTACGAGTGTAGCGTATACCTTTACAAAGTGCAATAGGGAGATCAGACTCAGGAGGTGGGACCGGAGGAGACGGAGGAGTTGGCTCCGGAGGAGAGTCAATAGGCGACCCGTCTGGAAGGCGCGGATTTTGTCGACGATGATAAACCTGTAGAGGTGGCTGAGGTGGTGGATCTCCCTGCACAATGGGCATGTCTGAGGGATCAAAGACAAAAGGGGTGGTGGTGGATACTAAGTCAGACCCAGAGGTTAAGGAATTAGACTCAAAGTAGAGAGAAGACTCAAAGAACGTGACATCAGCTGAAATGAGATATCTACGAAGAGAGGGTGAGAAACACTTATACCCCCTCTGAGACCGAGTGAAGCCTAAAAAGACACACTTATGAGACTTAGCGGACAAATTATCAAGACCAGGACTAAGGTTGTGAACAAAGCACGTAGACCCGAAGACTCTAGGAGGTAAGGGGTGGAGAGGTTGATGAGGGAACAATATAGAGTTAGGGATTTGGTTGTTTAGGATAGAAGAGGGCATGCGATTGATGAGATAGCATGCAGTGAGAATAACATCACCCCAAAATTGTTGAGGGACATGACCATGAAGTAAAAGGGTTCGAGTTGTTTCAATGAAATGTCTATTCTTGCGCTCTACAACCCCATTTTATTGTGGGGTATATGCACAAGAGGTCTGATGAAGAATACCATGGGAAGCCATAAATGTTTGAAAAGAATGGGAGAGATACTCACGAACATTATCACTATGGAGAGCACGGATAGAAACACCAAATTGATTTTTGACTTCATTATAAAAGGATTGAAATATAGAAAACAACTCAGAACGATTTTTCATTAAAAACAACCAGGTGCATCGAGAATAATCATCAATGAAAGTAACAAAATATTGAAACCCTAGTGTAGACCTAATACGACTCGGGCCCCAAATATCAGAGTGAACTAAAGCAAAAGAAGATGAAGCTCTGTTATTGACACTCCTAGGAAATGGACTACGACTATGTTTTCCTAATTGACATGACTCACACGACAAAGTCGACAATTTAGACAGACTCGGTACTAGTTGTTGTAGCTTGGCAAGGCTAGGGTAACCCAACTGAGCATGGATGAGAAGGGGAGAATCCACCACCGAGCCAGCATGAGCAGGAGTACGAAGCTGATAAAGGCCATGAGACTCACATCCGGCGCCAATCATCCGTCCCGAACTCCGGTCCTGTAAGAAAACAAAGTCTTTAGTAAAAGAAATGACACAATCAAGAGAACGAGTGAGACGACTAATGGATAATAAGTTAAATGGAGACCCAGGGACATAAAGGACATTATCAATGGAGAAAGAAGGAAGAAGTTGGACACTACCAATACCATGGGATGGGGCCTGGGAGCCATTAGCTAAAGTCACCGAAGATAAGTAACCAGAAGTGGAAAGGGTAGAGAAAAGAGATTTATTACCAGTAATATGATCGGTGGCACCAGAATCAAGAACCGAAGGGCCAAGGGAGGTGGAGTGAGTGAGACCAGCAAAGGGATTACCCGTGTGCGCAACAGAAGTAGTGGATGATCAACGGAAGTGGATATGGGAGTATCAGACCTAGTAGTAGCAGGAGTAGCCATGGGTCAACTATAGGAGAGAGAAACAGCCACAGGAGAGAGAAAAAAAGTCCAAAAGAGGAAGAACCCGCGAGTACCAGACCTGAAACTCACAAACAAAGACCAGATCGGGATAGAGGACACAGAGGCAAGTCTGGCGGCAGCGATGGCGGCCGGAGCTGCGACCGGACACGCCTCCACGCGCGGCTGACAACAGCTGGCGGAGGAGAAACCCGTCGGTAAAGAAACGGCGCGTGAGAGCGCGTCTCTGCTCCGATGGACACGATTTCGGCGGCGTTGAACTAGGATTGGCGGCGCGAGTCCAACGGTGGTGGCTCCGGTTTAATTCATGGCGGGAGGCGGCGGCAGCGGCGGAAAAAAGAGAAAAGTTCCGGAAAAATAACACGCAACACGGGCTGACCGGAAACCGAAATGAGACACGGTTTCCAGAAAAAAAGTTGACACCAATTGACAGTGGGTCCACTGGGAAGGCACAGAGTAGGGTTATCTTTCGTTAGGCTCTAGATACAATGTTGAGATGAAGAGAAAACGAGAGACATATGATAGAATACGTGTGTCTAGAATACATAGCGGAAAATAATATATATACACATAAGTGTATTTGCAAATATACATAGTGATAGGCCCAAGCCCATATCTATCATATGATACACTAACGATAACAATCTAACAATTATATTCACAGGAAAGACCATTTAGATACATATCAAGCAAAAGACATGTTAGAAAGTAAAGTAATAGTATAAAAATGTCGATCAATTATGTGTATCTATTTTTTATTGTTGGGTGATACTTTTTTGTTATTTTAGTCATCAAATCAAGTTTTAAGTACTCAAAATGGATGAATATTTCATTTCCATATTGAAATAATTTTGAAATGAAATTCATGAAATTAATCTTTGATTTAAATATATATGCATTGTTATATACTGAACAGGATTTCATATATTAATATTAACTTGAACAATTAATTATATATAAAAATATTATGAAATAAAATATAAGACTTGTGTATCACATGGATTACATACCAGTTCAATACAATAATATTGCTACAAGATTAAGGAAACTGGACCACACAGGGAATGTATTGGTAGGTACAATGTTTTACAAATCCTCCACGTCTAAAGATCAAGGGTTTGAAGGGTTGTGGACTAGGCATGATTAAGGGTCGAGATTTGGCCAAGACTTAGATAATCATATATTTCCTTTTCATAATAATTATGATTACTGATGAGGTTAAATTTGAAAATCGATCAACATTAAGGCAAAAGATCATTGATTGATTTACAATCAAATCTCTCCTCCTTATTAGACGATTAAGATATTAGAAATAGATGATTTGGGTAGTATTTCAAAGGGGATACTCACTATGATAACAAACACATAGTGGATTTAGAAATGAACAATTGAAACAGTTAGAGACAATTTAGAACTCGATTTTTGCAGCTGTAAAACAGTAACTAAAGTGCAACAAATTGAAGGAATTATAAGGAAAAAATGGAGAAGAAAAGAAGGTGGAATGACGCCACTGATAAAGGCAACCCCTTCAACAGATAAGCCAGCAATGTTGATTCGCCATTGGCTCGTGGAACATGATAAGAATCATAATGGTTTGAGCAAGAACCATAAAGTCTCTCAACCTCACAAAGTAGAAATGAAGCAATGCTTCTATTACTAAAAAAGTTGATTAGCTTACAAGTGAAGAGAAGGCTCCTATATATAGCCAAAGGGAGCGACTATTAGAATAGGAAAATAAAAGAAGCTAAAATTCCTATCCTAGTGGGGACTTGAACCCATGTCACCTAAGGCTTTTAGCTAAACTAAGTCTTAGCCAATAAAGCCACTAAAATAGCGCCCAAATCTAGGAGAATAAAAGGAAAAATTACAAAAATAAAAAGAAAATACAAGAGAGTCCTAATTAAGGGTGGTACATAGGATTGAGGTCCTATCCAGGGTTATGGATGACCTCCTGTAGGGTAGTACCCACCCGAAGGGTAGTATCCCTAAAATTGTAGAACAGTAATTTGCACATTCCCTCCTTAGTTCCCTTAGCTTGCACCCATGATCTCTGCAGCTTGTCCATGTCTTCTAGGCAGATGCCATCATTCCCTCCCCCTTGAAAAGGATTTGATCTCAAATCTGATCAAAAGAGGCATGTAGTGTGAAAGGCAAAAAGGGGTAAGAAGAAGAGTAGTAGATAGATGAAGTGGATGACAAGACAAGATGGGAAAGGAAGATACTTCCCTTTGAATGGTAGTAGCCGACTTGTTTTCCACTTGCTAGCAATGGATGTCCTAAAACAACAAGAACACCTGAGTAACGATTCCCAAAAATCTGGACATGGCCCATAGAAAAAATATTTTGAAATCATATAGATAGGAAGTAGAAAAACATATGTGATGAACAAGTGGTGGTTAAAGTAGGGGATAGAAAACTCCATCTTTGAAGTTGGAACCAACTTGTCCATGTAATCTATAGAACGAGATCTTGGATCAAAGACCATTCTTTTGAAGCCTTTCTTTGCAAGAAACAGAAACAAGTAATTATAAGGAAGACTTAAGAAGTCGTTGTCACATAAGCACCAAGAAATTTTCATTTCATCAAAATATTCCCCAATATGCTTCCAAATGAATGCACATGTGAAACTATGTGGCATAAACATATTAATATGCTTCAATGTCATCCCAACATGCCCTACGATTTAACCACATGCATCTTGTTCATAATTATTAAGAGCATATTGCATATGATCATTCCATGAATTGTTTCTACAATTTATTTCAAGAGGCATATCAATATGAATGTACTTACTCAAATAGAGAGATGATAACACCTTACCCATAAAATTATCAATTTTCTTCATACAAGGTGAAACAATTAAGGATTCATAATGAGTAAGCATGTGAGGAATATCATCATGTGATGCGTTTGACATACAAGTATTTTTACATGTAATATCCTTAATCCAATTTTTATTTCTTTCCAAAACTAGTTTAAGAGCTTGATACACATCATCATGAGATAAAGAGACAATTATAGAATATGTATGTAGGTTATATATACAAACCAATTGTTGTTGCATATGTAATCTAGCATGCATGGCAAGATGTCTAAAGGGATATGCATCTTCAAAAGGTTTCAAGTTACTCTTAAATTGAATTGGTTTTTCTAAACATGCAATAGGTTTCAAAGCACTATCAACATTGTTTATTTCTTTTAAACATGCAATGCTTTGAGGCATATATAATCTTGCATAGAAAAAGGCATTTCATGCATAAAGAAAGTTAGTTTAGGGAACTCCATTTTAGTAGCCTGAGTTCTCCTTCTTGCACTATTAAATTCAGTCGCCATCAACCTATCCAAGTTTTCATTAAAAGGGTTAGATTCCAATTGTTTACGAGATAAGGTAGGTTGCCTTCCCAAATACACTTTTTCTCTTTTTATTTTGTTTTCTTTCAAAATTTTCCTGGTTTCAACTTCTAATCTTTCCTTTTCTCCCCTTAGGATTTCTTTTTCCCTTTTCTTTATTTGTTTTTCTTTTTCTAACTTGATTCCCTTTAAGGCTTCTTCCTATAATTTGGCTTTTTCTAATCTTTCTTGTTTGATAGATTCCCTAAGAGATTCTTGGTCTTCTCTAGCCTCTCCAAGGGTCATAGGCTCTAGAATGAATTTCTTACCATTAAGAAGGAATTTGATGATGCTGGTAAACCTATTATGTTTAGCCCTTTTATCATATTGCCAAGGTCTTCCTAAGAAGATATGGGTATGATCTAAAGGTGCTATTGAAGGGAATCAAGCATATGGTCAGGGTGCAGCGGAATAAATGGATTCCCTCCCTTGTTATGATAGTTAATGCGAAAACACGAATCAAGGCATAAAAGGCATAAAACATAACGACATACCTTATTAGGATTACGAACGAGGCAGTAGTAGCCACGTCTCTAGAGGTGTCCACGCCAACAGTCGGACTAAGAAACCCTCCTCAACTCTGCTAGTAGCCTTTAGAGAGTAAGAGTGACTCATGTGTTTATAGGGTAATGCATCTCATGCTCTATTTATAGAGTGGTGGCTAGGGTTTTACCCTTTCACTCACTTATCCCTAATACATATGGGCCTGGCCCATTAGGTTATAATTCTAATCAAATTAGAATTATTATCTTTTCCTAGTGGCTTGTTGTATGCGTGTTACCCAATAGGCTTTTAATATTTGGTTATGATATTAAAATAAAACCCTTTTATATTTAATATCATAAATAGTGAGCGGTATCTAGCAATACATCACCACTACCCAAATATTGAGATTGTCAACAACTTTGACTAATCCTATTTTATGATAATAATTTATATGATTTGTCCCTTTGTCCAAATATCTAATTGAACACAAGGGCATGGATTGTGTCAACCTTGTATAGTTTAATTTATTTTTTCTTGATCCCCAAGCAGACTGTACAGAAAATAAACATCTCATGTTTATCCTCTTGAGCATGGCCATGCATTTTGCAGTCTCACTTTATCAAGAGGCCTATAGATATAACTCATGTTACATAGAAGGGACAAATCCCATCTAGGTCACTCACATCCCACCACATAATTTATTATGTGTCCAAATACCAACTTTATGATCACCTTGTTACATGCAATGTTTGATGATATTTAAAACAAATAACTCCTTATGTAGGAATCGTAGTGATTTCAGGTCGAAGGACTTCATATAACATTTATCAATATAAGAAACGTTCATGACACTTATGTAACAATCCATGCAACGTTCTTAAGGTGGGTCTGTCTAGTACGCCATTACTCTTAATGTGTACCTATGTGAGCACATGATATCTCATATCCATGATCTGTGAGATGTAATCATCAATGAACTCACATACTAGTCTAAATGCATCTTTGTCCTAAGATGATACTTGACTAGGGACTATTTAAGAATAGTTCTTCATAAGATCTCATGATCAAGTCATCTACTTGATTTCTTATAAAGTTTAAGCTTACTATTCTAAGGACAATAATTATATTCTAAAAGAATAAGTTTGCCTTTATAAAATAACATGATACAAGCGATGGATGTTCATAAATATATATAAGTCTCTAGTACATATTCCTAACAGCTATATCAAAAGTTACCTTGTCTTCATACTTCTTTATAGAAAACTTGATACTCACATGCCTATCAACCACTAGTTCTTCCTCTTCACTTACTCATTGAAGTGTGTAGGGTTGTGAGTGTTTGGTAGTGGGTAGGTTGAGTTTATCTACTAACCTTTGGCTAGCTAGATTGCAACTACTTCCTCCATCTACAATTATGGCACAAATCTTACCCTCAACTAGGCATCTACTGTGCAAGAGGTTCTCTCTTTGGGTATCTTCCTCTTCTAAGGGGATTTCTATGTCTTTTCTCGTTATTAAGTTTTCCTTACCCCTATCCTCCTTCCTTCCATTACGCCATTACGCCTAAGTGAATTTTAAGTTCAAAAAGCTTTTAGGACCTTTCCATTCAAGCTAAGTGTTTACACTCAAAGAATGTATTCACTCGTGTTTGTCACTCTTTTTAAGGCTTTTTCTATAATGTGTTCACTCTTGCCTCTCCGACTCGGTTAGGATTGATTTTAGTTCTTAGAAAGACCAAAGTTATTTCCCTACCCAAGCCATGACGAGTTGGAACGAACAACACTATGGGTTATCTAAGATTACCTAAACTGGAAAACTCTAAAGAAAAAACTAGAACAGAATTTTACAAGCAAGAAACGCTAGCTAGAAGAAAGCTTATACACAAGAATAGAGGTTCAAACAAGACAAACAAAACACACAAGAAATTGCAAAGAAAATTGTTTTTAGTTTAAGTTTTGATTCAAAGAGAAATTTGCATAAAGATGTTTTTTTTAAAACAGCAGATTGCAACTAAAAAATTAAACAGATACAAGGAAATTGAAATTTACAGTAAAATTGACAATGGTATTGTTGGGTTTTTCTTAACTTTCTTTTTAAATTGGAGGATTCAACTTTTACTCTATTTTTTACTCTTGTATTTTTTTGCATTTTGCACCTCTTTTTGTAATTTTGGCTAAATATTTTTGACTATTTTCTTTTCTTTTCTTTTCTTTTCTTTTTCTTTGTCTTTTGCCTTACAGAAAATATACCAAAATTACAAGTAATTAATCCCTATTCTAAAAGAAAAATTTGCATATGTCCGGCCTAAACACTGAACCAAAAGGTACTAAAAACTGATTAAAATTATCTGTTTTCTAAAACTTATTTTGCAAAATGGAATGGCAACTTGAATCAAAATTTCCACAAAAAATTGCTTAGCATTTTTCTTGGATTACACAAATTTTTTGTATAGAACAATTCAAGCGAGTTGGTGTTGAAATTCTGGCAAGCGTACCAAAATCATAGCAGTATAATAGTAAGAAAAAAGGGTTTGTTGTCTCCACAGGGAACATTTCAATTGTAAATCCTAGTGGCCACACTTTTCAAGTGAGAGAAGATGGTTGTTGTTTGTGTGGATCTTGTATTTGGAAACCAATGAAATCTAAGAATTTATAATTATAATTATTGAAGCCCAAATAAATATCATTCATAAAGATTCCTCAACTATGAAATCCTTAGAACAAACCCCCTAAATCCAAATTCCTTGGCGATTTAACAAATTAATCCTAACATTAAGATCAGTTGTTAATAGCTATCCATAAATTAAACCCTATTCCTAGGCATTTAACCCACAGAGTGATCTTACCCAAATCAGAATTCAAGATCCCTATTCCTAGGCTCCTAAGAACTCACTCTTGATTTTACAAAACCACCTTCCAGTGCACCCCATAAAACCATATCATAACTCTGGCACAAAGGCGGAAGCTAAGCATTAAGAACAGAGTAAAAACACCAATATATTATAAAAATAGAGATTCATAGATAACAAAGAGAATCCAAATACAATTGGGGATTGAATGACTATATTCAATCCTATGGGAGAGTTTAGCTACTTATGGTAGCCATTACAAACCAATAGAGAAAATGTCACACTTTTCTCTAGCTCCAGCTCTGCTCCACTGTCCCCCTCTGATCTATGCAAAAGGTCCTTTAAAAAGAAGTTGGAAAGCTATCTGAAATCTGGAAGGAATCTTGTTGGAAATCTTTTGGAAATCTGTTTCCGTATTCCTGCGCTTAGTGCATATGAAGCGCAGGAAACAGAGAGTGATTTTAATTCCTGCGCTCCACTTGCGCTCAGCGCAAGTGGAGCGCAGCTCACCATTTTTGCTTTTCCTGGTTTCCTCTTTTTCATCTTGATCTCTTCTTGATCTTATCTTTATTTGCTAAGTTTTCCTTATTTCCCTCTTTTTAGCTTGATCTTGTACTGATTCTATCTTCAATTTGAATTGAGAATCTTATATGCAGAATATTTATCCAAATAACTGTTGATTTTATCTTGATCTGCTGCCATTTAGAATCTTATCTGCATATTCTTTCTTCAAATAAATGATATCTTGTTTCTTCATTTAAAACTTTCCTCTTTATCTGTAAAATCAACAGATTTCTTATCAAAATAGCATCAAATTCAAATTTGAATTAAATAATCACAAAATCTGGATTTATTACTAAAAAGAGGTAATTTGGGAAATAAATCTAACATTTTAACCTTGATAAGTGTTGTAATTATATAGAAATTTATCATTAATTTAGCACTTATCCAATTCCCCTCAACTTAGCTTCTTGCTTATCCTCAAGCAAGGAAAACCTTTTGCAATCAAATGAATTCAATCCCCTGTCAAGATTCTCACTAAGTAAGGAAATAATTTCATCACCTCTTGCTAGGCAGCTGTCACTTTCCAAATATCAGATTGAAAATCAGAACTAAGTGATATTTCCAAGACTCAATCAGAACAGGATAAAAACACATGCAAACTTTTTCAAAAGTAGGAACCCAAACAATAAGTGATAAATCAAGGAATCTCTCATGCTCACGGGTAAGTATTTCCCTTAATTTTTCACAGCAGTTGAACAACTAAAATTGATAGTTGTTTCTGGTTAATAAACATGCACATGGTCAACATGGATCAAAAGGTCTTTCTTGGGTTGTAATGAGGCTGGGCTATCAAGAACTCATGGTTTTTCTGGATCTGCAAAGAAACACTAGAATAGAGAGCAAGTTTTGAATTTTTCTTTTTCTTGCACTTTCTCTCAATTCTCTACTACATTCTTGATGTGCATTATTCAGCTGGCCTCTTCTTTTTTATTGGTGATTCACTCCCTTTTTTATTCACTTTTTGTTTTTCTTTTTAATTCTTTGAGGGAGTGACTCACTTTGCTTTCTTGTGTCTGCTCTTTGTAACCAACCAATTCAATTTCAAGTAACCAATCAATTCTCCCATTTTATCAGACTGCACCTTTGCTCTTTATCCCAAGTGTGTAAGGGTCATGATATAGACATTAATTTTGGCTGGAGTGCATAAGAAAAGAACATCAAAGCTCAAATGGGTTACCAAAAAAATTGGAAAAATTTTCCACTTGTTGGCTTTTTGGCACTGAGCAAATAATTCATAATCACAAATTTGCCTTTATCACTTCCATATTTTTCATGCGCAAAATAAAATCCAAAAACTCAAGCAATAGCAGTTGACAAGCAGCGGCGAAAACTCTCATATCAAGTGTTTGGTCTCACAACTAACCGGCTTTTTGGCTAATTTCCTTGATGAAGTCACTTATTGAAATTAATTAACTACCCTGATATATTTTCCTGCATAATATCCTAATCCTAACTTATTATGGATTTAATCACAAAATTCATATTTCTTTCCTAATTCGGTTAGTTAGACAGCCTAGTTTTGAGATTTTAATTTTATTTCCTTAAATCCCTATTTCTAAAGTCCTAAAAATGAAAAAAAAATCAACTATCCTAAAAAAATGACCCTGAAAATGCTGCACTGCATAAAGATAATGTATTAGTAGTGATGTTTATACAATACAGATCCAGTGAATAATAAAAGAAAAATAATAAAAGAAAAGAAATGAAAAGAAAAGAAAATAAAATAAAAAGAAAAGAAAAGAAAAACACTGAATCAATCCTTATCATCATGCTCCTCAGCATCAGCTCCATCTACAGTTGCTCCTCCCTCTCTCGGTGGAATAGGCATGTCCCCAGGCCACTGTAAATACTCTCTGAACTGGTCTGGTAGCATACCTGGGTAGGTGTCCGGTTGAGTCTGGTAGTAATTGATAAGTGTAAAATTAGTGTTATTTTCATATAGTTTTTATTACACTTATCAAGGTTAAAATAGTAATTTATGCCCCAAAATATCCCTTTTTATTAATATTTACAATATTTGTAATTATTTGGTTCAAATTTGAATATGATGCTATTTTGAATAGAAATATGTTATTTTATGCAGATTTACAGGAGATTTGGAATGAGAGAGAAAATAGCATCAGAAAGGAGGTTGTTGCAGATTCAGAATTCAAATAAAGAGGAGATAATCAGAGAATCTTTTGGATAACCTCTTCAATTCAAATCCAAATCAAATAAAGAAAAAAAAATAACTCAGATAAATGGATAAAGGAAAACTAGATAAGATCAAAAAGAGATCCAGAAGTTATATCAAGATCTGAAGGAAAGTTGCAGCGCGTAACACGCTCCACCTGCGCTAAGCGCATGTGGAGCGCAGATTCAGATTGATCAGGATCCACCTGCGCTAAGCGCAAGTGGAGCGCAGTAGCAGATTGAATAGGCTTCATACGCGCTAAGCGCACATAAAGCGCATGTTGCGCAGCAGCCTCTTAACCTACATCCAGATTGACTTCTTGGAGCAGAATTAGGGTTTTCCCACTCTATAAATAGAGCCCTTTTCACAGATCAAAAGGAAGGTCCTCGGGACCCAACACAGATACAAAGAGAGATAGAGTAGTTCTAGGATTGAGAAAGGTGACAGATTTCTCAGTGGTTTGTAATGGCTACTATGAGTAGCTAAGCTCTCCAGTAGGATTTGATGTAGTGGATTCAATCCCCTTCTGTATATAGAATTCTCTTTCTTTTTAATTATGATTCTTTATTTGTAATTTATCGGTATTTTTATGTTGTTTGTAATGCATCACCTCCGCGCGTGCGCCGGGGTGGTAGGCTAGTGCCTAGATACAAAAAGTGGAACTCCGGCTAGTAGCAGAGTTAGGTGAGCATGGAGCTGTCTATGAAGCTTAATCTCGGATTGCTGAAGATACTCAATTTAGTCATATCGTAGTATAAGGATTGTATTCTGACGATTGAAGGTTCAGTGAGTGACACACCCCTTCATAGGTGCCTTATATGAAAGTATGACTAAATCGATAGCGCTGATTGCAAAATACGGGGAATGTTCGGGGTCGCCAAGCCACTTTGAATGCCTGTAGAGAATAGCTTTTCGCGTTTAATTATGATGTTATAGGGGAATTTGCGGGTACGATAATTACCAGGCATGTCTTATAATTATTGTAATTAAACAATGCTAAGGTGATTACGAGTATGATCATAATTAAGGGAAGGGATTCACATACACAAGGGGGGAGATGAAACGAAGTCAAATCCTAATCCAAATTATTATTCTCTCATCGCGTTTATCTGTTTTTACTTTTATTTATTATTTTGAAAACAACCAAACCATTTTACAAACCGTTTTTATTGAAAATACAATTGCTACTATTTTACAAACTAAAACCGCTCCCTGTGGATACGATATCTTACTTACTCTATAACTGCTGGACTTTTGGTACACTTGCCAGGATTCCATCAAGTTTTTGGCGCCGTTGCCGAGGAGCGGTGTCTCAATTTGTATAGTTTTAGGAGGTTGAATTTTCAAAATTTTATTTTAAATTTTAATTTTCATATTTTTTATTTTTTTATTTTAAAAAAAAGTTTTAAATAATATTTTTTTAAAAAAAAATATAGATTTGAAATTTGAAATTTGAAATTTATCTTATCTTATCTTAAATGCTTATCCTGTTTTAGTTCTTTTAGGAATTTAGGATAAGTAAATATCATATTTCAAATTCAAACTTGATCTATCTTAGAATTTTAGGATTTTTTTTTCGTGTTTTTTTTTCATTTTTTGAAAAAAATTAATTATTTTGTTCCATCTTCCTGAGCTAACAATTGTTTGAGATTCTTGAAAAGTGCTTTTGTGAAGACAGGTGTCTCAAAATCAATTGAGAGAAGGGACAAATAGAAGGAACAAAATGAGAGAGGAAAAGGGCAAAGAGAC
Source organism: Sesbania bispinosa (assembly GCA_026901365.1). NCBI lineage: Eukaryota > Viridiplantae > Streptophyta > Magnoliopsida > Fabales > Fabaceae > Sesbania > Sesbania bispinosa. The sequence goes on along the minus strand of QLOH01000661.1, from coordinate 41,157 downwards.
AATCTCAACACTCTCTGTTCAACCACCCCAAGTGAAGTAAAAGTTGAATGGCTTCTGGATGGCAAAATCCACCAAGAAGAACCCTTGGAGATTATGTTAGACAGCAAGAGCCAAAATATTTCTCCCACACATTAAATCATGGTAACTTTTCCAATTACAATAATTATTCTAACAATTTTTCACAGAATTGGAGAAGTTACCAGAATCAAAATTTTGGGTGGCAACAAGATGCTGATTCATCCTATAAGCAAACTGTTGAAGCTGAACTCAGGGCAAATACTGCAATACATAACACATGTTCAAGAATTGAGGAGAAGCTCGATAGACTCATACAAGATATGAATGATAGTCAGAAGGAAAGAGAAGAAGCAAGAAGAAAAAATGATGCTTTGATAGCGTAGCTAGCAGAGCAAAGAGAGTTAAGACTTCAGAAGGAAATTGAAGAATCACAAGAAAGAGAAGCTGGAGAAAGAGAATCAGAAGAAGTGGATGAAGAAGAGGAAGAAGAAGAAAAGGAAGAGTTCACACATGCACTGCAAGTTAGAGATTTGCCATATCCAAAGAATCCCTCCATGAAAGATCTACACATGCTATTTGGAAGCTTCGTGAATAGTATCATCTGTGTGCAAATTACCAGCCCAATTTTGGAGGCTATGGAGCAAAGGCCTGCCGAGTTCATGTTGGAAATGCTCAACAAGAAGAGAGAGTTTCCTGATGCAACAGTTGAACAGATAGCAGAAGCAAGAACCAACCATCAGTCAGAACAAATTTCAGCAAATGCACTTCCCAAACCTGAAGAGTAGTGTGATGACATTGTTCAGCTAAAAGGGGAGAAAATCAATAACAATCTGACTGATGAAGAAGTAGAAGAAGAAAAAGGAGAGGATGAAACAGAAAATATGGTGCTTGAAGAAGAGATTGACTGTGAAGAGGAGAAAGAGAACAACACATATGAGGGTGTACACGATGAAAAAGATCAAGAAAAAGAGAAAAAGAGTGAACAGAGAGTGAATCAAAGCCCAAAGAAGGAAGGGAAGTGGTATCAAGACCAAAGACCATGCCTTATCCAACCAGTCCTGCAAAGGAAGATCAAGAAAGGCATGGTACAAGTGATAATCCTTCCAGAACTCACAAAAGAAAGGCCTGCGATCACACTGACCAGAACAGGGCAAAGATAAGAAAGGTCAAGATAGAATCAAATTCAGAGCCCAGAGCCAGATTGAAGATCAAGTGGTCAGGTGTGTTTCATGTCAAAGACCCCTGTGAAGCAAAGAAATTGAGAGCAATCAACTGTGAATCATCTAAGCTTCAGGAAAAGAAGACTCGCGCACATGAGAGCAAAGTAATAAAGAAAAGAAGAGTCAAGCCAAGGGAGTCAAAGGCATGGTCTAATTCCAGAAAGAAGCCCAAATGGATAAAGTCATTTCACATAACAAATTGCTCCAAGGCTAGATTATGGGGAGGATTATGGGCCATAGAAAGAAAGGGTGCAGCACACAAGCTCACCAAAAGATTACAATTTCAGCCACCTTAACAAAGCAGGCGTCGAGCTATCAGACGTTAAACAAGCGCTTTCTGGGAGGCAACCCAGAGATTTTTAAAGTTTTTCATTATTTTTAGTTTTGTTATTTTTTTGTTTATTAATTAGGATGTTTTCATTTTTAGGATCTAGGAAATTTTCAAAATTGATTGGAATAAGTTTGTGGAAAATAAAATATTTTTTAAAACAATAGGAAGTAGCAGAAAACGTGACTAAAAATTACAAAATCTCATTCCGTTTTCTGCGCTTCAATTGCGCTGAGCGCAGGAGAAGCGAACAATTGCAATTTTAGTCACTGTTTTCTGCGCTTCACTTGCACTGAGCGTAGGTGAAGCGCATCAGTACAAAATTAAAAAAAAATCTTTTATTTTCTCATGTACTGTTTCTCTACTTCCTAAGCTCTTATTTTCACATTTTTCACTCACAAACTTCAATCAATTTTGAAACTTTCAAATTTTATTTAATTTTTACCAATTGAGATCTTCATCTACTTTGATTATTAATTTGCACTTTAGGATAGCAACTTTAAGATTATGAATATTATTGATTATCTGCTATCTTTAATGTGTTTTTGGCTGTGTGAAACATGAAGAACAATTTGCTTGATTGGAATATTCTTTGTTTTGTGAGTTATTAAATTTGAAAGTGTTATGCTCTATCTCTTTTAAAAAATTTTAAACTCTCACTTTCTATGGATTAATTGAATACTTGCAAAACAAATGAGTATATTCTGTTTTTAGGAAGGCATTACCAAGTGCAGTGAAATTTTGTTGAGAATAATTCTTTATGCATGCAATTGGTTAATGATAGGCTTCCATGTTCTTCATGAGTTTGTATTTGCAATAAGGCATCATTAAAATAAATGTGTTTTAGCAACTAATTGTTGTTATTTGACGTTTCAGATGCCTAGGAATAAATTGCTAGTCTTTCCTGTGGCTTTAGCTCACAAGGAGAAGACATGAGGAAAAGGATCATAGAATATGATCCCATGAGATTCAAGAGTACGTCTGCTGCAAGACCCATAACCAGGCACGTTGTTTGAAGAGTTCCGGATATTCTAGTAGTGGCCTGGGGACAGGCCTATTCTTCCAAGAGAAGGTGAAGCAGCAGCAACTGGAGAATATAACAAGGACCCATAGGATACAGAGGATGAAGATTGACATTGGTGTTTTTCTTTCTTTTCATTCTTTATTTTCTTTTATTTTATAGGATTATATTTTTAATTAGAATTTTTGTTTATTTTTCATTTTATATATATATATATATATATTTCATTTTTAGGATTTAGGATAATTAGGAAATAAAGGAAAATTTTTCAAAATTTCTGAAATTAGGCAGTTTAACAAACCAGATTAGGAAAGAAAAAAGGTCTTGTGATTAATCCCATAATCAATTAAGATTAGGATACTTCACATGAGAATCTATCAGGGTAGTTAATTAAAATCAGTAAATGTTTTATCAAGGAATTTAGCCAAGTAACTGGTGAGTTGAGAGCCCAAACACTGAATTGAGAGTTTTTCACCGCTGTCTGTCAACTTTTATTGATTGAGTTTTTGGATCTTTTGCTGTTTTTGGAAAATACAGAAATATATGACAAAGGCAAAATTTTGTTTTTCAATATATTTGCTCAGAGCCAAAAAGCCAACCTTGGTACAATTTTTCCAATTTTTGATAACCCATTGTGAGCCTTAATTGACTATTCTTGTTCACCCAAGCCAAAATAAATATATATATCCTGTCCCTCACACATTTGGGATAGAGAGCAAGGTGGCAAGCGAAAAATAATGGGAAGAATAGGTTGAAACACCAAGGAGTAGATACAGAGAAACAAAAAGAAAAAGAAGATCACTCCCCCTAAAATCAAAAAGAAAGAGTGAATAAATTGAATAAGTTAGGGGGAGTGCATCTTCAAACAAGGAAAGAGGCCTGCAAAGAATTGAAATAAATCAAGAAAGATATGGTGGAAGGGGAGAAATCCAAGAAAAGCAACATCCAAAGATGCTCTCTATTCTAGATGTTCATTGTTTATCTAGAAAAACCATAAATTCTTGATAGCCTAGCCTTCTTAAAACCTTGAAAAGACCTTTTGATCCATATTAACCATGAACATGCTTAGGAACTAGAAACGACTATTAATCTTAGTTGTTCAGCTGTGGTGAAAATAATGAGGGAAACAGTACCCGTGAGCATGAGTGAAATTCCTTGGTACTTTGTTTATTGCTTTAATTGCTACTCTTGAGAAAATTCAACTTGCTGATTATGTTCTAATTTTGGTTGAGTAATGGTAATATCTCTTGATTTTAATTTTTTCTGGATTTGGAAAGTGACTTCTGCCTAATAAAGAGATAACGAAAATTTTTCCTTGTAGTTATTTTGAGAATTTTATTCAAGGGTGATTTGAAATTTGATTGCAAAAGGTGTTTTGCTTGAGGACAAGCAAGAAATTAAGTTGGGGGTATTTGATAAGTGTAAAATTAGCGTTATTTTCATATAGTTTTTATTACACTTATCAAGGTTAAAATAATAATTTATGCCCCAAAATATCCCTTTTTATTTATATTTACAATATTTGTAATTATTTGGTTCAAATTTGAATATGATGCTATTTTGAATAGAAATCTGTTATTTTATGCAGATTTACAGGAGATTTGGAATGAGAGAGAAAATAGCATAAGAAAGGAGGTTGTTGCAGATTCAGAATTCAAATAAAGAGGAGATAATCAGAGAATCTTGTGGATAACCTCTTCAATTCAAATTCAAATCAAATAAAGACAAAAGCAACTCAGATAAAGGGATAAATGAAAACCAGAGAAGCTCATAAACAAATCCAGAAGTTAGATCAAGATCTGAAGGAAAGCTGCAACGCGTAACACGCTCCACCTGCGCTAAGCGCATGTGGAGCGCAGATCCAGATTGATCAGGCTCCACCTACGCTAAGCGCAAGTGGAGCGCAATAGCAGATTGAATAGGCTTCATACGCGCTAAGCGCACATAAAGCGCATGTTGCGCAGCAGCCTCTTAGAGTCTTAACCTACATCCAGATTGACTTCTTGGAGCAGAATTAGGGTTTTCCCACTCTATAAATAGAGCCCTTTGCACAGATCAAAAGGAAGGTCCTCGGGACCCAAAACAGATACAGAGAGAGTAGGTCTAGGATTGAGAAAGGTGACATATTTCTCAATTGTTTGTAATGGCTACTATGAGTAGCTAAGCTCTCCAGTGGGATTTGATGTAGTGGATTCAATCCCCTTTTGTATATAGAATTCTCTTTCTTTTTAATTATGATTCTTTATTTGTAATTTATCGGTATCTTTATGCTGTTTGTAATGCATCACCTCCGCGCGTGCGCCGGGGTGGTAGGCTAGTGCTCTGGATACAAAAAGTGGAACTCCGGCTAGTATTAGAGTTAGGTGAGCATAGAGCGGTCTATGAAGCTTAATCTCGGATTGTTCAAGATACTCGTTTTAGTCATATCGTAGTATAAGGATTGTATTCTAACGATTGAAGGTTCAGTGAGTGACACACCCCTTCATAGGTGCCTTATATGAAAGTATGACTAAATCGATAGCATTGATTGCAAAATACGGGGAATGTTCGGGGTCGCCAAGCCACTTTGAATGCCTGTAGAGAATAGCTTTTAGGGTTTAATTATGATGTTATAGGGGAATTTACAGGTACGATAATTACCAAGCATGCCTTATAATTATTGTAATTAAACAATGCTAAGGTGATTACGAGTATGATCATAATTAAGGGAAGGGATTCACATACACAAGGGGGGAGATGAAACGAAGTCAAATCCTAATCCAAATTATTATTCTCTCCTCGCGTTTATCTGCTTTTACTTTATTTATTATTTTGAAAACAACCAAACCATTTTACAAACCGTTTTTATTGAAAATACAATCACTACTATTTTACAAATTAAAATCGCTCCCTGTGGATACGATGTCTTACATACTCTATAACTGCTGGACTTTTGGTACACTTGCCAGGATTCCATCAGTAATACTCCTGGAGGTGAACCAATCCTCTATATAGAGTGGAGTTGTTGGAAATGATGTGTTGAGCCCAGAATGGGATGGATGTGTCTGCTAGTGGTGGCTGTTGCTGCTGTGGTGGTGGTGGCTACTCTGGTGCCGGTTGCTGCTCCTCCTCCTCAGGGATGCAGTTAGCCTCAATGTACCCCTTAGTCATAAGGGTCTTGATCCGCTCAGTGGGGGTATACCTCCACCCCTTGGAAGTGGCATGGGGCAGTGATGAGAGAAAGGAATCCCAGGTTGATCCTAGACTGTGCGCTCTGTCGCCCAACAGCAGATGCCGTCATGAATATCTTATGAGATATCACCCTGGAAATGTCAACATCCTGCCCAGTCAGGATGCAGTAGATGAGAAATGTCCCTCAAATCATGTCTGTAAATCCTGGCTGCCTGTCTGTAAGCGTTCCTCTCAAAGGTACGCCCCCTCAAGCATAGTTGGTCAACAGTCCTAGTGTCCAGCGGATCGTTCTCGTTGAGGCCTACCTCCTCCATTAGTGCATAAAACTGACAAGGCATCATCTCCACATCATCAGGTCTAGGTCTCTAAAGCAAAGTGTTGATCGCGTTGCGATCATAAGTAACCCACCGACCTTGTACATATGACCGCCTGTGTACATCAGCGCCATGGTCTCCAATGGCGTTGGCATAAAACTCTCTGACCACCTCTGGGTCAAAGAAGCGGTCTGGCTCTGCAACGCACCTCCAACGCTGCCTAATGATTTCATCCAAGAAGTAATCAAACTCGCCAGGCTGTAAAGCAACTGTCCTCTCCTTGATAAAGTTACAGTTCATCAGTGAACTGTATACCTCAAAAGCCTGGGAGTTTTTGAACTTAAGAGAATCGAAAGAAGGTACATCCCTAGCTCTCTTATCTCCTTTGGCTTCTTGGAGGAGCCGGTAGTGTTGGTTACTTTTGTGCAAGCCATCTGCAAGGTAAACAGAACAAAGATTATTCTGATGTAAAAAAAGAATATTAACTCATGATTAGTGTATTAAGCCATGCATAACAATTCACACATGGTGGCCATCTTAATTCAAAAATCATAACAATCATTCAGCAGGCACTGTTGCACACAAAATCTTGATTATTATATTACCCAATGCCAATTTATTAATTTCTTAAGATCATGCTAAAGTGATCAATTAAAGCAAGTCCTAATAAATTTCTAAACAGGGCATCAAATGGTACACAATATTATGCTCAAATATCATGACATTAGACATGCAAAAAGATTACTCAACTATGAAATCCTTAGAACTAGGATTAGGATTGAACATCGTCTATCGCACCCTTCTTGTATTTGGAAATCAATGAAATCTAAGACTTTATAATTATAATTATTGAAGCCCAAATAAATATCATTCATAAAGATTCCTCAACTATGAAATCCTTAGAACTAACCCCCTAAATCCCAATTCCTTTGCGATTTAACAAATTAATCTTAGCATTAAGATCAGTTGTTAATAGCTATCCATAAATTAAACCCTATTCCTAGGCATTTAAACCCACAGAGTGATCTTACCCAAATCAGAATTCAAGATCCCTATTCATAGGCTCCCAAGAACTCACTCTTGATTTTACAAAACCACCTTCCAGTGTGCCTCAAAAAACCATATCATAACTCCGGCACAAAGGTGGAAGCTAAACATTTAGAACAGAGTAAAAACACCAATATATTATAAAAGTAGAGATTCATATATAACAAAGAGAATTCAAATACAATTGGGGATTGAATCGACTACATTCAATCCTCTGGGAGAGTTTAGCTACTCATGGTAGCCATTACAAACCAATAAAGAAACTGTCACACTTTTCTCTAGCTCAAGCTCTGCTCCACCGTCCCCCTCTGATCTATGCAAAAGGTCCTTTAAATAGAAGTTGCAAAGCTATATGAAATCTGGAAGGAATCTTTTTGGAAATTTGTTTCCTTATTCCTGCGCTCAGCGCAGATGAAGCGTAGGAAACAGAAAATAATTTTAATTCCTACGCTCCACTTGCGCTCAGCGCAGCAGCTCACCGTTTCTGGTTTTCCTGGTTTCCTTTTTTTTCATCTTGATCTCTTCATTATCTTATCTTTATTTGCTATGATTTCCTTATTTCCCTCTTTTTAGCTTGATCTTGTGTTGATTCTATCTTCAATTTGAATTGAGAATCTTATCTGCATAATCTTTATCCAAATAACTGTTGATTTTATCTTGATCTGCTGCCATTTAGAATCTTATTTGCAGATTCTTTCTTCAAATAAATGCTATCTTGTTTCTTCGTTTAAAACCTTCCTCTTTATCTGTAAAATCAACAGATTTCTTATCAAAATAGCATCAAATTCAAATTTGAATTAAATAATCACAAAATCTGGATTTATTACTAAAAAGAGGTAATTCGGGAAATAAATCTAACATTTTAACCTTGATAAATGCTGTAATTATATAGAAATTTATCATTAATTTAGAACTTATCAGTTGGACTGATTTTATTTTCAAAGTGAGAAAAATAGTAAAAAAAAATCAACAATTAATTTGGTGAATTTTTGTTTCTTTTATGAGCTATAAACTCAGCCTATACTTAAGTGTTTTTCGTAATCAAACATGCGTTTCCTAATGTTATGCTAGTGGGAAATTCAAATTTGCAATCAGATTACAAGAATAACAGACAGAACAAAAGCAGAAAATTGAACAAAACAGGCTCAAAGAAATGTGCATAAAATGAGCTAAAAATTTAGATAAAATTGCACAAAACTAAAGAGCAAGACCAGGCTCAATGAAATGAAGATATTATTGCACCAAAACCAGCAAGAATCCACAGCCAAAGAGTGCAACAACAGCCCCTAAAAATTGCTCAAATCAACAAGCTCTGATGACCAATTGATAGTAGACACATAGTGGATCTAGAAATGAGCAATTGAAACAGTTAGAGGAAAATTAGAACTCAGTTTTTACAGCTGCAAAATAGTAACTAAAGTGCAGCAAATTGAAGGAATTAAAAGGAAAAAAAATGGAGAAGAAAAAGAGGTGGAATGACGTCACTGATGAAGGCAACCCCTTTAGTAGATAAGCCAGCAGTGTTGATTCGTCATCAGCTCGTGGAGCAGGATAAGAATCACAATGGTTTGAGTAAGAACCATCAAGCCTCTCAACCTCACAAGGGAGAAATGAAGCAATGCTTCTATTATTAAAAATGTTGATTAGCTTACAAGTGAAGAGAAGGCTCCTATATATAGCCAAAGGGGGCAGCTATTAGAAGAGGAAAATAAAAGAAACTAAAATTCCTATCCTAGTGGGGACTTGAACCCATGTCTCCTAAGGCTTTTAGCTAAACTAAGTCTTAGCCAATAAAGCCACTAAAATAGCGCCCAACTCTAGGAGAATCAAAGGAAAAGTTACAAAAATAAAAAGAAAATATAAGAGAGTCCTAATTAAGGGTGGTACATAAGACTGAGGTCCTATCCAGGGTCATGGGTGACCTCCTATAGGGTAGTGCCCTCCCGAAGGGTAGTATCCCAAAAATTGTAGGACCCTAATTTGCCCATACCCTCTTTAGTTTCCTTAGCCATTTTTTACTTTTGTTTACTTCCTTAGCCATTTTTTACTTTTTAGTGTTTCTCGTTAATTGATCTTCACTACGTCTCGAATAGTATAGGTGTTGTTCGAAAAGAACTTTTTCAATCTCGAATGGTCCCTCTAAATTAGGGGTTCACTTCCCGTTCTTAGGATATTTTTTACCCAAAGATAAAATAACTTTCCAAACCAAATCTCCTTCACGAAATGCTTTAATACTAACTCTTCGATTGTAAAAAAGAGAAACTCTTTCTTTTTGCTTAATCATGTTTTCCAGCGTTATAACTCTCTCTTCATCAAAGAACATCTAACGCATCAAACATTAAGTCAAAATAATCTTGAGTAAGCAGTTCATTTTGCCTTTGGATTCGAAGAGATTGAAAATTAATCTGATAGGCCCAAAGAACTTAACTAAGTGTCTCATGCCAATTGCGAGGCTTTTCTCCTACATGCTTTTTAATTATACCAATCAATATTTTATTTGTGGCCTCGACTTTGCCATTAGCTTGGGCATAGTAAGGGGTTGAGGTAAGTAACTTGATTTTCCTTAAATCTGCATATTGTACCACTTTCCTTCAAATGAACATATTCCCTTGGTCAGTGGTTATAGTCTCAAGAATACCAAACCTATGAATTATGTGTTCTTTCACAAAATCTCTTATCTCTTTCTGTCCCACATCTTTCAAAGGTATTGCTTCTACCCATTTGGTGAAGTAATCAATCCCTACAAGAATGAACTTGTGACCTTTTGAAGATGGTGGATGGATCATCCCTATCAGGTCTAGGTCCCAACCTTGAAAGGGCCAAGGTTTTGTTATTGAATGTAACTTAGTTGTTGGCACGTATTGAATGTAGCCATGTTGTTGGCATTGCTCACGCCTTTTTGCATATTCATAACAATATTTTAACATAGTTGGCCAATAATAATAGTACCTTAAGAATATCCACCTCATTCTTTTTCCTGTTTAATGCACTCCACGGATGCCTTGATGAACTTCATCCAATGCTAAGTAAGCCTCAATTTCACTCAAGCACCTTAATAAGTTACCCCATTCGATTTCTTATACAACCCATCTCCTAGAATAGTATAATTGAGGGCCTTGTGTTTAACTTTCCTTCCCGTGGATTTTGTTATATCCTTTAGGTATTCAACCAAAAGTTTTCTCCAATCATTCGCACTCAAAGCATCAATGTTGAGAACCATTTTCTTTTCTATTGTAAGAAGTTGTTTGGTTCCTATTAGCCTTTTGAACTGATCACTCTTGATATTATACCCAAAGGCTATTTGAGCCACCTCATTGGCTACAATTCATTTTCTATTCGAGGTACATGTGCTAACATTAACTCATCAAACTTGTTCAACAAACTCTTGGCTTTGGAAAAATACTTTACCAATCTAATGTTACAACATTTGTATAATCCTTTTAGTTGGTTGACTACCAGTTGAGAATCACCTTTAATACGAACATGAGTTGCATTAAAACTTAACAAAAATTTGAGGCCTGCAATTAGAGCTTCGTATTCAATATCATTATTTGAAAAATCCCCTCGAATTTGAAACATAACCTTAGTTATTTCTTTGCTGGGTGATATTATTAACATACCAATACCACTTCCTTTGTTATATTTCGAACCATCAAAGAATAACTCCCATGGTTCGAGGCCATCATATCTAACTTCTTTGATTTGCATTGGAGTATGTTCTACCAAGAAATCTGCAACTTCTTGGCCTTTAACAACTTTTAAAGGTGTATATTTAAGAGAAAATTCAGTTAATGCAAGTGCCCATTTCCCAATTCTGCCATGAAAAATTGGCTTGGTCAACATGTATTTAATTACATCGAAATGTGGACTTACAAAAACGTCAAAAGGCTTTAGATAATACTTTAACTTGTTACAGGAAAAGTACAAGTATAAACATAATTTTTCTAAAGCAATATATCTCTCTCTACATCACTTAGTGTTCTACACAAGTAATACACCACTCTTTCGAAGTCGTTCTCATCTTTCTGGGCTAACATGCTTCCCAAGGTATCTTCTCATGGAGAAATATACAACCTTAAAGGCTTCCCCATAGTTGGAGGAATCATTATATGTGGATTAGCCAAGTATCTCTGAATCCATTTGAAGGCCACTTGATGTTCTTCACTCCCTTTAAACTTCTGCTCCTTTTTCAATTTCAACAAAGGGGATAAAATACCTTTGTCTTACCAGAGAGGTTCGAGATGAACCATCTTAGGTAGTTCATTTTGCCAAGTAGAGACTGCAACTACTTTTTGGTCGAAGGAGGTGAGGCTTCTATGATGGCTCGAGCCTTGTTCTTGTCAAATTCGCTTCCTTTCTTCTGAACTAAGAACCCGAAGAAATTATCTACAAATACACCAAAGGCATATTTCATTGGGTTCATCTTCAAGCCATGTTGCCTCATTCTCTCGAAGGAACATCTCAAGTGTTCAAAATGCTCAACCTTGGTCTTGGACTTGACCATAACATCATCAATATTTACTTGTATAAACTTACCAATAAAATCATGAAAAATTAGATTCATTGCTCTTTGGTAAGTGGCTCCTGCATTTTTTAAACCGAAAGACATTACAACCCATTCGAAAGTACCCAATGCCACAAGATAATGAAATGTTGTTTTCGAAATGTCATTTTCAGCAATAAAAAATTGATTATATCCTTAATAACCATAAAGTAAACCTTGCATTTCATTTCTTGCCGCTGAATCAATTAACATATCATCAATTAGTATAAGATACTCGTCCTTGGGTGTTAATATATTTATATCTTGAAAGTTTATGTAGTCTCTTAAAGAACCATTTTTCTTTATTACATGTACAATGTTAGAAAGTCAATTGATATACTTGGCTGTTTGAATAAATTTGTCTTTCAGAAGTTGTTATATTTCCTCTTTTACCTTCTAGACCACTTTAGGTGTGAACCTCCTAGGGCCTAATTTCACTGGTCTCTTTCTTGGAAATATTGGTAATCTATGTTCCACCATGCCTTGATCTAAACCGAGAATCTCTTCATAGTTCCAAGTGAAAAAATCATTGAAATCTATAAGCAATTTAACCAATTCTTCCCTGACATAGGGCTCGACCAGTGTACTTATGAAGGCTGGTCTTCACACTTTGGTAGTTCCTAGATTATTCTCCTATAGTTGATCCGGAGATTCGAATCTAGGCACTTTCTCACCACTGCCTTCAAACCCTATGGGCTCATCATCATATATACAATCTAGTCTTTCGAGACTAGAAATCTCTTTGGCCTTTCCTGAGAGGCCATTTGACTTGTCTTCTTTTTCTTTATTTTCTTCCTCGGCCATAAGGGCTGCTTCGATCCTTCTTTCAGTCGTGTAGTTTGTTATTCTATTCATTAAGTGATTCATTTTTTCCATGAGGCATTGAGCATCTCTTGGGCCATTTCGAGGTCGGCATCTCTCTTCAAACTGAAACCCTTATGAGGGTCAAGCTTTACTAAGTAAGGAACCTTTGTTGAGTGCATATAAGATTTCTAGTGCAACTCATATGGACTTATGTGTGCCAAATTCTTTTCGAAATCTGCTTTAATTAAGCCCTGTTCTGTAGAATACATTGCTTGGTTTGCTTCAATCACTATTAGTTTTCCCGAGTCGTCCCATACAAACAGCCTTTGGTGCACTGTTAATGGTACAACCATTTGTCTTTCTCAGCCTTTAGATACTCAATCTGTTTTACTCTATTAGCTAATTGAGCTGTCTCAAACCGGTTGGCTTACTAGTTTCTTTTGAATATAAAATTCTAAGCTCCTAACAACCATTTTTACTAGCTCATATTATGGTACTAGTGTGAAGCACCTAGATTTACTATGTCTAAACCTGTTGAGGTAATCATCTATGGTTTCACCTTGTGATCTTTTGATGTTAACCAATTCCATTAGGTTGGCCTTACTCTCTCCCCTAAAGAATTGTTCATGAAATTCCCTTTCGAGTTGGATCCAATTTTGAAGGAATTAGGAGGTAAGGTAGTAAACCAGGTAAAAGAATTTTTGGTTAAGGAACTAGGAAAGTATTTCATTTCTAACATTTCACTATTGACTAAGTCGCCACACTCAATATAATACCTAGCCACATGCTCCATTGTTGACTCCCTAATTTCCGCAGCAAACTTAGAAAACTTTGGTATTTTTAGGCCCATAGGTAACTCAGCCTATAACACCATCTGAGGGAAAGCAAACACAAAATAAGGTTGGTTCGCATACCCAACGTTGAAACCATGCCTATTTAATACTTGTCTGACTCCAGTGGTAATATTTTGCTACCCACCTAAGTTAATTTGTCTTACTCTCTCAACCATTTGGTCTGGGTTTTGATTTCAAGCTACCTTTACAGGCCCTTGTTCGCCAACTAAGTTTGCATTGGCTCAAGCTTGAACTTCTCCCAAAGGCATTTTTGGTCCTTCAAGACCATGAATCCCTTGATCTGTCCCAAACATGTCAGCAAGTCTTCCCATTTGCCTCACCAAAATCTGGTAATTTTGGTTGGTAGTTTTGACTAAATGAGTTATCATTGTAGCCATCCGATGGGTTAACATGTAACATCCCACTTTAGATAGGATTAATTGAGATTTATAGGTTAATGTTATGGAATGAACCCTAAGGAAGTAAGGAAAGAAATGAAATTAGAAAGAATGGGTATTATAACTTGTGTTGAACCAAACTCTTAAGTTTAGGCCACTGGTAATCGATTACAGAAGGTCTGTAATCGATTACCAGAGAACCTTGCCAATGGTAATCGATTACAGAAGGTCTGTAGTCGATTACCAGAGACCTTGCCACTGGTAATCGATTACAGAGGGTCTGTAATCGATTACCAGAGGGGTTGGATCGTGGTAATCGATTACATAACCCTTGTAATCGATTACCATCAGCCTGGGAACTCAGTAATCGATTACCAAAGTTGGTAATCGATTACTAGGAGCCCAGAATGGGTTTTTAGGATATTTTTGCCTTCAGTAATCGATTACCAGGGTTTGGTAATCGATTACCAGACAAAAATATAAATACCCAGGACGCGTTTTTCAGCATTATTTTGGAGAGTTTCATTTCTAGAGAGAGAGAGGGAAACCTAGAGAGAGAAGTTGCCGGATCGAAGTAGGAACGCCGGAACGGAGCTAGGAACTTCATTCCTTCCTTCTAATCACTTGGATTTCTACAATCATAGTGAGTAATTCTCACTTTTTGATAGGATTAGAATTGGTCTCTATACCCATGCACCCCCTCCTTCTCTTTTCCAATTCTCTGAATTTACTTGACGTAATTGTTTGTTTGTGATTGAAATTGATTGTTTGAACTATGGGGATGATTTTAATCGGTTAGAAACGGATCGATTCTTGATAATCGATAGTTTCGAAACTTTCGAAATTCTCGAAAGTTTCGAAACTCTCGAAACGTCGAACGTTCCGTTCTTTTCGATTAACCTCGTGCCGAAATGATAAACTAAGTGTTTGGGAATTGATTTGGGATCTCGGAATTGATGAATATACATTGCGGTTGTCGGTTGACATTGAATCTTGTTGGTTTCGAAAGGTTCGAAATGTCGAAATTGTCGAAATCACCGAGATTTCGATATTCATCAATTCCGGAATGCTTAAATCAATTGTCCAATCCAAGTTTCATGATCAAGGGACTTCGGTCAATATGGGGCTTCGGCCTATGTGAGGGTGGGATTCGTCCCCGGGGGAGATATCCCCTGTAGTTCGAGCTCGAGTCTAACTCTGTAATGTGATGTGTACATGGCCTAGTGGCAAAGCATACAAGAGCATCCTTATGCATTTGTTAAGTTATGAATTATGAATGAAATGCCTTAATTGTCATAAATAACTGTTTTGCATACATGCATAGAGTTTTATTCACTGAGATTTTTATCTCACCATGCGTTATGTGGATTATAGATGTTCAGGTGCCTCCTCCTTCTCGGAATGCACAACCATGAGATGGTTATGGTGTCTGTGGAAGATGATGATGTTCTTTATTTTGGTTATATTGTAATTGAATGTATTTATGAATCGTTCATTATAACTCAAGTACGGTAGCTTAGTAGTTAGTGGAACTTATTGTGTAAATTAAACCCTTTTGGTATGTAAGGACTTGTGAACGCCACTTTAATTTAGTTGTAAAAATGGACTGTTATGAATGAATGGGTAGCATTATGTTTAGTATAAAAGACTTCAATTTCTTTTGTTCACTTTAAATTATCTCGATTAGTTGGAATTGTGGATGATTTATAGAACGGGTCGATATTGAAATGTAACATTATAAATTCAGAGTCAAGAATTTGGTTTCCAACGGATCAAATTCTTGCTTATGAAATTTAAGGTGTGACATTTTGGTATCAGAGCAGTTCAATCCAATTGGATTGTGAGATTAAGATTTTCTGTGGTTTGTTAATAATTTTATATGTATTATTTTGTGAATTGAGAGACTGATCACCTCGATATTTGCTTTATGATATGTAGAGAATTATGGCAGGCAACAAAAAGGGTAGGTCAAGGGTAGATCATTCTTCTCCACCTCCTTCACCTTCACCTGAACCAGTCCCAGATCCGATGGTGGCAGCTCTTCAGGCCCTTACCCAAATGATTGGAAACCAAGCTGTTACCAACACTGCCATATTACAAGAGTTATCTAGACCACGACCAGAACAACCCTCACCTACCCTAGATGTATTCTCTGTTTGTTTGTCTGAGTTTAGAAAGCATAACCCTCCAAAGTTTAATGGTGTTTATGACCCTGATGTAGCGGCCAGGTGGCTTAAGGACTTAAATAGAATTTTTGAAGTCATGAAATGCACAGATGAGGTTAAGGTGAATTTGGCGGTGTACATGATGAGAGGAGAGGCTGAAGATTGGTGGAGGATTGCTAAGTTGCAAAGGGAGGAGTTAGAGACTCCCTTAACTTGGGAGGCTTTTCAAAGCTTGTTTCTGGAGAAGTATTTTCCAGCTACCATTAAGAGGCAAAAAGAGGCAGAGTTCCTGCAGCTTACTCAAGGAGAGATGTCTGTGGGGCAGTATGTGTCTAGGTTTGAGGAGTTATCCAAGTTTTCACGTTATCTTCAGGCGGTGAATGATGAAGAGTGGAGGTGTACCCAATTTGAAGGGGGTTTGAGGCCAGAAATTATTGACAGGGTGGCTGCTTTAGAGATTAGAAATTTTTCTACTTTGGTGAGCAAGTGTTACATTATAGAGAAAAACTGTAAGGGGTAGTGGCAACTCCAACTCCAACTCCACAAGATAACAAAGGGAAAAGGAAGGTGGAAGCTAGTAATCAGAATAAGAGTTTTAAAACCAAAGTGGCAAGGTAGACAACCTGTGACGGTTCAACCATCTCAACCTAGGGATAGTCGGGTATGTGTTAAGTGTGGGAAGGAACATTCGGGAGCCTGCTTGTTAGGGAAGAATGTCTGCTTCCTTTGCAAACAAACCGGTCACTTCAAGAAGGATTGCCCAAGATACAAGGAACTTCAAAAGCCTCAATCAACTGGAAGGGTTTTTACCCTCAGTGGTCAGGCGGCAAATTCTTCTGATAATCTGTTAAGAGGTAATTGCACCCTAGGGGAGGAGACTTTAATTGTATTGTATGATTCAGGAGCATCCCATTCTTTTGTGTCCTTTGATTGTGTAAATAGACTGAAATTGTCCACTACTTCTTTACCTTATATTCTCAATGTTGTTACTCCTGCAAAAGAATCCATATTCACTTCTCTTGTATGTATGAATTGTTCATTGATCATTCAAGAAAGAGTTTTTAGTGTGGACTTAATATGTTTGCCTTTGACTAGTATTGATATTATTCTGGGGATGAACTGGTTATCTTCCAATCAGATGTTGTTAGACTGTTTTCATAAAAAGGTTGTGTTTCCTGATTGTCCTGTTTTTCATAAAGAAAAGTTGCCTATTCTGTTGTCGAGTATTTCCCAATTTTCCCAAAGTATCAATGACGGGAGCGAGTGTTTTCTTTTGTTGCTTTCCTCAACTTTAGAAGCAAAATCTGATTTGAATAATGTAGCTATGGTTCGGGAGTTTCAGGACGTTTTTCCTAATGAGATCCTAACCTTACCACCTGAGAGAGAGGTAGAGTTCACCATAGACTTGTTGCCAGGTTCAGGACCCATTTCTAAGGCACCCTATAGAATGTCCCCCTTAGAGCTTAGTGAACTTAAGAAACAATTAGAAGAGTTATTAGAAAAAGGGTTCATTAGGCCTAGTGTCTCTCCTTGGGGGGCTCCAGTGTTGTTGGTAAAGAAAAAGGATGGGAGTATGAGATTATGTGTAGATTTTAGGCAGTTGAACAAGATTACAATTAAAAACAAATACCCATTGCCTAGAATAGATGATCTTTTGGATCAACTTAGAGGTGCTTCTGTATTTTCCAAAATAGATTTGAGATCAGGATATCATCAAATTAGGATAAGGAAGGAAGATATTCATAAAACTGCTTTTCGAACTAGATATGGACACTACGAGTACTTAGTAATGCCATTCGGTGTTACTAATGCTCCAGCAGTGTTTATGGATTATATGAATCGAATCTTCCGACCTTTCCTAGATAAATTTGTGGTTGTGTTCATTGATGATATCTTAATCTACTCTTCTAGTTGGAAGATCATGAAAAGCACTTGAGGTTGGTGTTAGAAGTTTTAAGGGAAAGGAATTTGTTTGCCAATCCAAACAAATGTGAGTTTTGGCTAAACAAAGTCCATTTTCTAGGCCATGTCATTTCTGGAGAGGGAGTGTCAGTTGACCCTGGTAAGGTAGAGTCAGTTCTTGAGTGGGAAAGACCTAGGACTGTTACGGAAATTAGGAGTTTTCTAGGGTTAGCCGGTTATTATAGAAGATTCATTAAGGGCTTCTCTCGCTTAGCTTTACCTCTCACCAAGTTAACTAGGAAGGACCAAGCTTTTGTGTGGGATGGTGATTGTGAGCATAGTTTCCAGGAACTAAAACATAGATTGACCAGTGCCCCGGTGTTAGCATTACCTGATGTGTCTAGAACCTTTGAGGTATTTTGTGATGCCTCTGGGAAGGGACTAGGAGGTGTCTTAATGCAGGATAGGAGAGTGGTTGCTTATGCATCTAGGCAGTTGAGGCCTCATGAGGAGAATTATCCTACCCATGATTTAGAATTAGCTGCTGTGGTTTATGCCCTAAAAATTTGGAGGCATTACCTGTTTGGTGTAAGGTTTGAGGTCTTTAGTGATCATAAGAGTTTGAAATACCTCTTTGATCAAAAGGAACTCAACATGAGGCAAAGAAGATGGATGGAGTTTTTGAAAGATTTTGACTTTGAGTTAAAATATCACCCAGGTAAAGCCAATGTAGTGGCTGATGCTCTTAGCAGGAAATCCCTGCATGTGTCATCATTGATGATACAAGAGATGAGTCTCCTAGAGAAGTTTAGAGATTTGGACTTAAGTGTGGAGTTTGGGGTAGGTAGCATTCGGATGTACAGGTTGGAAATTTCCAGTGAGTTTCAAACTCTGATTAAGGAGGCTCAGGATTTGGATCCTGAACTTCAGGGTAAGATGGGACAAGTAGGGTTTTCCAAATCAGGTGAGGGATTAATTCTTTTTCAGGGAAGAATTTGTATTCCTAAGGGGAGTAGAGTTAAACAACAGGTATTAGAGGAAGTTCATAAGGGTAAGATGTCTATACATCCTGGTTCCACCAAGATGTATCAGGATTTGAGAAAAAGTTTTTGGTGGGTAGGCATGAAGAGAGAAATAGCTGAGTTTGTGTCTAAGTGCCTAACTTGTCAACAAGTGAAGGTGGAACATCAGAAACCATCTGGAGTTCTATTACCCTTAGAGATCCCTGAGTGGAAGTGGGAAAGCATAGCTATGGACTTTGTGGTGGGTTTACCTCGAGTCCAAGCAGGGTTTGATACCATTTGGGTCATAGTAGACCGTTTAACTAAGTCAGCCCATTTCCTTCCAGTTAAGAATACTTTCTCCTTGAATAAGTTAGCTGAGTTGTATGTTAGAGAGATTGTCATGTTACATGGTATTCCTTCTAGCATAATTTCTGATAGGGATCCCAGATTCACTTCAAGGTTCTGGAATGCACTACACCAGTCATTCGGGACTAAACTTAGGTTTAGCACCGCTTACCATCCTCAGACTGATGGCCAGTCTGAGAGAACCATCCAAACCTTAGAAGACATGTTGAGGGCTTGTTCACTAGAAGAGTCGGGCAGTTGGGATAAGTACCTACCACTTGTAGAGTTTGCCTACAATAACAGTTATCACAGTAGTATAGGCATGGCTCCATATGAAGCTTTGTATGGTAGGAAGTGTAGGTCCCCTATTTGTTGGTATGAGGTAGGAGAGAAAGCTCTGTTGGGTCCAGTTTTAGTCCAAGAAACTTCTGATAAGATTAGGATGATTAGGGAAAAACTTATAATCGCCCAGAGCCGTCAGAAAAGCTATGCTGATAAAAGGAGAAAAGAACTAGAGTTGGAGGAAGGGGAACATGTGTTTTTAAAAATAACTCCTGTCATTGGCTTAGGGAAATCGGTGAAATCTAAAAAGTTGAGTCCTAGATACATTGGTCCCTTTCAAATCCTGCAAAGAGTTGGCCCTCTTGCATATAGATTGGCTCTTCCACCATACTTGTCCAAAATTCACAATGTCTTTCATGTGTCTAAGTTAAGAAAATATGTGTTTGATCCCTCTCGTGTCTTGTCTTCTGAACCAATACAATTGAAGGACAACCTCACCCTACCCGCCAAACCGCTTCAGATTGTTGACAGAAGTGCCAAGACCCTGAGAAGTAGAAACATTCCTTTGATTAAGGTAGTTTGGGAAGGTCTATCCTTAGAGGAAGCTACTTGGGAGAAAGAAGATGTGATCAAGCATCATTTCCCTTATCTCTTTGCTAGTGGTAAGAATTATATGTTTTGTGTTAGTAAAATTTTGAGGGCAAAATTTAATTAAGGGGGGTAGAATGTAACATCCCACTTTAGATAGGATTAATTGAGATTTATAGGTTAATGTTATGGTATGAACCCTAAGGAAGTAAGGAAAGAAATGAAATTAGAAAGAATGGGTATTATAACTTGTGTTGAACCAAACTCTTAAGTTTAGGCCACTGGTAATCGATTACAGAAGGTCTGTAATCGATTACCAGAGAACCTTGCCAATGGTAATCGATTACAGAAGGTCTGTAATCGATTACCAGAGACCTTGCCACTGGTAATCGATTACAGAGGGTCTGTAATCGATTACCAGAGGGGTTGGATCGTGGTAATCGATTACATAACCCTTGTAATCGATTACCATCAGCCTGGGAACTCAGTAATCGATTACCAAAGTTGGTAATCGATTACTAGGAGCCCAGAATGGGTTTTTAGGATATTTTTGCCTTCAGTAATCGATTACCAGGGTTTGGTAATCGATTACCAGACAAAAATATAAATACCCAGGATGCGTTTTTCAGTATTATTTTGGAGAGTTTCATTTCTAGAGAGAGAGGGAACCCTAGAGAGAGAAGTTGCCGGATCGAAATAGGAACGCCGGAACGGAGCTAGGAACTTCATTCCTTCCTTCTAATCACTTGGATTTCTACAATCATAGTGAGTAATTCTCACTTTTTGATAGAATTAGAATTGGTCTCTATACCCATGCACCCCCTCCTTCTCTCTTCCAATTCTCTGAATTTACTTGACGTAATTGTTTGTTTGTGATTGAAATTGATTGTTTGAACTATGGGGATGATTTTAATCGGTTAGAAACGGATCGATTCTTGATAATCGATAGTTTCGAAACTTTCGAAACTCTCGAAACGTCGAACGTTCCGTTCTTTTCGATTAACCTTGTGCCGAAATGATAAACTAAGTGTTTGGGAATTGATTTGGGGTCTCGGAATTGATGAGTATACATTGCGGTTGTCGGTTGACATTGAATCTCGTTGGTTTCGAAAGGTTCGAAATGTCGAAATTGTCGAAATCACCGAGATTTCGATATTCATCAATTCCGGAATGCTTAAATCAATTGTCCAATCCAAGTTTCATGATCAAAGGACTTCGGTCAATATGGGGCTTCGGCCTATGTGAGGGTGGGATTCGTCCCCGGGGGAGATATCCCCTGTAGTTCGAGCTCGAGTCTAACTCTGTAATGTGATGTGTACATGGCCTAGTGGCAAAGCATACAAGAGCATCCTTATGCATTTGTTAAGTTATGAATTATGAATGAAATGCCTTAATTGTCATAAATAACTGTTTTGCATACATGCATAGAGTTTTATTCACTGAGATTTTATCTCACCACGCGTTATGTGGATTATAGATGTTCAGGTGCCTCCTCCTTCTCGGAATGCACAACCATGAGATGGTTATGGTGTCTGTGGAAGATGATGATGTTCTTTATTTTGGTTATATTGTAATTGAATGTATTTATGAATCGTTCATTATAACTCAAGTACGGTAGCTTAGTAGTTAGTGGAACTTATTGTGTAAATTAAACCCTTTTGGTATGTAAGGACTTGTGAACGCCACTTTAATTTAGTTGTAAAAATGGACTGTTATGAATGAATGGGTAGCATTATGTTTAGTATAAAAGACTTCAATTTCTTTTGTTCACTTTAAATTATCTCGATTAGTTGGAATTGTGGATGATTTATAGAACGGGTCGATATTGAAATGTAATATTATAAATTCGGAGTCAAGAATTTGGTTTCCAACGGATCAAATTCTTGCTTATGAAATTTAAGGTGTGACATAACATGTTCACCATGTCATGGTTACTCTCATCCATTTGTTGCCTCATTAAGTTCAAGGCTGCATTGGTAAAAGTTTTCGAATTCATCTCATTTGTCCATGTATTCACCATTGGAGAAGACACCCTTACCCCTCTGTTAAAGCTATCCGAATTTGCAAACATTTCAGGGATAGAACCTATTGTCCTTGGTGGTAGAGATACTGCTAAAAGGTTAGTGTACACTACTTGGGGCATTCCTAAGGGCATGGATATGCTCTGGTTTCCAAAGCCAGGGGTGGTGCATTGGCTCTAATTGGAGGGTATGGCCTCACTTGACTAACCACTAGTTCCTCTGGTTCAAGGAGCGTACCTACCACAATTTTATCTACATTCCTCCCTATTCCATTTGGGGAGGCTTGATTCTTAGATTGGCCATCACGAGACTACTCGTTGGCCATATTGGCTAGTAATTCCCTGGGGAATTTCCAGGAGCATTTCTTTGCTTGTTGTTAGCCATAATTCTTTTTCCACTCCTTAAGTTCATACAACACTACAAAGAGTCCCATTGGGCATGCCGATTTGTTTATCCCTTAATTTGGTTAAATAAAAGTATCTCTAGAGCAATCTAGGGACGAGATACCAGTCCTCTTATTGGGTTCTTTAAAAAGAAAGAGAATAAGATGAAGATGAAATTGCACTACTTGAATTAACAACAGGGTACATTATATAACAGTAAAATTGCAGAAAACATAAAGAGTACAAGAAATTAAATGGTGGTCTGCAGTTCCTACTTGCTCGTTGCAACTGATCACCTTAGTCTCCAAATGGATGCTTGTGGCTTCTGAATGCTTGAATATTCAGTTTACCGACCCTTACCTCTTCGTCCTGATCCTATTTATAGGCTCCTCATGAAACTGCTCTGAGGTGACTACTCATAACTGCCTATGGGTCCCTTTCCAAACGTTCCCACGTTCCACATTCTCCGGATGAAAGCTGAAAACCACCAGTAACTGCCTTCTAACGTGGATAAGTGACAGCAAGGACCCCTTTTGAGTCTGGTTCCTGCCTGAGTACTGTTTTGGGCTTTGAGACTTCGAACTGCCGTTGGGCATGCGAACCAGTCCTTTAAAAACAACTAGACTTCGAGTTGTTGACCTTGGGCTCGAAACCAACTCTAAACTAGAAGCGCTCGAAATATTACCCTGGTTGAGATTGTTCTCTTTGAAGATTTTACAATTTAGATCCAACACAGTATAATTAATTTTCTTCCAAAAAATCCCATCAAATTTATATATTTAAAGAGTAATTTAATAATAACAATGAAAGAAAATATGTGCATTTAAATGTTTTATATAGGAGGTAAACTACCTTTTTATGTAATAATTAAAGTGATGATAAAAAATATGATTTGAAAATATTATATAACAAAAAATATAAAATCTTCTATTGGAATTGTTTCACTTTTTAAAGGCATATTTCGGATGGATAGCTTTCATAAGTACATAAAAAAAATTAAAATTAAAAAAAGAAGCACTTCTTTAGTGGTGATATATAGCTCAACTGATTGCCATTAATAATGTGGAAGCAACAACATAGGATTGGGGTAAAGGTTGATCATGAAATGCGTTATGATTATGGCTTTTGGAAAAGCACAGTCGAGAATTAAAGTTGGGGCCTTGAGTATAAGAGATTTTTGCCTTATGACAAGTGGGAAAATTACTTAAACTCCTCCTCCACACCCCTCTGACTTATTGGTATCTAATATTAACTCCTCCTAAACATACCCAACATCTATATGCACATATGCGTTATCTTTTTACCTTTTTTTGGTGAATAAAGAATTTTTCAATATAATTTCATAGAAGAGAATACCCAAAAACAAAAGGATGCATCACAAACGATTCAAACAACTTTCCTATGAAAGAATAAAAGTCAGCAGAGAGAAAGCTCACGAAAGGGATCGAATTGATTAAAAATAAAGCAGAAAGTGTAGTTGGGAAAGGGCATATATAAGAAAAGGGACAAAGGACTTAAGAATACAATTCATGCGCACTAGCCACTAATAACAGATGGTCCCCGGGCATGAAGAAGATGAAAGTCAAATATTGTCACCTTTATTTGAAAAGTGATTTAGGAATGGAACTGCAGATTGGTTTCAACTACAAGAGAGGAGGGGACTTAATTGTTAAACAATATAATCTTTTTATATTTTTATTTCTTTTCCTTTTCTTTTTTTGAGTTTAATTATTTGGTTCTGTTGCTGATTAGTGATTCTCCCCCGTGAAATTGGGCTTAGAAGAATAAAGGGAGAAATAAAGATAAAAATGTCACTTAATTATTGGAGTTTGTTTCCATGCTCAATTCAATAAAATTAATTCACCACAAAAATTAGAAAAATCAAGAAACGGTTTTTCAAAAGATCCCATAATATAGTTTTATAATTTTAATTTTTAAAAATAAAAAATAGTTACACTTTTTGAAATTATTTTTAAAATTACTTGTCAACAGATTTTATTTTATTTTTTATTTTTAAAAATAAAAAATTGTTTTTAAAACTATAAATAAACATGCACTCTAATTTTATCATTTTATTTTTATTTCCCTTCCACTCTACTATTATGATATAATAAGATGATAAAGCATGATTTGACATGTGTAAAAGCTATTTAGTTGGTGTATGGTTATTAATAGACTCATTTCAAGATATTGAAAACTCCATTGTGTAATTCACTTAAAACTATTCAATATATATAGGAAACTTTACAATAAAAGGATAGAGTACATACATTAAAATAACAACAAACAACACATCTAGGACATATAATATGGTTAATTGAGTAGTTAAAGGTAGAATATAAAAGGTAGCACTTTATTCTTTTTACCTTTTTGAGGTGGAAATACTTTAGCAGAATTTGAATTTTCTTTTATAAGAGAATTAAATATTAGTGAAAGACCAAATAACAATACAAAAAAACACACAGGAAAAACTAGTGTCAATATACACAAATATAATTGGATAAACAATCTAAAATTATCATTTTAATATCAAATCTCATCATCAAATTAACACAAAAATAAACTTAAATAAAAAATAGACACTAAACAATTCTTATCCCCAAAAATTAATCTATCCAACATTATTCATAATAGTTGAAGTTAAAAAAAAAAATTGGATTTTAATTAAAAATAGCATTCAATATTTCGAGGACAAATCAAAATCATAATCAGATTAACCCACTAGGATCGATTTAACGGTAGAATTTTAAAATTTTAGTATGAGATTTTAGGTTCAAACCCCGTTGCATTCCATATTAACAAAAAGAAATCATGATAAGGTTTATTTATGTTGCAAAGCTATATTATTGAAGCGGGCGGCAGAGCGAAGATGAAAATGGGAGCAGAGAAAAGGACCAGTACGAGAGATTATTGGGTCATTATATTGGGTTGTTAGGTGTACTCTGAAGTGAAAACAAATGAGGGAAGATGAACCAGTATGAGAGAGGGGGCCTGAAATTTTTCAAATTTCAACTCATCTAACGCGGTTCCTTATAAATGATATGTTTTTCAGAAAAAAAATAAAAATAAACATGTTACATACTATTTAACGCGGTTCTTTTAAATAATTAAAAAATATATACAAATAAAAATTAAATTCTTAAAACGCGGTTCCTTTTTTGAAACTACACTAATTAAGGTCGAAAATCATTTTTATCTCGTTTATTATTAACAACCGCGGTAAATTAGCTAATATAAAATCCACTTTTTGGCATAATGGTTATATATGTAATGGCACCTCCATATATAACGTCAAGGAGTGAAAATAATTAGGGGTGTAAGCGGGTCTGATCCAACCTGCGAGCCCTATTGACTCAACCCAACCCGAAGGATATTTAACGGTTCGGTTCGGGTTTCGGTTCGATTCAGACATTTTCTTTCAAACCTGATCTGGTTTGGTTCGGGTCTCGGGTTTGCCTATCCTGAACCCGATAGACCCGAACCAAACCAAACCAAGAAAAGAAACATTAATCTTATTTCATTTTCTTCCTATAGAGAACAAAAATAGGCGTAATGGCAACACAAGCAGCGGTGATTCCCCAAACTTTATTTCATCTGCTCATCTCATTTTATGTTTCCCTATTTCTTTTCTTTTTTCATGTTATATTTTAATTTCATGTCATCTTCCACATTTTTTAAAAAAAAAGAAAAATGTTCATGACTCGATGACTCAACTCAACCCAACCCGAACATATTTGGGTTGGTTCGGGTCGGGTTACTCGCCCCAAAAATACAAACCCGAACCAACCCAACCCACTATCATTTTATCGATTCGGACTTGATGTAACCCCAAACCCGACCCAACCCGATTACACCCCTAAAAATAATCCATGTATGGAAAAAAACATTAATTAAACCTAGAGGCGAAACTAGAATAAAATGTTTGGGGGGCAAAATAAAAAATTTAAGGGATTAAAGTTGTTACATTTTAAAATAAACAAAATTCGAGGAGTAACAATTAAATAAGGATGTTTTTGAAACTTCAAGACAAATTACTCCATTCATGCTTTTTAAACTTTGTTTAAGGTAATTGCAAACAAGTTAAAAAAATACAATTAATGTATTTTTTAAAATAAAATTATTATTTACTTTCTTAATATCCTTTGAAGAAATTTTTTCTATATAATTCTCTCTCGTATTAATTAATAAAAATAGGGTATAAAGATAAATTTATAAGTGACATATATAATAATTAATATTATGGTAAATTTTTTAAAATAAGTAGGAGAAAAATTCCTAAAATTGAGACTAATAATGATACTGAAATAAAAATGAAGGGATTGAAAAATATTTATTGTATATTTTAATAAAAAGAACACTTTAATTTAAGAGTTTAATATATGCACATTGTCAGTGTAAAGAAGTTTTATACAGACATCCAATGATATCATTATTGAATTTAATAACAACTGAGATGTCGTATTCATTAAATGATACGGCGGCACACCATTGGATGTCCGAGTAAAACTTCTTTACACTGACAGTGTATACTAATTAAATCCTTAATTTAATTACATCCTTAATATAATGGATTTAATTGATATATATGGTCACTGTAAAGAAACTTTATACAGACATCTAATAGTGTGTCGTCACATCATTTAATGAATGTGACATCATGTGTTATTAAATTTAATAAATGATGTGGCAGCACATCATTGGATGTCTGTGTAAAACTTATGTCTGTGTAAAACTTATTTACACCATCATTGTATATGTATTAAACTCTAATATAATACCATAATAATATATATTATCATGGAGTTTTGTGCTGCATGTCATAAATAATTAACTTTTTTTTTGCGGTTTCATAAATAATTAACTGATAACTCACTAGAACACTCAACATTATTATTATTATTATTGATTACAATCACGCACGAAACTTTAATTTTAGTATGAAAAGCAAACCATCAACATTAGAGATTCGTGAGCTGAGAGATCTTCCAACCGCAGATTCTCTACCTTTTTACTTTCTTCATCAGAAAATTATGCAGATCGTTTGTTTCCCCAGAAAATCTTAGCCATTTATATTCGGTGGGACAAAGAATGTATGTCTTTTTGGTCCCCTCAGATGCCACGAAAATGACAGTGTCAAGAGGGCTTGTATTGTACGAAACCATAATATATGTAATGCTTTTTAATTTTATATAGTTTTGTTTAATTAGCCATGTGTGTGTAGTATGTATATATATCATTTTAGTGTAATCAAACAGAGCAAACGTATATTGTGTGGACGCAAATTGTTACACGTACTTTACGATCTTT
Source organism: Sesbania bispinosa (assembly GCA_026901365.1). Taxonomy (NCBI): domain Eukaryota; kingdom Viridiplantae; phylum Streptophyta; class Magnoliopsida; order Fabales; family Fabaceae; genus Sesbania; species Sesbania bispinosa. Next base: position 13,463 of record QLOH01000661.1, on the reverse strand, counting down.
TGTTTTGTTCTTTTTATCCTATGCAGAAAAAAATAGTGCCCATTTCATTAGTGGACATTAGTGATTGTGATACTGATTGCAAAAGGATTTGTAATTGTCACGATATGATGATAATAATTTAATAATCACTGTTAAGGTAATTCCAGACTTTGAACGTAAGGTATGTTGGAATTGGATGCATATCGTCATGATGTCTATTTGTCAATTAACAAATAGTCAAAACATAAATTAAAATATTGAGCACTAGTAGAAATTAATTGACTTCACTAAGTATTAAGAGGTTTTAAAATTAATATGTAATCTCCAAAGAGATAGCCTAATCCCATTATTGGGTTATGGGTACGTATTTAATTAATTTACTACCGAAATGGAAAGGGGATAAGCTCTACTATGATAATGGTCTAAGTCCTAATTGACGGGCTAAGAAGGAGGGGGAATGGAATAGAGGTATTGGGTTCTATTTTCTAATTTGCAATCACTAGAAGAAAAAAGGTATGAAGCATTTTGGAGTCTAATGGTATGAACAAAGGACTTACGCTTTCTCATCACTTTGTACTATTCCTCCTTTTTATAAGCACATTTAATTAAACTATATATATATATCAATAATTTTTTTTTAAAATTAATTAATTTTATTGAAATTTTAAAAATTAGTATAATTTTTTAATTTTATATTTATTTAATAGAAAATTCATGCTAACGAGTGCTCTAAGAACACTTGTTAAGAAACTAATTAAAAATAGAAATATTTTATTAGATTGTATGTCATTTAATGTTACAGATGTAATTAATGTCATAAAATATTCTTTTATTTATGGATTCTTAACTCATGCCCTAAAGACACTTGTTAGCCTTTTCCTATTTAATATTATTAACTAGTTTCACTATCATTTGATAATTAGAAGTAGTTTTCAAGGGCAAATAAAAAAATAGTAATAAATGCTTCCTTGCACAAATTTAAAGTGTCTTATAAAAAAGGACTACAAAAAATTTCAAAAAAGGGTCTTATAAAAATCATCAGAGGGAGTATAAAAATAGTTGTATATTTCACAAAATAAAAAATAAAAAATGGTCGTATGTAATTAATACTCACCCGGTTTTTTTATAAGACACACTTAACTGAATAACATAGATAAATGAAAATGGTTAAAATTAGTTAATTTTATTAGGGTATTAAAAATTAAGATCATACTAAAGAGTGCTCTAAGGGCACTAGTTAATGAATCCATGTATAAAAGGTTTTTTATTGGAAATCGTGACATTGATTGCCTTTATAAAAATAAATGCTACACACTCCAATAAAAAGTTTTCTAATTTTTGTTCCTTAATTACCTAGTGCCCTTATGAGTTATGACACTAATTAACATTTTCTTAAAAAGTAGTTTAACTTTTCTAGTTTTACCCTTATTTAATATATCATTAACTAACTTCACTATCATTTGATATATAATTTGAAAGATATTAAAGTTTTTAATAAAGGAAAAAAAAGAAAATAGTAATATGTGCTTCTTTGAAATTTAAAGTACCTATACGTATAGTATATCCAAAATTTAAATACATGCATGCTATTTAATTAGTATGAGAATTATATAACCATAGAAAAGAAAACTATTGATTGTTGCACTTAGACATGTCAATGGAGTGGGAAAAGGCGAATAATACAATATTCATATCCATGCCCGTTAGAATAAACGCCTATCCGTGCGGGTGATGGATATTAATTATGGACATTATTAGAGCAAAACTTGGAGGGAGTCACTTGTTAGTGCACCAATATTTGCTTTGGAGATAATTCTAGTCCAGAAAGACTAATAAATATCCCTCAATTCCCATACTTATATTTATAAAAAGATGAGTTCTTTTATTGAAAATTATAGAAAACCACTTTAAACTTTATGTTTTTTTTTACAAATATGCATTTTTTATTTTAATTTTATCCTATTTATTCTTTAAACTCTAATTATTGTTACAATAGTTTTTTTTAAACTTGGGGTTAATTTATTAGGTGGGAAAATCGTAATCTTTCATATTTATTAAATTCAAACTATTAATTTGTATTTTTTATTTTTAAAATATTATTATTTAATTTTTAAATTCATTAAAATGAAAGAAAATAAAAAAATTTGTGGTTTCTTTTCCAAATTTAACAAATTAAAAAATAAATGATATACGGTTTATACAATAAAACAATGAATTGATTCTTTAGATTTGATAAGAATGGAAGATTAAGATTCATTCATTGTTATTGAGTTAATTTTAAATTAATATAAAGACTATTACAACTAGAGTTTAATTAAAACTAATTGGAAGCTGAAGGTACTTTATTTGTTAAAAGGATAAAATTTAAGGTGGTCTGTTACACTTTTTTTCCCTTTTTTTTTATAAATTTCTATAGTATCTATTGTAGCAAATAAAGTGATTTTTATGATTGTAGCCAAACGAAAATTTATTTCTGATTATACAATAATCTCTAAAATAAAATCAATTTTTTAAACAATTTTAAAAAGTACTTTTTTTAAGCATAAACAAACTGGCCCTAGATTTAATAAAAATGAATCACTTTTTTAAAGTTGAATTGTATTTATTGATAATTTTTTAAATTTTTCTTATAATGTATTTTTATGCATCAAAGGGAAATAAATATTTTCATAAAGTTATTTATATGTAAATGTCATTTTACGTGCAGTAATTTTACAAAATTTAAACATATTTTAATTTATAAAAAAATGTTGATTAGTGATTTTTAGTAAAGCTCTTAACATTATAGATGGTTCTGAATAGTTGATTAGTGTGGTTGAATATATAAATATACTCAATCATGAACTCTTCAAATGTATTTCTTATTATCATGTCTTCTAAATGAATCTTATTATAATTATTTTTACATTATTTTTATATTTTTAATAACTATTGTTATAATTACTTTTACATGTATTTTAACAATTTTTGTATTCACCTATTATTGAGATCTTCATGTTTAGATGTATAATCTAATAATAAATATTATCTTTTTAATAAATCAAATCACAACATGTGATTTATTTGAAGGTATTGATTTCATTTTATATGATTAATGTGGTCTTAGTTTTTCTCTAATTCTGATATTTGATGATACAATGACGGTTTGTTATGTCTATTCAATATTCATAAGAAATTTATTAATAATATTACTCCATAGAATAGAAGTTATAATCTATCCAAACAATTCAAGATTAACAATATGTAAGTTGAATCTATCTATTGCATGAAACATAATGAAGTGGAAAGGAAATGGTAGAAAAGGGAGGAACACTATAAATTATTAATCTTTGATTTCAATGATATTATTTACATCAAATTGTTATTGTTTATTGCCTAAAATTATTCTTTTTTAAATTTTTATTATTTAAATATTTTTTTAATTTTAATTTAATAATTATTGTTATAATTAATTTTACAAGTATTTTTAATTAAAACTAATACTTAACTCTCTATCATTTTCCTTATATTCTCGTCTCGTGCATCGCACGAGTTCTCCACTAGTATCTCAAAACAATAATGATACAGGCACATTCCAAAAATTTTTCTATATGATCACTTGACTGACACCCTAATTTATCTTTATCTCTTTTTTCTTGTCACATACATATTTTTTTTGCTAGGCAAAGATAAATATAATTAAAAGGGAGTACAAGAGGTACTCCAACCCATATACAAATACAAGAGATCAAACAAAACTATAAATGACCTATGTTGTGAGGCCACCAAAGAAGTCCCAAGACAAAACCTACACCATTACAACAGCCAAAATAAGACCACCTAATAAAACCACCATAGGTACACGATAATATGAGCTGCCAAGCCAAAACCAATTCAATGCTTTGCAAAACTAAGTAAGGCTGTATAGATTAAGACATGCAGCTGGTTGGCATGACCAACAAGAAAACAAGTAACAGAAACCAAAAACTTTAGTTGACAACCACATCCAGGAGCGCAATTTCACCAATTCTACCAAATCCTTTGGTACAATGTATTTATTAGAAAAGACAACTTCATTTCTTGCCAACCAAAGACTCCATAAAATAGACAACCAGATCACAGACCATTTATATTGAATATTAACCCCACAACTAGGAATACCCAAGAACTGCCCAAAATGAGACCTGAAATTATTGTGATGAGTAGGAAAAAAAGCCATATCTCTTTATTACTTATATCTCTTTTTTTTTCCTTTTCCGCACTAGATATAGATATTTCAAGAATGTCTTATTCTTCTAAAAAATGTACAACTCAATTTCATATTTCATCATCTCACGCGGGTATTAAAATGATGTAATTATGAAAACGATAAAATTGAAATATCAATATTGATAACTTCTATGAAAACGATATAAATCGATCATAGGTCATCATGAAACCACTTGCGTAGCTTTTTTTTATGCTGATGCTTTATCAATAATTTAGCTCAAAATAACAAGGTTTCATCAGTAACCTAAATAATTCCAAAATCTACGTGGGTACAGGACTGCCAAACAAAATTAAATATCAAACTTGATCCCGGAAAATGATAGATATAAATGTCTCAATAGGTGTAGACATTTACATAAATATGAATTAAATTGAAATAATTAGTGATAAACATAATGTGATGCGATAAAAAAAAAGTGAAATATATAAAGAGAGACTATATAAAGGGATGTAGGAAATAAATGGGTATCTATATATATATTTGAGATGCCATATATATACGTGAAAATGACAATTCATGTTACTGCCATACAATTATTTGCATAGACCTTGGAGACACTTTAACGACCCGCCTAAAGCAATTCCGAAAGAATTCTACAATATAAATGTTGACTTGCAACACGATCAGAAGGTTCCATATATATAAGATATAGTTAAAGAAAAAATCCACGGTTTTATGAGATCGATATCACTTTGAGATTAGGCTCAACGAGAGATGATTAAAAGGGCGACTTTTTTCTCTTATTTCACACCTATTTTTCTTTCTCATTTTATTTTTTCCACTCCTTTTCTCTCTATTTCTCTAATTACACCAAACATAGCATTAGGGTGCAATACAGGGTTAAGTTGTGCATTGTGTGGAGATAGGTTTTGCCATGTTTTTGCTTTATTCGGTGTCTAAAACATGAATAGGAGATTTTAGCTCAAATTTTCCCATTAATTTTGCAAAAGACATCCTGTCAGACAGCTCTTATTTATCATGTCATCAACATATTCGACTTTTGAGAATCAACAGTATCTTATGGATCTCATAAAAAAAGGAGAGAGAGAAAGGGACCCAGTAGAGGATCTCTACCTGCTATGTTGTTGCTCACTCATATGAAGAAATTTTGAAGTTGTATTATCTGAACAATAATGATATATCAGTGTTCCCGCGTTTGTACACTATGGGGCACTGTTCCCTTTTTTTAAACCCGTTTCTTTTTTTTCTCCTCTTTCTTTCCCGCCTCATTTTTTTCGCCACGCCCATTTTTTTAATAGTTTTATTTTTTTAATTTATTAATATATTTATTATTATTTATTTATTTCATTAAATAAAAATATAGACCAAGAAATACAATAAATATGTGTTTTTGAAGGGTTGGCATAAGTTTCTTATCATCATTATTCTATTTTAATGCTAATAACCAAATATACTATTTTATTCACTGTTTCTGTGCACATAATTAACCGCACAAATTCAATTAGCCAAATATCTCACTTTATTAACTGCCAATGTATACACAATTAACTTCATTTAAAAATATGTTCACCGCTTCTAAACACATAATTAACCTCGTGTTAACAAGAGTTGCAATTAACCTCACAAATTCAATTAATCAAAAATCCAACTCTGTTAACCGCCAATGTATACACCATTAATCTCATTTTTAAATATGTTCACTGTTTCTGGACACATAATTAACCTAGCTCGTGTTAACAGGAGTTGCAATTAACCTCACAAAATCAATTAACCAAAAATCATATTTTGTTAACCACAAATGGATACACCATTAACCTCATTTTTAAATATGTTCACCGTTTCTGGACATATAATTAACCTCGTGTTAACAGGAGTTGCAATTAACCTCACAACATCAATTAACCAAAAATCTTATTCTGTTAACCACAAATGGATACACTATTAACCTCATTTTTAAATATGTTCACATAATTAATCTCGTGTTAACAGAAGTTGCAATTAACCTCACAAAATCAATTAACCAAATTTTTTTTTCTATTAACCACAAACGGAAATACCATTAACCTCATTTTTAATATGTTCACCGTTTCGGGACACATAATTAACCTCATGTTAACATGAATAATTAACACAAATTTTATGTGATCATTTATTTTATTTCTTGACCTATATTTTTATTTAATGAGATAAATAAATAAAATAAATATAATAATAAAATAAAAATATAAAAACTATTTTTGTTAAAAAGAAAAAAGGCTAAAAAAGGGAGGGGGGCTAAAAAAATGCGTGTGGTAAAAAAGCGGGACGTACTGTTTTATGTACGTTTCGCTTTACCCTTTGTTTCGCCCCATTGTCTAATCCCAACAAGGCAAAATCCCTATAATGAACTAAAAAACGGTGAACATATTTCTTGATTTATATTTTTATTTAATGAAATAAATAAATAATAATAAATATATTAATAAATGTAAAAAATAAAAGCTATTTTAAAAAGGGCGAAAAAAAGAGATGAAAAAAAGAGGAGAAAAAAAGAAACAAGTTAAAAAAGGGAACAGTGCCCCACGGTGTACAAACACATGAGCACTGATATATCATTATTATTCAGATAATAAAACATAAAAAATTCTTCATATGAGTGTGCAACAACATAGCAGGTAGAGATCCTCTACTGGGTCCCTTTCTCTCTCTCCTTTTTTTATGAGATCCATCAGCAACTGTTGATTCTCAAATGTTGAATATGAGCTGGTGACATGATAAATAAGAGCTGTTTGACGGGATGTCTTTTGCAAATGAGAAAATTTGAGCTAAAATCTCCTATTCACGTTTTAGACACCGAACATAGCAAAAACATGGCAAAACCTATCTCCACACGATGCACAACTTAACCAAGCATTGCACCTTAAAAGTCACCGATTAAAAGGGCAAGTGCATAATTATAATTGGTAGGTTTTGTCTATGGTGCACCACTACACCTTGCACCAGAACAATATACCTAATTATAACCTTATTATAATATCAGTTTAATTATAACTTAATTTATCATCAAGATATTTTTTATAATCCATCCATTTAGTTTGTACATGATATAGTTGTATTTTGATACTTAATTGTGGATAGAGTCAATTAAGATGGTTCCCAGATTGGATCAATTTTAAAGTGAAAAAATCATCAGATCCAATCATCTCAATTTTTTTACTTGATTATTTGATTGATTTGATTTTAAATTTAAATTTGATGCAGTCCAATCACCGGTTTATCGGTCAGACCGGGCGGTCCAGTCTGATTTTCAGAATACAGCTAGAGTACAGTTAATAAGGAGAACTAAAACATGTGATTTTAAAAAATAGAAGACCAAAATTAATTAAAAAATAATTGAGGGACCAAAACCAAATTGCATAATATTTTGAGAAACTAAAAACATATTTAACCCAAAAAATAAGAGTCTAATTTTAAGAAAAGAAAGCCATGTAATTGAGAATTCTATTTTAATTTATAAAGAATTTTTTTATTATTGTCTATATATCAACTAATAATTAGTTATAATTTTATTTTGATAAAATACTATTAATAATTAATAATATTTTTTATATTTAAGATAAAGATTTTGGTTAATTTTAATATATAAGATATATATTTTGTAAAGTTAAGACTCATTTGTAACAATGAAGACCTAAAGTAAGATCCCCCCTCCTCCTAGAGTCGGCCCTAATTAAAACACTTGTTTTTCATGTTTTAGAGCAACTCCAACAGAGTTACTAAGGGAGGGTGTGTGTGTCAGAAAAAGTTGTTTGGAGGAAAGATTTGTAGTTTGTTTGTTTTAACTTTTGAAAATATAAAACCATGATTTTGCAGAATTAATTTTAAATCACTTACGTTTAACGTGCTTCATAAAACGTGTATCATTTATTTCAACCATTAATTTTCAGAATCAATTCTACCCAACTGTAAACCAAACGAACTCTTACACAATTGGAGGGATGTAAATTTACATCTAATGCATTTCTACGGCAACTAGATCTCCAATTTATTTGTGGGGTCCAATGATTTTTTTTTATTTCTCTATCAAATAGTAAAATAATATAAAGTGAGATAGATTGTTTAAAGTTTTTGGATCAAAGTAAAAAGTGAGTTGAATTACTTAAAATTATAAAGATAATATGATTTTATTAACATATATAAAAAAATTATAATTAATTCAATCTAACAACTCATATGAGTTGCTAGTTGCTACATCAAAATGCGCTTAGATTTATAGTTATTTCACACATCCCATCTTACATGAGTTATGAGAAGATTATAAAATGGTATTAATAAGATTATAAGCTGAACTGAGTGGTGGACAGATACTATATATACTAGTGTACGGTAGACAAACTCTTTGAAATATTAGGACATATAAAAAAAATTATTAATGATAAGAGAAAGTAGCTCTTCCTAAACCATGGATGGTTCTGCCCCCCCTCAACTTCTCGTTTTGTGGCATGACACTTGGATCTTTCGGTTTGTCTTCACATATATGTTGTTCTTTCTGAAATCAATCTTCCTCTCATTATCAAGAACTGCCCTACGAATCCTATGCTTGCTCTCCTTTCTCTCTCACGCTCGATCTACATCTCCCTTGATTGGCGTCAATCCCATCGTAGCTAGTTTCTCTCATTTGATTTAACATTATTAATTACCTATATGTTCTTATTTTGTAAACAAGCATGCATTAGTTTCCAGCTAATTAAACTGTTTATATAGTTCTTGGACATGTGCAAAAAAGAAAAGACAAATGAAGATGATTGATAGCATCATAAATGTGGCATTTAAAACTCACATAGTATATACTTTAGTAAAAAATATTAACTCAATTGATATTTAATTTTTCCTTTTTGTATTTTTAGTTTTGAATATAAAGCAAGTGCCATTAATTAAAATTAATTACAATGGTAGCAAGATTAAAAAATAGAAAAGGGAGCACATGCAGTTTGATATAGTGCAACTTTTGTTATTAAGTAGTTGGAATTGGATATATCAATTATCAATTAATTAACTACTAAGTGTGAAAACCATAATATCCCACTAATGGAGTCAAACCGTGATAGCAAGGTGTGAGCCAATGGAAGGGGTTGTGGGCACAGAGCAAGTTCGTATGTGTCTATCGGTGTATTTAGAGTTGGAGAAGGTCCCCAAACCCAAATTGAGCCTGTTTGTTATTTTGAAGTAAGAAAAGAAAAGATTAAATAAAACAAAGAAAGAAAAAGCAACTGAAAACGTTGGCAAAAGCGAACACACAAGGTAACAACAAATTTGCACGTCAAATCGATAGCCTTTTTACCTTTCTCTCTCTGCCTCCTGTGGGGTAGGAGAGAGAAAGTGGGAAAGAAATGTAAAAGCAATGTGACACTGATAGGGGATGCTTCTTCAGGTCACACTGAAAAGCAATGGTTTCATACACTGCCAATATTGTGGTGATGAATGGTATATGTGCGGTGGTGGTTGTAGGGTTCTTTCGCTCTTGCTTTCACCCCATAGAAGGAGCCTTTTGACCTTTTCTCCTTTTCTTTTTATGTTTTTAGAACATAGAAGTGATATTTCCAATGATTAATGTTGTTTTAATTTAATTTCATAATTTTTTTAAAAAAAATTAAATTAATATTTTATATTTTTTTATATTATTATATTATTTTTATTATTTTAAATAATTTAATCACTTTTAATTTTTAGTCCAGTAATCTTTAAGAAAAAAATTAAATATATGGACCCCACATTTACTTCACATTTATATATATATATTTTATTATCTATCTTAAATTTATATTATTTTTAAAACAAAAAAGTAAAAAAAAACTAAAATAACCCACTTTTTGGATTGTTGAAAATATCAACTCTATTATTTTGTTGAGATCCTATGAGATTCTCTCCAACACTAACATTCAAATTAGTTACGAATAGAAGCTTGTCAATATAACAATTAACAACCCAACTTTTGATCCGTTGGAGATGATCTAAATGAAGTGATATTTCATAATTCATATTGTATATTTCAAATTTATTTATATATTAATTTAATGTGTAAATAAATCATAAACGAAATTAAATAATATGTGAGTTTTGTATAAAAAGATTCATAAAGAAAGTGTCTAAAGATGGAACCTAATAAGACCCAAGATTCTAGTGGATGCTAAAGTGGCTGTGATGGTTTCTTCTTCTTCAATGAGCTTCCAACATTGGTGAGTGGTGGTTATCGCCTGAGAAAGACTCTAATACTCAAGGTATTGTGTGTATGAGCATAGTTTTAACTTAGTATGGAAGAAGAGACCATCTTTATATATATATACATAAAAGAAGAGTAGTATGATGTTGCCCTAGGGATATATTTTCCCACCAAAAGTGGGTCATATTAGTAAAAGTGCTTACTAATCATTTATTTTTTATTTTATTTACCAAGGTAATAAATATTAATTCATTCATAAAGAAGTGGGTAAATTGGTTTGATAACCTCTCTTTGTTTTTTACTATTGGGATTATATTTACGTGTCTCATCAATTACCTTGCACGTTGTTATAAAAATTCTAACCTAAGGTAGACCCTTTTTTTGTAGTGTGGTTACTGTTACCATTATAGTTATGTAAAATAATTTTAGAATATTAATCTTTTATATGCACATTTTATCATAGATTAAGTTTTAATATGACATATATTAATGTGGTTGCACTCTAATTATGGCAATATGTTATTTTATAAGTAATAACTTTGTATGAAAGGTCTTGAGAGAAAAGAAAAGACAAATTATTTTCATGACCATGTATTTTGTAATGATTTAAGATTAATGCTTTTAAATTTTTATTCTTTTTTTTTATTCTTAAATTTATGTTTACTTCATCATTTCATAAATCGGATGGCCTTTAAAATGTACCACAAAAATTAGATACTAACGAAATCAAAAGTAAAAAATTAATTTATCAATTAATTAAATAATGTATTTTTGTTACATATTTTAATTTTAATTGCTATAATTTTATAAATTCTCTTAAGGAACTTACTAATAGATCCAAAAGAATATTTATTTTTCTAAATTTACATTATTTCATATTATTAATATTTAAATTGTAAAATAAAAATATATCACATGAGGATGGAAAGTTCACAAGAAAGTGTATAAATATCTAAATTATTATGTTAAAAATTAAACTTTACTTGAATATTTTATATAAAATTGTATTGAATGTAAACTTTTTACTTATTATTATTTAAATTAATATTTTATTATGTACATTATCATATAAATAAAGATATTCTTAAAAAATATTAATTAAAATATATATTCAAATTTATAAAATTTTACCAATTTGTTCATATTTAAATAATTAATCCTTAGGAATATTATACAACACATGAAAATAATAATTTACATTACATTACAGGAATAAATTTTTACACCACATATCGATTTAATTCAAATAATAGTATTTATATCATTGTTAACCATATGAATTATTTTGTATATTATAGAATAAGTGAATACTTATTTTTTAAAAATTTATTAAAAGATTAAAATTTATTTTTTCTTTTCATGTAATTTAAAATAATTTACATATTATATATATATAATCATACATTACATGATTAGTGCATTACACAGGAATTCACATTAATACTTTAAATATGAGGAGGAGCCTCATATATATTGGCGAGGGAGTGGTGGCGCGAATTTGTCACTGTAAATGATGGGAATAAATTGTTGTAAGTAGTCTTATAAAAATGATGTGGAGAAATTTAAAATTTTAACTATTTATATTGAATTGTGACGTCATAAATGATTAACCTTACAATAGTAGCGTATTCTTATTAGACTATCTCCATCAATAGATACTTAGTTCTTAAAAGGAAGCAAATCAAGCAATTTGGGAAGCAACTCTACAACCAATGGAGCATAATGACATGACTTCATAGTGCTTAATTTTCAATAACCTGGATGCTTGCACAAACAACTATTCTTATAGCGATTCTTATGAATAAACTAGATTAAAATTAATAACTTTCCATAGGTGAAATTAAATTAGTTGGAAAAAATATTCAATCACAAAAATTATAACCAGATTAGTAAAGAAATTACAAGAAAATTAAAAAATGAAAAAAAATAGTAAAGTTACAGAAAAATTAGAAAAAAATTACACAAATATCTATGTAGATCGACTAGAAACGCAACAAATCCACTGGGTCGAAGTGTAGATCAACCACACACCAGGCAGTCAAATATACAGTGTAGATCGACCACCCACCACTCAAAACCTCTACTGTTATCTATATTAATTTTTTTATAATCAATTGATTTTAATTTTCTTAAAATAAAAAAAATTAAATTCATATTATATTTTTGTATGTATTTCTTATTTTAAAATTAGAAAACAAAATATTATTTTAAGTTGAATTACTAATTAATGTGGGGTAACTTGTGGGGTCCATTTAGGAGTTCTAGTAGAGTTGTTGTGTTAAAGCGTAGAGTTGCTTAAATTGTTAGAGTTGTTTAGAAAGTAAAAAAAGATGATGTGTACAAGTAGGATTCACATAAAAAATAATAAAATAGGTTTTAAGCAACTTAGGTTAGATGCTCCATTGGAAATGTTCTTAGGATATGTGTAGAATGTGTCGGAAGAAAAATCTCAAAAGCAATTTTAGACTATTGGACGAGTATGTAAAGTGAGGTATGATGTGTCTCTACAGCTATCGGTTCTCTTTCTTTGGCCGAGGTCCAAATAATATTTTTTATTATTTTTTCTATATCAAATTTATGAATGATTGTGATGAATAATAAAATAATATAAAATCAAGTAAATTGGAAGGTTCATTTCAGAAATATAAAAATGTGTGAAAATTATTATTTTATTTATTTTTTTGTCGATAAAATTTATAATTTATTCAATGTAGCAATATAGCAACTCATGTGAGTTGGGGGTGTTCATGGGTCATTTTGGTTCGGTTCTGGAGGAAAAATAAATCCGAACCAAATAAAGTTGTTCAGTTCAGTTCTAATCGGATTTTTCAATTCTTTTGTAAATGACCCGAACCAAACCGAACCGATCAAAAACAAGTTGGTTCGGTTCGGTTCAATCGGATCATAAATTATACCATGCTAATACATTCAAAATTATTTTTTCAAGTATTTTTAGCAAATAATAGAAAAATTCATTTAAGAAAAAAACTATATATGATAAAACCCCATGTTGATGTTCCTCTATGATAAAAATTTATGTTGATATTTAATTTCTCCCCCCCTCCCAACTTTTTT